>OX411547.1:39007883-39371738 GCA_948146395.1 Fragum whitleyi | reverse complement strand
GATTTTCTCAATTATATCCCCGATAATGTACCAATAAAAACCCAAATGGTGTCATTTGATGTAACAAACTTATATACAAATATAACACATAAACTAGGCTTAGAAGCCTTAGACTATTGGCTTACCAAATACCCTGAACTTATACATAAGCGTTTTAACAAGGAATTTATTATAGAAGGTTCAAAGCTGATTTTAGAAAACAACAACTTTATCTTTGACAACAAATTCTATACCCAAGTAAAAGGCACTGCCATGGGAACCAAATTTGCCCCGACATATGCAACTTTAGTCTTAGGCTACCTAGAGAAAAAACTTTATTTACTTTGCGAAGAAACATTCAATAACGAATTTGCCTTATACATAAAAAATACATGGAAACGATTTTTGGATGATTGCTTCATATTTTGGACGAAATCAGAATACGATTTGAAATTATTTCACACTATTTTAAACAAATTACACCCAGACATAAAATTTACAATTGAATTAAGCGACCAAAAATTGCCTTTTCTAGACATACTTCTGATCAAAGAGGGAACAAAAATAACCACTGACATATATTTCAAAGAAACAGATAGTAAACAATACCTTAATTTTAATTCATGCCATCCAAAGCACACCAAAAACAGTATTCCTTATAACCTGGCACGCAGAATTTGTACAATTGTATCAAATGAAAACACAAAGCTACAGAGACTACAGGAACTTGAGGATAGTCTCCTACCAAGAAATTATCCCATCACATTAATTCGTGACGGAATTAAAAAAGCTCTGCAAATTCCAAGAGAGACGCTTTTACAAACAAATCCTAAAACAGAAGAAAATGTAATTCCATATGTCTCGACACAAAACCCCATGAATTCCGAAATGTTCCCTATATTGAAAAACAACCTATACATTTTACATTCCGATGAAACAATGAAAAATATTATATCAAACCACGACATAATAAAAAGTAAGCGACAACTCCCTAACCTAAAACAAATACTTACAAAATCAAAATTTCTTGATAGAGAAAAATCCAAATTTAAAGTAAGCCGCTGTGGACGACCTAATTGTAGTCTCTGTATACATATTGTCGAAAGTGACTCTTACAACTTTAACGGAAAAATATTTCAAGTAAATGCAAACATGACTTGCGATGTTAAAAATGTAATATATGTCATTACTTGTAACGGTTGTGGGGAATTTTATATTGGACAAACGGGAGATAAATTAAGAACAAGACGAACTGTACACGCTCAACAAATTAGAGACCCCACAACTAGACAAATACCCCTAAGTGAACACTTAAGTATATGCTCCCAAAACAATCCAAAATTTCAAATGTTTCCTTTTTTCAAACTAAAAACTGAAAATTTATCTGTCAGACTAACAAAGGAAAAATACTTCATCAATTGTTTTAATCCTAAACTAAATGCAATTAAAACAAGTAGTAATCAACAATAAAGTTACCAATAACCGGACGTGACGTCATGACTGACGTTACGTCGTAGTTACAACGACGACGTTATTAACGTTTCCACTGATGAGCCGTAAGGCGAAACGCGTTTGGATTTATATATTATCTTCTTCATTAAATAGTTAATCAAAGGCGTGTGAAGTCAAAGTTTTATTTTTTCACGTATATATATATATATATATATATATATATATATTATATATATATATATATATATATATATATATATATATATATATATATATATATATATATATATATAAATAAAACAAAAAAACGACACTAGAAATCAATTTTAAAAACGTGCCAACCGGTTTCGCTGCTGCTCATCATCGCCCTGATGAGCAGCAGCGAAACCGGTTGGCACGTTTTTAAAATTGATTTCTAGTGTCGTTTTTTTGTTTTATTTATATAATTCTTGTTCTGGTTTACTTGGATTTTTATATATATATATATATATATATATATATATATATATATATATATATATATATATATATATATATATATATATATATATATATATATATATATATATATATATATATATATATATATATATATATATATATATATATATATATATATATATATATACATATATATATATATATATATATATATATATATATATATATATATATATATATATATATATATATATATATAGCAATTTTGAGCTTTACTAGGGACTCCCTACTATTTCCAGAGAGAAGTCTGAGATTATATACAGGCGTTACATATACGTAAACGTTAGAAATCTTTACGTTGATTGGCCCAAAACGACAGATCAAACAAAGGAATGGCGTTTTGCGATATTTATTGATACTTAAGGGAAGTATAAGCAGGCGGATACAAAAGATTTTATTGGAGCATGAATGCTAATTCAATCTTGTTGAAAGTTTTCTACGCATGGGTTTAATTTTTGCCCAACCACAAAATTTGTAGGTCAAAATACGTTGCTGCATAGTGTACAATTGCTATTCTAATTTGAATTCACTGTAAGGTAGGGCTCAAGAATTGAACTCATGCAATTCCAGAACAACTGTAGCATGCCCAAGCAAACCACTAAAATGTAAAGTCCTTTTCTATCCGAAAATCATTGTGTGTCATGTGCTTCATTTCTCGAGGTGTCGGTTGTCAATGGTGTCGAGGTTTGTCAGCCATATCGCGGGGCAACAAACAATAGATATGTGACGCCACCGAGTATCGAGCCCGGGTCCCATGATTAAGGAGTCCGGCTGGCTACAAACAGTGCTTTGATGGCGGTTGGTGACGGATCAAAGATAAAGAGTTAAAGTCTAGAACCAACGTTTCAATCTAAATTATTAATTTTCAGTTCCGTTTGACCTTCTTGATACCATCGAACCATAACTTGATTTTCGATCGGTTACCCGTAAAACCACGCACCTTTTTTGTAATTTTCAAAAACTGCATAGACTCTTAAACAGTTGATGGCAAAAATCTCGTAGCTACAGCTTGCAATTAACAGTAGATGCGACGTTCTGGTCACCCACATACGCATTGGAGATACATCCACGACGAGATTAAATATTTAGATTGGCGTATCTTTTCACCTGAGCTTTTTTCTTCAATTTACGGATCGCTAATCATGTCGACTTCAAATAAAACGACAGTGGCATAAAAACACATGTCATAGTGTCGCTATTCCAAAACGGCATACCTAGCCGCGGCAATAGCGCAGTTGGTAGCGCGCCGGACTTCTAATCCAGGGGTCTTTATTCGCACGGGTTCGATCCCCGGCCGCGGCACTTATCCTTTCCGACATTTGTCTTCCACCAATGGGTAGATAATCGTAAACCTATGTGGAATAGCAACTGGAGGCTAGGAAAGGGATGTGGTGGTAGTACTGGTGTGAGAAATACCAGGAATCCATCGTTAGGTGCTCCAGTCGTCGCGATATAACTGAAAGAATGTTGAAAGCGACGTAAAACCCCAATTCAAATCAAATCAAACCAAAACGGCATACCAAAGCGGGGTATAATTTGCAAAAAAAGTTTGCACCGTTTTGTCTATGAATGCAGGGATGGTTTAACCCTTTCCTGTTTTTCACAATTTTGGACCTGTCCAAATTCAAAGGTTTTGCAGACGAAAATTTAAAGTGGATTTAATATAAAAATAACCATTTAGTAGGGTAGAAAATGGTGTGGAAAAAGAAGAAATTGCTTGTCAGAAGCAATTTCTTCTTTTTTCACAATGTTTTCTCAATCATAAAATCACATGCACGTAAAAAGCAGGGATTAAACAGCAAAGGGTCAAGGAAAATCCACATTTTAAGGACAAACAAAAGTGAAAATGATTGATAACCGACCTTAATATCATATAACTATGTTACTTCATTTGAACTAGAAACATTTTGAACGATTCCGACAAACGCACTCTATTATAACCCGAATGACAAAATCTGATCTTGAAACAATCGCCCATGGTCTTAAAGTGATTTTTACCGTGACAAGTCTTACAAAAAGAAGGCAGAACGAATTCAATAAAGCGATCGTTCAACCCTTTATAATTTTTTATCAAACTAATTCAAAACGAGCAGGCTGCAAAAAATGAAAAGCAGGTACAATTAGAAAACACGTTGGTCCAATTTGCAAAAGTCTAGCCTCTGAATTAACCATATGTGACCCGTCACGCGAAAAGGGACCATCTGGGAAGTCTTTACAATAAATATTTGATCGGGTTCAGCATAGATCAACCTGAAGTAGCATTTCAAAAATCCCTTCACTGGAAGGTAGATTATTCATTCAAGATTTAGAAAATAAGCAAAGTGCGAAAAGTTTTAGCCCTAGTCAGTCTGCGCAATCCGCGCAGTCTGACTAGGGTCAACATTTTACGCACTACCCAGACGGTTTCTTTTCGCGTGACGGGTCACATATGCATACCGAGATTATTTCTAAACTTTTGAAATAGGACCAAAAGTAGTAGAAAAAATTCCTTTAAAAGGAGAATTGCTTCTTACAAGTCAGTTCCAGCAGT
Organism: Fragum whitleyi; assembly: GCA_948146395.1. Taxonomy (NCBI): domain Eukaryota; kingdom Metazoa; phylum Mollusca; class Bivalvia; order Cardiida; family Cardiidae; genus Fragum; species Fragum whitleyi. Next base: position 39,367,276 of record OX411547.1, on the reverse strand, counting down.
CTGACTAGGGTCGACACTTTCCACACTTCTCAGATACTCCCTTTGCCAGTTGGGTCAAATTTATATTTAAGCATATCTTACAATTTTATCGTTATATGATGGGGAGGATTATAAAACAAATCAGACTCGTTTACTGTGTTAGAACAGCGCAGGGGTCATTACGAAAATTTTCGAAGCAAAAAACGTTCAATATACATTTGGTGTTGAAGGAACTTTATCCTTCTTATCTTGAAGTGTTAATTTTTAGCAGAATTTCAATTTAAATCCAAAATAATATTTTTTTTATTATTTAGCCTTAAGATATGATTCGCGTTCATTTACTTCCATGTAATAAGATATATGCTTAAATATAGTTGAACAAAAAAATCATTCGAGGCACTCCAAGCGTGTTTTGCTAACATAATTTTTTAATGAGCGTGTCAGTCTATTTGTTTACTGAGGTTGTCAGAGGATTCCTGACTGAATTTCAAAACATTACGTCAGTAAGCGTCCAAAATATCGTTTCTACAGCACTGTTTGAGCTGTAAATACGATGTTTTGGTGGCCCAAAATCGAAATTGTAGCTCAAGAAAACCATTCTATCATATTTAACAAAGATTTGTTAAGAGATTTTTTTAAGTTGAAAGATATGGTAAGATATTAAATTGTTTGGCTTGAATACAGTTAACAACATCATAAAAGATCAAAACCATTCGAAATCGCTCACTCAGAGCTCCATTCATTCATATCTAATATTCACTCATCACTCAAACCATTAAAAACGCTCTCAAACCACTAATTAGGACAAGATTACCAACTTCATTCAAAATAAAAATCGCTATAAAATAACAAAGATTTCACTAACTTAATTTAATTTGGAATCGCCTTATTGGTCCGCGAAGAAATAGGAAGCTATTTATAGAACTTGTATGTGTATTTCATTTAAGAGAATACTTATAAAAAGAGAGGTTAATTAACCTCCCCTGTTTTTCCTTCAAAAATCGCTTTCACTCATACTACTCCATTCCGAAATCATTCACCTTGTCATTCACGATGTTGTTAGAAGTAATATCGACATCGAATATAACGAATAAAATCGACTCGAATCATTTCGCTCAGTCGACACAAGTTGACTAGATTACGAATTTGGTTCATTTGTTCCCAATCGGGAACCCTCGGCGATTCTACGGAATAGACCTCGGGAATAATACGGGCGCTGACATGAAAGCGCGTCATTTTGCACGTGGGTTTATATGACGTCACAAACACCAATGATCCTTCTAAGGATGACGATGCATAAAACAAAATCAATGAAAGACTAAAAGTGGGCACATTATAATTCAATAACAAAACGCAGTGTGTAACTGCGTTTTGTTATCAAATTATAATATGCACGATATTTCTAGACAGACGATAGGGAAGCATTGACAAAATGTTAGTTTCTTCACGCGTATTTAATAACCGAAGAACCACCAGAAACCGAATTACCTAACATTGACCCAAATTACTACACTTACGTCCGAGGTATTTTCCAGTTTATGGAAAAGTCCGAGTGATGTTCCTAATGATTTTTTCCATTCCGTGTTACATTGTTACAGTATAAATAAATCTACCACGGTTGAATAGGAGTTTTGATATAATTTCCCCTTACTTTGGCGTTTTATGACATCCTATTTTAACATTTAATGGACATACTATGTTTAAATAATCATCATATTACGTGTCTATTTGGTCAATGAAACAATGTTCTTGTATTTTCTTTAACCTTTACAACATCTGTAAACATTGTTGAAAAATACTAATAATTTATCTCAGGATGAATTCGTTACACAGTAAAGAATTTTGTCGTTAAAAGAACGGGATCGAAGAGTTTCATATTTTTAAACTTTACTATATTGTTGAAATCAAGGACGATAATGCATAAAGATAAATTTCAAGATACTTAAATGTATTTTTTTCAATATTGGATTTTTTGTCTTTTTAATTATGCCGCCACCCCATCCCTTCTTTCCCACCAAAAAGACATAAATACAGAGTTTTCAACGAGTTGAATTTAATTTATTAGACAGACTAGTGGGTGTGTTTACTATTAGCTCGACATTTACTCGATTGAAAATGAAAAAAAGTAATTGAAGAAAAAAGAGAAACTCTTTTTTTTTTCTTGTGCATTTTATCTACCCTGTATTCAAAAAGATTATCTGTAATCGGCTGCAAATATGTACTCCGTACTCCATAAGGAATTTCAAGCTTAACATTGTAATAACTGTTATTTTTGGTCGCAGAATACGTGAACGTGTACAGTTAACAATATCGTGAAATTGGGGATAGGTGAACGATTTTGGATTGATTTCAGAACAAAATTGATCGGGTGGGAGCAGCGAGATTTGGACCAATTGGACGAAATTAGCTATATAGAGATTAATGTGTTAGTGTCTAAAAATAACAATGTTATCTGGTCAAGGTTGGGAGAATTTATCATGACGAGGCTTTGCCGAGTCATGATAATTTCTCACAGCCGAGACCTGATAACATTGATAATTTAAGACACTAACATGTTATTCTTTTTATCATGCAATCATTTTTCAGTGCTAATGTATGATTCACCCTTGAAAATCAAAGAAATTCAATTGGAAGTGTATGCAAGTTGTTTCTGAAAATAGACTGCCTGATATCATGTTATGTTATCGGCAGGTGATATCAGGTCAATACATGCTTCATTGCATGATAAAAAGAAAAAAACCTACGTTATTTTCTGATTTTGTGTCTTCATGTAGAGACGTTTAAAAATCAACACCAGCCAAAACAATCGTGCATTTCATTGAAATGTTGATCATTTCTAACGAGGCGTTTTTGAACAATTTTTTAGCGTTTTTGAGTGTTTGGAACGATTAACTTGAGCGCTGAGCGAGCGTTTTTGAATTGTTTTGATCGAGATTATTTTCTATTTCACGATGTGATTAACTGTACACTCGTAAAATTTTGAAATCGATTCGTTGTGGGAAAGCTTCGGAAAACATCGTTACATTTCGATCTCTCCGTACACTTCTGTTATTTTTTGTTCTATTTTTATCTTTGTTTGGGGGAGGGGGAATGGGGATGGGGGGGGGGGGGGGAGTCATCGTCGTAGCAGTAGTGGGTGGCCATTCAGTGTACAGGCACTTATGACATTTAAGCAATAAAATGAAGTAATAAATGACGGAATTACCGTCATTGTCTCCAATACCAATATTAAGAGAGAAATGTATTATCAGTGAAAACAAGATTTTAATATTTTGCGTTCTGAAAGAACTTCCTTAGCGGAAGAAAAAGCGAATTTCCTCAAAATTATAGACCGAAAAGTAATCAAAGCGCTAAAAGCGCTGAAGGCCTGGTTAATAAAGAGGCAAGGTGACATTTGAAGGCATGCACTCAATTTTTTAAATCTTTTAGCAAGGCCTTTTTAGGCGAGAGAAACCAAGGGTTCCATTTACATATAGGGATCGTAAGCGACATTCCAAACTCACTAAAAGGGTAAAATGTCGAACGGTATGCTCACTATAAAGCACTGAGTCCGCTAAAAACAACTAATTTCCAAGGTATAGATTACTACACCCGATACCGCTTTGCAGACAGGCGCAACTCGCGTTTTTTATAATTTTAGTTGAATTGGTTGGCTACTAGTCAGTCAATTTATCCATCGATCATTCCGTCTAACAATCGTAGTAATGCTGTTTTTTTAGGGGCACAAGCTCTTCGGCTCTTTTACATTGAATTGAATTCCATAAAGTAGTTTTATTATTCTGTGGGAACACAAGACACAAGAAATTGATTGGGTCAATTCCTCCCTTTTCAACAATATGGTCCGCCCTATATTCGTTCCCCATTATCTTTTAGATTCTACCCTAGATATATATCAAATTACACTCATGTTGATCTATTGTCTGCAACCTGTTCCAAGTTGAGCCAGTCTAAAAATTTGTCGTCTGTTTAAGGGTTTAAGGATGGGACAAGGCTTTAAAATTTTTCTAATTAAAATTCATCCATTACAAGACAAAAAATGTTTAGACGGGTCCAAATTGTAAAGGGTTGAAGATTACATACAATATGTGGGCAATTAGCCAAGTTTGTATCAGAAAGGGTACATAATATTAGGGAGAAAGGAGAAACTGTTTCTAGCAGCATTTTCTTCTTTTCCCTATTAGTAAGGTTATCCGTCAAGATCAAATATAAAAACTATGTATCTTTAACACAGCAGTGATTTTGGCAGTGATTAGTAAGAAAATATCTGTTATACATGGTAAGGACAAGGTGATTAATCAAGGTTATATTTCAGAAAATTGACCTCGTGTGTTGTTTCGTCTATTCAGTTCCCGCGCCTTCAGTACTACCATTACTTTGAATTTAGCAGAGCGTAGTGATATGCAAGCACTGTGGTGAACACACATAGCACTTCGTGTCGCACAAAAGTTGATCACGTATACTAGATCTATTTTTTGTGCGCGCACAAATAAGCTACGTAGTACACACATTGTTCGGCTTTTGACTCGATTTATCTTTTTCCAAGGGAAATTCCAGGACACGGGGTTGTTTCCTATGGCCTGCTAAACCAGGCCAAAAAATAAGGACAGAAAACTGGTGTAACAACTTACTTCTGTTTATTTTCCCGTTTTTCGGAGAACAAGATGAACGCGGGGATTTTTATTTTCATTGTTTTCAGGTCGATATATCAGCCCTTCAACAGATAGTTGAGTATCTAAATCAAATCATTGGGTAATTATAGGTTTTCCGGACTGTTCATGGTCGATGAATAACGGTGCCGAATTTACTTCACGGCATTTCCATATATCATCCGATTAGGCCAGTTAGTATGTATATACCGCTTTTGTGAGAATTGATTTGTCGGGTCTCTTATTCTCTTTCCTAAAAAAGATTTATTCTTCCCATGGTAGGTTTTACCTATTATCCTAGTACCTTAATCCGTGAGAAAACTCCTTTCTGACCCGAAAAGGGGGTGGGGTGACTGGTCCAACTGTCAATTATCAAAATAGCCTATTCTAGGCTATTTTGATAGTCGACATTGTGACCAGTCTAACCCGGGCGTAAACTGGTAGCCCGCTATCTGAGAGATACCCTGGCGAAGCGGGCTACAAGTTTACGCCCAATCTGGATCCGGACCAGCAATCAATTTGTCCTGTATAACAGTAAAATGAAACTTTTAAATGCAAAAATGTGCCATTAGCAGTCTTGGGTCCGATGGATTACCATGGCCATTCAATGTGGCGAGAAATCGTCACAAGGCTTTTTTCACTTAAACGAGATTACTGTCGCAAACAAACATTACAAAGTATACCATTTATAAGCCAAAGATCATAAACATTTTTCATTCTCAGCTAAAAAACACCTTCAATTTGAAAGATACTGTTTTGAAAATTTTGCATAGCAATATCAGCCCTATCTTCATAACATATGAACTGTTTTCAAGTCTCAAATAACATTGATATTTTAAGACACTTAAATGTTATTCTCTATATGCCAAGTTCGGTTTCCTTTTCACTAAACTTGAAAATGTAGGGAGCAAGGTAGAAAAAATGCGAAACTTTTTAGTTGAAACGTATAAATAATTAATACATGTTTATTCATTTATTGAAAAAATACTACTCTCTTGAGCAAATCAAATGCTCTAGTCATTTTTAACATAATTATATACATGTTTTTTTTACAAATAGGACGTACTTGGGAACTTACTACATTTCATACGTATATGTGACAAAACGTAAGTCGGGAACGCAAGTTCATAAACTTATTGGTAGGAGCAATGAATCTTAAAGACTCATAAAATTTTATAATTGCTAGAAGATTTGATCATTGCCAATCTATGGTCAATACTTGTCGCATTTTAAAAATGGCTTTCGTTCACAAGACGGATAAAATATACATATCTATCTAACCCATCAAGCCTAAAAGGGACATTTTGGTAATGCCATATTATCATTTACATTTTATTTTTTATTTATTTTGATATCTTTATCTTAAATTATCCTTATATTATTTTTGGAAGGGGTAGGGCGAGGTGGAGGGGGAGGGTATGAAGAGATAGGATCGGATAGTGGCTAATCAAATGCCTCAATTTAGAAACGATTATATAAAAAAGTAGAATAAGTATACTAGGCTCAGAAAATTGTCTGCAAGCTAATAGTATCGACCATGGCCAGTCTGAAAGTCAGCACAGTATGACCAGAAACGACACTTTTCGTACTTCTCAAGCGGTCCATTCTAGCAACATAGAATTTAATTTAAGATGATTTTCTTTTTAGCAATTTGATTGGCTGAAAATTGGTTTTATAAAAATAATTTTGAGAATGCAGCTAAATATATAGTATGCTTCCGCAAAGGTATTCTCGTAAGAAATCTGTTTCATTGTTGACAAATGATAATATTCTTAATTTTTGTCATTTTCATAATATTATATTAAAAGATACGAAGAGAGCATTTGTTGATTTGATTTAGGTATGAAACTAAAGACTGATTAAACTAAATGAATTCGCTAAGTAAAAATCTAGTCACTTTGTATGAATTCATATTCATACAGTGTTAATAGTTATGTTTAAGTTTTTTGTTTATTTTTTTTTTATTTTTACTTTTTATACTTTCATGAAATCAACATTTATTTGTTCATGTCTTAAATAGTTCTTGAATGCGTAGTTGAGGAATCATCTTGAGTTCACTGATTACTTCGCTTTCATTGTTATCAGCCCAAACAGTGCGGCGGCGACCCAGGCGGCTAACCAGGCAATAACACAGAAGGCAAATCCGGCATGGAGATCGTACGCAGACTTAATAGGGTCGTAGATTTCGCCAACATACACCGAGAAACCAATCATCAAAAATAAACCTGGAAGAGAAAGATATAAAAGAAACGAAATGGTATAACCCAAATTCGCTTTCATGAGCAGTGATAACAATATATTTGTGACCCTTCATGCGAAAAGGGGCCATCTGGATAGTGCGTAAAGTGTCGATCCTAGTCAGAATGCACGGATTACCCAGGCTGACTAGGGGATGAACTTTTCGCACTTTACTGATTTTCTGAATGAAGAGACGTCGCGCACGGTAATGGTAAAACATTTGAATTCGTACGTCTCCCGTCAAGTTCAATCTGCCTTTTCTTCCAAACCTGTAAGCCGATTTCTATGTTCTTTTCACCAAATGAACAACAAGAAGGCATACCTTTGAAGAATATTCGTTACGTGAACTGAGGGAAATCAAATTCTCGTTAAATTAAGTTTCTTTGCCACAAAAACTCTTAAATTACGTCTGTAAAACGTAACAAATTATGTGTTTGTGGATTTCCTTAAGACCCTTAAAATGCGTAAAATAGTTCGTGAAAAATGTTGAGAATGTTTATATTTACGCGGCAAGGTTCATTTACTTAAAATATGAACTAAGACGTTTGTCAGAGAAATAAGAAACAATTGATAGAGATTTATTTAACAATTCAAAAGTTGTAAAACGTCAATTTTTAGCGAAAAATCGGCGTGAAATTTCAAAAAGTTTTCTAAATATCTTTATTAATAATCGATAAAATTTTGTGATATTTCAAAATAATAATATTTTTTTCTTCTAGTTTTCGATAATGTGGTCCAAAATACTAATACGCAATAAACAACAAAACTAGAAAGCCATGAATGGCTTGAGTCGCTCCACAGGCTTGAAATTCTTGTAAAAGCAAATCTCAGTTTTGGCTAGATTTTTTTGGTATTTTGGGTTCTACTGATGTTGAAATTATTTTCAAAGTTTCCACTATTATAACATATAGAGAAATGACCTCCGCCCATAAAAGACATATTTTTCATCCAATGACAATAATTTTTGGCTGCATGATAATGGATCACCCAAAGATCATACTAATTAAGTTTGATTGATATCCATCACTTATATTTTGAGAAAATGATTTTTAAAGTTTCCGCTTTATAACATATAGAGAAATGACCTCCGCCCATAAAATACATATTTTTTATCGGATCACAATAATGTTTAGCAGACTGATAAAGAATCACTCAAGGAACATTCCAGTGAAATTTGGTTGATATCCATCACTTACATTCTGAGAAAATGAGTTTCCACTATATAGCATATTGACCTCCGCCCATAAAAACATATTTTTCATCCAATAATTTTTGGTAGACTGATAAAGGGTCACCCAAGGATCATTCATGTAAAATTTGGTTGATATGAATCAGTTAGTTTCTGAGAAAGTGATTTTCAAAGTTTCCACTATATAACATATAGAGAAATGACCTCCGCCCATAAAATACATATTTTTCATCTGAGCACAATAATTTTTTGCAGACTGATAAAGGGCCACCCAAGGATCAGTCATGTAAAATTTAATTGGTATCCATCAATTAGAACCTGAGAAAAGTCACTTTTTACCATATTTGGAAATTAGCCACGCCCATTAAATCTATGTTTTTCATTGGATCAAAATTCCTTGAACAACTTTGAAAGAGGATCACCCAAGGATCATTCCTGTGAAGTTTGGTTGAAATCCATTCAGTAGTTTTTGAGGAGAAGATTTTTAAAGAAAAAGTTTACGACCGCACGCACGGACGCACGGACGGACGGACGCACGACAGACACAACGCCATGACAATAGCCCCAGTGGCTTTCAGCCAGTGGAGCTAATAAAAAGTGAAAATCTGTCTGGACACAATTTCTACATTACGCGAATTTTATAGCCAGTTTTCAAAATGTTTCGCTGCAGCGTTTTATTATCAACATGATTATCATAAATCATTTCATATTTTTGAAAAATTATTTTTTCGTACAATCACCTGGAAAAACTTCGTATAGATACATTTGAAAATGTCAAAAATATTAAGATTTGTTTGTGTGGACATACTTTTCAAAAACGTATTGTTTTTAACGTCTTACGTTATTACATTGCGCGATGTCCTTTTTTAAGCAATCAATGACAAAATGATTAAAGCTGATTGATGATAAAATTGCCTCCTGTGGGAAAAAACAGATCTTGTCTTACTCGGTATATTACTTATATATATATTTAAAATAAATACGCATGGCAAAATCAACATGCAATAAACAAGAAGCACTTAAGAAAAGTACGTGGTGTAATAACGACTAGATAGCAAATTGACGTTACAAAATGTTTTAAGCATTAGCGTGCGCGACGTAAGAATGGTCATAAGATACATTCCTGTATAAGAATTTTTGACCTGCAACCACTGGTTGACCTCTTCTGGAACAGATCTCTTTTATATAATTTTTTTGAGTTCCCAGATGGTCCATTTTCTCGTGACGGGTCACATTTATATACAAACCATAGGTTAAATGAGCGAATTCCAGTTTTAGAATAGGTTTATATCAGTACCATGGTATGGCGAAGTTGGGTGCACCTTGCCATGTTTTCCTGTCCTTCTCACACCAGTACGGTCACATAATTTCGAAATCCGAGCCACCGGTTTTTCATCTTAAGCATATGAGTTGGAGACAATTGACTCAGGTCACAATGTCTTCTAACAGTATGTAGTATTATATTGTCCGGGCAACTCGGCGAACTCACGACCCTACCTTTTTTGCATTTTTTGCTGCAGAATTTAACTCACTCTACTTTTTTCATCATTATTTTTTTCTATATCCTCCTGAAGGCAAAGAAGTATAACTCTCAACTTATAAGCATGATAGTATGAGAAGGGTTATTTCCCTTTTTTTAATACAACTCGTTCATCTTGTGAAAAGGGACGTCACAAATAGTATGAACCTGCCCTGCGTTCAGAATAACAAAAAGGGAAAAACTGTTTGCAAATCATTGCCCGCTCTGCACGCAAGTACACGTGGGTATAATTTGCAAACAGTTTGCCGGGATGTGTAAACCTGAACGCAGGGCTGGTAAGAGGTCACCAGGTAAATAGCGAATTCGTTTGCATTAGGGTCACAGCCGATGTCTAAGCGTGGTTTTAGATCAGCAATTATGTGTATATAGATTTTCCAAAACGATTTCAAATTAGTTTGCATTATATTTGAGGAATCTGCGTGTGTGTGTAAGTTTACCCATATTCCAAGATATGAAGTCAATGTGAACGATCAAAGAGCATTTTTGCGTAATTAAATATTATATTTACGGTCTCTCGAAACGCACTTGTGTTGATGAATCCATCATCCACGATCTTGAAATAATAGAGTGAGCGTGTTTTAATATTTTGGTCGGTGTTCTATAAGTTTGGTCATTTGGTCACACACTTAGTAGTCATACTGAAATCATGTCACTTTATCTGTAAATTATCACTTTCTACTACTTCTCTTAATGACAGGAAAATACTATCATATCGGACATTAGAGGAATAAATATTGACAAAACCGATACTGCTCGTAAATTTTTATGAATGCAGTTTTGCATCCTTTCATTTTGAAGTTAAATATCGGTCTAAAGATCAGTCCGCCGTACAAAATGAAAATGTTTGCGGAACGTTTGTGAAATGCTACCTTCCCAACTTTTAACGTGTAATCAAGTGCAAAGCGAGGTATATTTTCAAAAAGTTCGCAAAAGTTTTTTGTGGGTTTTTTTTCAACCTTAACCTATGTTTTGTGTTTTTTTTTTTTGTTTTGTTTTGTTTTGTTTGTATGTTGTTGCTGCTGCTGCTGTTGTTGTTGTTGTTATTTGCACTAAGAATATTTGATAGCGAAAACTAGAATACCTTCATGAAATTTAAAGATACCCTATAAGTCGCCACAAAACAGATCTTTTCAAAGAAGAGCGAAAACACCAATTTTACGACAAAATTTATGGCTAGTCGTATAAATCAGAATTAAACCTTGCAGTTATAAATCCTTGAGTTTGTATTTACTCTCTGCAGATCATCAACACAACTTATAGTTTTTACAGAAAGCAGAAAACTGAAAGCAACAGAAAAAATGTAAATATGATCAGCAAATATCTTGCTGTTTCTCCGATGCTATTTAAAAGTTTTGTTTGAAATAAGTTTAACATATTTTTTAACATTTTTTTCAGTCATATAGCAGAGGCAAGAGCACCTCACAGTAAATTCCTGATATTTCACGCACAAGTACCATCGTAACATCTTTTCCTAGCCTCAAGCTGCTATCACAAAAAGATATACGATTTTCGACGCATTGATTGGAGATAAATTTGTCGCAACGGATGTGTTACGATGACGATCGAACCAGTGAATATATAATTGACGCATCTTCTATTTAGAATTAAGAAATATTGTGACCCATCACGCGAAAAGGGACCATCTGGCTAGTGCGTAAAGTGTCGAACCTAGTCAGACTGCGCGGTTTTCGCAGACTGACCGGGGTCAAAACTTTTCGCAGTGGGCTTATTTTCCGAATCCCGAATGTCCAATCTACCTTCCAGTGAAAGAATTTTTGAAATGCGACCTCTGGTTGACAGATGCTGGACCCAAACTCTTTTCAAATGGTCATTTTACAAAGTTTCCAGATGGTCCCTTTTTGCATGATAGGTCACATATATTCAAGAGATGGAATATTTTTCACATTGAGGTATGAAAGTAAAAGCAAAACAACACTTCATAAAGGCGCATTTGTCAAAGCGTTACTCTATTTCTAAAAACATCGTAACTATAGCTTGTTAAAAACTGTACTTTCGAGGTTTTATAATTTGACAATAGAACTGCCCTCTTTAACTCTAGGTATTTCGTTCTTTTGTTCTCATACAGTTAAATTTTGGTTTCTTTATGCAACAGTAATCAGAGATATGTTACCAACACCGCAAAAATATCCTGTGAATTCTGTAAAATAAACATTTGAAAAAGAGGATGGGTCCAGCATAAGTCAACCAGAGGTCGTGCTTCAAAAAATCTTAGAAAGGTGGAATCTTTACTCACAACCCAGATGGTCCCTTTTCGACTGAAGTGTCGCGTTACGAAATGTATCGACCCCTGGTCAAACGGTATTTTGTTGGCCAGGGGCGACACTTTTCGCCTCAATCAGATTTTCTGAATAAATAATGACCATTATACCTTAAACTATGATAATATTCAAAAAGGAGTCAAACGGTTAACTAAATGATTATGGAGGTTGAAACAGAACACTCTGACCTTTTACACCCGAGTTTTATCAAATAATGTGAAATATTGTAGTAGCGTATACGACATGCAGTTGTAAATATAATCTATTAAAGTTGCTCTTTCACAGATTGGGAAAATGTGATTTTTGAAAATTTTCGTAAAATCGATCGGAAGTAACGACCTCATCATGTTGAAACCTTTAAAATAATAAGATTCAATATAGTAATGCATGGAAAGAAAGACCGATATTCCTGAATTTAGCGAAATTCATTCGAAAAAATAAAGCAACTGCTAACGCCAAAAAAAATTATTCTTCAATTTCGAGGCAACTATTTTCGCATGTGCATTGCACATGTTTTGTTTTATTCAATCAAAAATAAAGGCAAAATTATTTTACACCTGGAAACTTCATATCAATACAAGCAAAAATGAAAGATTTTTCATGGAAAGTAAAGATTTTGTTATTAATAGACTCGAAATAAATAAGCCAGATACCTTACCGACCTTGCCGCTTTAAGAAAATAAGTTACAAAATTATTGAAATATGTTGTTTTTGGTGCTAATGCCCTTAGACCATTTCTAACCGCCTTAAAAAACACACATTTCCAAGTCGAATAACAAGTTGGTATTTTTTCTAAGAAAAACTGTGAAAGGGCAGCTTTAAAGCTTTATTCAAACCATACGTTTAGGCTAGATTTCAATGATAAAAATGCTGGTGAAAATGTACAAACCTGCAGCAGTAAGCAGCCCGGTCGTGACATACAACAGGAGTTTCTGTTCCTTCATAACGAATATTTTGAGGAAACCACAGATAATGGAGGCTACAGTACAGAGCAGAGCGAGAATAACCATTGCTTGGACCGCTCGCAGTTCGTCTGTCGCTGTAACAAATATTTGGGAATTTCGAGAATAATTAGCTGATAGAATATCAAGACATCATTCGACGTTTAAGCGTGGTCCATTAAACGTACATTAAGCATTTGCGTGCGCGACGTCATGACGTAATGGCTTTGTTTTGTACTCACATGCAAAAGAACGAGTATTTAGAGAAATTATCCTATTTTTTCAAATTTAGTCTTAATTTTGCACGCACCTTTCTACCCTTGACTGCACTTCCTAACTATCCACGGGTTATTTGGCTAAACGCAATAGGACTCATTTAATCACTTAGTACAGTTTCACGCTAAGCCAATCATGGTAGCCTTAAGAATGTATGTTGCGCTGATGCTCAAAGCGCAAAATGTCTGAGTTTAGGTTCAAAAGAAAAAAAACGTGTGCATCTTTAATCACTTTTTCTCCTCAATAGAAAAGAATTTTACCCTGAAGTGATAATCGGATATGAATTTGAAATCCAATTCTAAAATACAATGTAAACCGTAAGACTAAACGGTCCTACTTTTATCCTTCCGAATCATCCTTATTATTATGATTTTATTTGTATGTACTAAAATACCATTTAAAAAAACGAAATTTTAACTGAAATCTGTGTGCATATTTCACAACCCTCTCATTTTTCTTAATATAGAAAATAAACGCTGCGTTCAGGATGACAAAACGGTGCAATCTGTTGGAAAATTATACCCCGCTTTGCACACAAGTGCTTTCAAAGCGGGGTATAATTTGTAAACATTTTACACCGTTTTGTCATCCTGATCGGTGGGAATGATCAAAGCAAGATGTTATGAAGCATTTATTGAACTAAACTTAAAATTTACCGAAGTTAAAGTTTGAAAAATTGTTCAATTTCAAATTGAAATGTATACTAAATCTTCTAAGTAATGTAAATCGGTCAGAGATGGCCGATATTCTATTGTTTTTGTTGCTATGTTTTTATCTTGTTTAGATTCCCTATATTTTAGGCCTGTCTTACAAAGGGGGCCTTAGGGCCGCCGTCAAAGCACAGTGGTAGTGCGTCGAACCATCATTCTAAAGGTCCTCGGGCTCGATTCACGACGGCGGCACTCATTTTATCCGACCATTTGTCTTCCATCAATGGCTTTATTTTCTTAGACCTATGTGGAATAGCCGCTGGGGGCTAGGAAGGACGTAATTGTTTCACTGATGTGAGAAATATCAGGTATCCATTGTAAGGCGTCTCAGCCGCCGCGATATAACTGAAAGATTGATGAAAACGGCGTAAACCCCATTCAAACAAACAAACAAAGAAGGACGTTTGAAAGTCAAAGCAAATACAAATTTTTGAAAATTATACCCTTTTTTTTGTTTTTTTTTTTGTTTCGTCAAGTTGATTTTAAAACGTGTATTTGTGCAATTGTTGTGTCTTTGGTTTGGAACCTATTTTTCTCTCTATTTTTCAATATCTATAACAATACAATTTCTTACAATTTTTACAAATCCAATTCGATATTGCCAAGTTGTTAGAACTTGTAACACAAATTTGCGTTGGGGTGAGATGGGGTTGTGGTACAGCTTATTAAATCAAAATGGTGATATTTTATGAATTTGTGACACATCACGCTAAAATAGATCACCTGGGAACTCGTTAAATAAATATTTGAAAAAGAGATTGGGTCCAACAAAGGTCAACTAGATTTCGTATTTCTTAAATTCTTATACAGGAAGGTAGATTGATCATTCTAGATTCAGAAAATAAGCGCGAAAAGTTTCGACTTTAGTCAGTCTGCGCATTCCGCGCAGTCTGACTAGGATCGGCACTTCCCAGATGGTCCCTTTTCGCATGACGGGTCACATTTAAAAAAAAAACGAAAACACTACCTCCATCAGAAGAACACAGTTTAATACCAGCTCCTTCCGCACATGATTTCCAAAGTCCGCCATAGCGCTCAGTTCCATTTAGGTCAAAATATACCCAATATTCAAGAGAAACCGAAATGATCTCGGCGATAAATGCAAAAACTGCGACGCCGAGTCCCGCCAAAAATAAAATATCCGCCATGTTCTCTTCACAGTTTTCGACAGTATTATACTGATACTACAGCGGTGACTACCGAAAGTGATTTTCGTTTGGTATCTTTAAACGCGTCTACCCTTAACGAGACTTTGCGGGTAGGTACCTGGCATCGGTAAGGCTACACGCACGCAAAGAAACGCAGATGCGAACACATCGACTCTGAAAATATGAGTCTGTGTGTGACATTTCATACCATTTCATCTGCGCGTTACACAAATCTTATGGCCAGCCTGTGTATTCCCACAGTCTGACCAGAGTCTTTCTTATGCACTCTGTCGTTGGATAAGGTGCTAAACCTTCTTTAGGCGGTTAGCTAATATTATAATTGTGACCCGTCACGCGAAAAGGGGCAATCCGAGTAGTACGTAAAGTGACGACCCTAGTCAGACTGCGCAGATTGCGCAGACTGACTAGGGTCCAGTCTTTTCGCACCTTGCTTATTTCCTGAATCTAGAATGGATAATCTACCTTCCAGTGAAATCATTTTTGAAATGCGATGTCTGGTTGATCCATGCTGGACCAAATCTCTTTTTCAAATATTTATTTTACAGAGTTCCCAGATGGTCCCTTTCGCGTGACGGGTCACAATTGTATTGTGTGGTCGTATAGGCTGTGCGTTGTTAGTCTGTTACGCTCCCATGAAATAGTTGGAAATGTCACACACAGGCGCATATAGAGTTTAGACTATCAATTCTATTTTTTAAAAAGAAAATGCAAAAAAAGCCTAGGAAAGAGCCCCTGGTGTTGTCTATGACTTATGTATTATTTATTTTGTTAAATTTATAAAGAGTTGAAATAAGCAAATAAAAAAGAATTATTCTACCAGTTTCACCATTCAAAGGATCTTCAGGAATAACTGAATGACGTTGTAACGTTGTTGTGCCGCTGTGAACGTACAATAACGTCGCATAAGCTGTTTTAAATAAAAGATATGTACTGGGAAAAAGTCAATACTATTCACATTTTTATAGGTTAGAGTTCAAACTTGGTGGAAACTCTTTGATGAAGTGTTCTTTAGTTTTCCTTTAATTCGTGTCTTCTACTCTCATTTTGTAGAACGGAAAGATAAGGAATTTGGGTTTGGTGGTAGTAGTACAGGCAAAAAGGTGTTGGCTTACTTTCAGAAATCTCAGATTTGCGTATCTAATTTGCTGGTTGTGTACTGTTACTCTGTTTATCAGGGCAATGCCCGTCTCCCCGATGTTTTCTTCGTTGCATCCTAAACATCCTAAAACCCCTGACCATCGATCTGTAAGTCCAGTGCTGTAGGAACTCGAAAATCCATCGTTCCCTTTCATTACCCTTCATCGCTATTTGATCAGTTAAGAATTGAAATATTTGCAAAATAATTTTTGATTACAAGCGTACAGTTCTGATTCCGAGCTGCCGTTTATAGCGAGTTGACAAAGATCTCCAGGCAAATACCTCTACCGCAACTTACAATGGATTCCTGGTATTTCTCTTACCAGTACAACCATTACATCCCTTCCTAGCCTCCAGCTGCTATCTGACATAGGTCTTCGATTGTCAACCTATTGGTGAGAGACAAAAAGTCAGAAAGGATGAGAGCCACCGGGGATCAAACCTGGTACCTGTAGATTGTCAGACACGCTATAATCTGCGCTAAGACTGCGGGTTATTAAGATATTTTAACCAAATTAGTTTTTAAAGGAGCTACAGACAGTCTAAATAGGCAACTTTACTATATATTTTAACACGGCTTATACAGACAGGAGTGTAACCAGATATCGTGATGTTGAAATACAAGGGAGGTAACAATAATATTAAAAATAATTTTCAGCACCGGTTATCTTTACATTCTCCGCCATTTGTCAGGCTGTTCCGAAGCCTTTTCCAAAACAGCCAATTTCGTTTAAAGTTTCCCGAAATACAGTCGTTTCTGTAAGTGATTAAGCGAGATTTGAACAAAATGAGCAAATGAACCAGTTTAATGAATTGAACAATATAGATGTATTAAAATAATGTCAGCTATGATTCGCATCTTTCGAAAGGTGACATCAGCAATGCCCTGAAAAATAAGGCTCAATCATAATGAGAACTGTGTCATGGGGCCCATTTTACTAAACATCTTACTATAATTTTTTGCGTAATTCAAAAATTAAAGTTGCTCTTACAGAAGCAAGTAATTGTGGAATTCTGCTATGCATCATCTCATTGGAATCAAACAACAAATGAAAGCACCAGGTACGATTTTTAATTTTGATTTAAGATTAACTTTTTCTCAAGAAGTTTAGTTAAACGGGCCCCAGGATGCATAAGTGTGAAACTGTTACGTAATTCTAAAAAGCACATACTATCACTAAATGATTCCACTCATGTGTTGTATTTCCGACCTTTAAACTTTCTGGGCACAAGTGAACATATCTCATCGCCGAGTTACCAAATCCTCGTAACTTAAGTTTTTTCTCATTCTAAAGCTACGATGTTTGGGTAACCCGAAGGTGATTAGATATATGTCGACTGGTTATAAAAGTGGTTAAAATTCCCCCTAAAACAGCTTTGTCTCGACCTTAAATGCAACGGACCGTTTTCTAGTCTCGTCCCTACCAGGTCAAAAAAATGAATTATACATTGTGTAGATTTCCCGACTTCTCATTGTTTGTGTCACACACGTAGCATTTTTAGAAAAGCCATACATGATCATATCCTATTCTATTAAGAACAGCTCTGTTGACCTATACTAGGAAATGTTTTGGACTAATATTTTTTCGTATCCAGAAAGGGGAGGGTATCGGGAATATGAATTCCTCCGCGGATTTAGAGTAAAGTATGTAATTTAGGTGTGGCAAATCTGAAAATCAAAAGTATATACTAGATTTATCATGGTCAATCGACGAGAAAAATAACGTAACTAGCTTTAGCTACGACATTTTGCTCGTCTACTGACAGATGATATAGATCGAAAATACGTTAGGTCTGACGCCCCATCACTGACCTGCTCTTTCCGTAAAGAAATCGGGATCGTCACAAGTGAACGACCCTGAATAATTCGGACGGAAATTGAATGGGTGAAAGGATGGCGTTTTTAATGACTTTCAATGGAGGAAAACATAATCGACAACAAACCAAACAGCTAAAAATTAACACCAACCAATAAGATTGTTCAATAATGTGATTGAAATGTTGATTAATATGAACGAGTTTGACGAGTGTTTGACCAATGTAGGAGCGTTTTATAATGTGAGTATTTTCAAGTGAGTGAGTATTTTTAAGAATAATTGGAGCGCTTGGCGAGAATTTTTTAAATGGTTTTGATCGAGATGAGTGTCAATTTCTTGATGTGATTTACATAAATGCTGTCCGAAATCAATTTCAACCGATGAAAAGGCGTTTTATTTGACGATTCGATATGTTTGGTAACGACCTCTTTTTTTTTGTAAAAAAAAAAAAAAAAAAAAAAAAATAGTTGGTAAAAGATAACACATCTGTAAACTAAAATTGAATTACAATTTTATCATTTCCAATGTGTAATTAATCCTATTTTTCCGGTAAAAATATAAATGCATTAAGAGACTCATATTGTTATAAGACTAGATTGACCTGAATTTGAAACAAGCAAACACGGTCAGACAGTGACAATAAGACGCACGCACGCACAACACACATCTACACACCACACATAGCTAAATAAAAATGAACCGGTGCGTGAGATTTCCAATATTTTTAAATATCAGCAAAGCAAAGACTTTGACCAGCCTGTGCATCCGCACAGTCTGGCCAGATTCTTCACCATGCTTTAAGTAGATAGATAAGTTCTCAAGGTATCTATAAACTTCGGTTAACTCTACATTTACAATATGTGACTGTCTACGCTACTGAATGTTTGCACCTCACGAACATTTCAAATTGTTGGAAATGTCACGCACAGGCTCAAATGTAAAAACAAACATTGACACACACATAAAGCCAAATAAAAATGCGATTCAAAATTGAATTTTCCGCCACCAGTACAATTTGTCAGTCTCCAAAATCACCAGCTATACAATACTTGATTTGTGTTACTGTCTGGCCCTTACAGGAGGGTTTGTGTTATCACCGCCGGGAGCTTCCTCTTGTCCTGCATATTCTTCGATGAAAAATAAGGCTCCAGATATCCAGCAGGCTAGCCATGCCAGAATGCAGCAAATTAGACCGGAACCTAGCATAAACCCTGGCTGGTCTGACACGGGTTTGTATATTTTGTCTGTGTAGATAGAAAATCCCGTCATCAGAAACAAACCTGTAGTGAACATGTGAAATTCTCAATTCTTATTGCATCTATAGCGCAATATGATACGTGGCAAGTAGCCATCTTTAAAAACAACCGGGAATCTAATCGGGAACTCTCGACGATTCTACGGAATAGACCTCGGGAATAATGAAGGCACAGACACGTTATCTTCCGATAGGTGGCATTTTTCAAATACTGACCTATCTGATTTGAGCATTCTGGGTAGTGTTATTCGTGACAACTCGGCCGATTCCGTCGAACTACTTTTAAAATGTCAGCGGCCATGAAATGCTTGTACAGTATAAAAAGATCTCAAGCAAACAACTTTGTTTTTTTACAAAAATATACTTTCGCAATTTAAACCAATATTTTTGTCAATTAATTTAAGGCAAAATTAAGTTTGATTTCCACAAAAAAAGGAGTTTTAATTGAAATTCTTCATTTACTACTTTTTGGCGATAGAATACGGAGTTATGCGTACGAGGTAGTAATATTTATCCTAATCTGGATAAGTGATACGGTCCCGAAGACAGGTCAATCTTCGGAGAATTTGACATGCGCAGACAACGGGCACAGACATGAAAGCGCGTCATATCGCACGTAGGTTTATGTGACGTCACAAACATTACCGAAGATGACATTGCGAAAAACAAAATCAACGAAAGGCTAAAATGACATTTTATAATTTGATGATAAGACGCAGTATTTAACTGCGTTTTGTCATCAAATTATGAAATTCCCAAAAGAACGACAAATATCATTTAAAATCATTAAAGTTGTTACATTGTTGTTACTTTTTCTTCGAGCGTATTGATCATTGTACCACCAAAAGCCGAATTACCTAATAGATGACCAAGGATTACTACGCGTACGTGCGAGGCATTTGGGAACCTTCGGCGATTCTATGGAATAGACCTCGGGAATAATGAGGGCGCAGCCATGAAAGTGCGTCATTTCGCAGGTAGGTTTACATGACGACACAACAATTACTGAAGATGACGCTGCGAAAAACAAAATTAACGTTCAAATTGGACATCTAATAATTTGAAAACAAAATACTGTGTTTTACTGCGTTTTGCTTTCAAATTGTACCATACAAAAAATATCTCCATAGACGATCTGAAAACGTTTAAGGAATTTGCTATTTCTTCAATCTTAACCTCAGTACCACTAGGAGTCGAATTATCTAGAAAATGTCCAAAAATTACTACACTTACGTCCGAGGTACTTTCCAGTTTACGGAAAAGTCCGAGCGATGTTCCGATTGCCGGGAATCCTCGGTGATTTTACAGAATAGACATCTAGAATAATACGGATGCAGACATGAAAGCGTGTCGTTTCGCGCGTGAATTTTATGACGTAAAAGCATCAATGTTCCCGCTAAAGCTGACTTAAGTAAAACATAATCAACAAAGGTTTATCATTCAATTTAACAACGTTGTAACGACGGATCCCAAGTGTATACAAGCTTACCTGATACTAATAACACTCCCATGATTCCAATGTTTATTTCTTTCCTTTCTATCTTCATGAACAGTTTGAGAAATCCCCCAGCCACTCCACAGGAGACGAGAATCAGAGAAATTACCACCATTCCCCGAACAGCATCCAGATCTGCGGGAACGCCTAAAATATAGGATTGCATAAATATAGGATCTGTCATGCGATTTGACAATCTGATCTTAACCGAGTAGAGGATAGTTGTTATTAAGTGAGCCCGAACAGAAATACCGCGAAAAGGTGTGCTAGATTACGTCGTTTTGACGTCATTGAGAATGTGATCTACACGTGTGCAAGACAAGGATATCTCTTGGCCCTAGGTTATTAAGACTTTTCTCATTCTCAATTCAAAATGTTCTCAAATTTCAATTTGAGATTGAAGCCGTAATTCTGTTTTAATACTCATTCTTATTTATCAACATAAAATATAATATTAATAAGTTGTTATAAATAACAACTTATTAACATTTTCTTTTATTTTCATACATTCATTTTAAATAAAAATTTGAGAAAATTCTCAGTTGAGCTTGAGAATAGTTCTTTAACCTCGGGCCCTGAAGGATATTCTTGATAATGAATAGAACATATGTGAGAAAAAGTTATCTTATCGTGGTCATTCCTAATTTTAGTATTTAACCGATTCTTAATTGGATAATATATTCAAAATCTGTGAGTCGAGCCCGGTAAGCAGCTCAGGCGGTAATGCGTTGAGATGTCAATACTGGATTTGTGATCTCGATCCTCGCATCGGCCATCTTTAATTAGACATTTAACAAAAGTCATTATGACAAGAGATTTTGTTTACCAACGGTTTGCAAATGAGTAGGCTTACGTGTGATGGGCACGTGATGTCTCGGATGAAATGAACTCGTGTGAGGAACATCTAGAAGCTATAGGTATTTATGTAACGGGCTCTGTGATACAACTACAATACTGTTGAAAATGGCGTAAAACCTCGAAAATGAAATTTATCAAAATATTTGTATAACAATGACATGACCCTAGCAGTTTCCTAGGTAAAAAGGTATGTTTGGCAGATGTTAACTCTTACGGTAGTGGACCCGTAATAGTTCCGTAACGTTTCGGAAGTAATGAACTTTTACAGTGTTAACCGAGATTTCCTAATGATTTTCATTAGGAAATCTCGATCAACATTGTGAAAGTTTATGAGTTCCAAACTGTTGCGGAACTATTACGGGTCCACTACCTTAACAAAGAAGATATATAGTACCCTTCATGGAACTGCATTTATCTCCAAAACAGCTATTCCAAAGTCCGGACGATCTCTGTACCTCCATTTGCCAATCGTTTAGGGCGGTCGAGAGGATCACAAGCACGAGCGCAAACACTAAAACAAAGAAACCTAGGAGCCCAATTGGACCGGCCATGTTGTACCACTAACTTCCTTCTTGACAGAGTGGCGTCGATATAAACAGTGATTGAATCTATAACATAAACTAGATTTTCAAAGTTTCAAGGAAAGTTAAAGATCTCGAAACAACCCTTCCTTTCTATCTTCTGATATCATAAATCATCAATTGTCCGGATAATCATACTTCGAAAACATTTAAACATACTTTAAGATACCGGGGGGGGGGGGGGGGGCAAAGTTAAAATTCCTAGAAATTAGCATTAGGTACATAAATAGCATACTTTTCATATTCTGTTCACTCTGCTAGCAGCATTCCATACAATTCAATTATTAAACGATTAAATTAAGAATAAAAGAGCAAAAGATTTTTGTTTTGTCTATTTTCTTTTGATTTGATTTATTTTGTTTGTTTGTTAGTTTGTTTGTTTGTTTGTTTGTTTGTTTGTTTGTTTGTTTGTTTGTTTGTTTGTTTGTTTGTTTGTTTGTTTGTTTGGCTGGCTGGCTGGTTAGCTGGATGGGTGGTTGGTTGGTTTCTAGCTTGCATGGATGCTTGGTTGGTTGATTCGTAGGTTAGTTAGTTCGTAAATTGGTTGGTCCGTAGGGTGGTTGGTTCGTAGGCATCGATGGTTCGTATGTTGGTTGGTTCGAAGATTGATTGGCTCGTAAAATGGTGAAAGGCTTGTTCATTTGTAGATTGGTATTGTAATTTGACTTCTTTTTTTTTTTTTTTTTTTTTTGTGTGTGTGTGTGTGTGTGTGTGTGTGCGTGTGTTTTGTTTTGTTTTGTTTTTTTAACAAATAATGTAGCTGAAATGTTTAACCAAGCCAACAAAATAGCTGTTTGGTCGAAAAAACTTTCTTTGGGATGAGAACAAAATTTTCACCTATTCAGAATGCGATGATGACCATTACTATAGGGTTAATTCACGTTTTTGAGGGCGTTAACATTTACAGAGACCCGAAAAATGGTTTAACGCTAGAGTGCGAAGCACGAGGGCGTTAAAGCATTGAGGGTCTGTGCAAATGTTAACGCCCGAAAAAGCGTGAATTGCCGCTATTATTGCATAAAAAGATAGATTAGAGCAAAGTAAATTCATAGAAACGATATAAAACCAGTTACAAACCTACTTTTATGCCGTCATTCATTACACCGTCCATTTTGTTTATACCGACGTTGCTTGGTTTATTTACGTCACACAATTAAACGCGGGATGTAGAGCAACGTCTTTAGGTATGCTCTATAATAATGTTGGACAAAGAAACTGATAAAGTGTATTGGCCCAGACCGAGAATATTCAAGTGTATAAGCCGGGCGTTAACGGCACGTAAATTTACTTATTAATCCACGTTTCCTCTCGTTAACGCCCGGGTTATGTCCGTTAACGTATGCCTATAACGACCCGAAAACGCACATTTTATGCAATAATGATACCTAAACCATGAATAACGTTATTACAAGGAAGAAATAAAACCAGATCAAGAACTGAGTTCAGGAAGAATGCTTTTCAGATTCTGTCATTGATTTTTAGATGAATTATTGAGATGAACTGATAAATTGTGAACATATCTTAAAATAATTTCCGATTCTCTAGAGGTATAGGAGTAGGAGATAAATGAACTTTAGATTAAGAAATTCAAATATGCTGACTTTAAAAAACCTATAATGTGGGTATTCAACGAGACGATTCCAATGAGTACCCACAACATTGGGTTTTGTGAAGATTTTACAGTATGATATGATCTACGTCGCGGGAGTGAAATAACCCCGTTGAATGTTTTTGATATAACACGGGTGTTATTCAACTAGTGGAATAACTTTACAAATAAGCTCAGAGCGAATAGTAACGCTATTTTGTTACCGCGAAAATGACGTCATAATCTATATATTGTGACGTCAGTTTTAGACGGCGTTATAAGTTTTGCGGAAAATTGAAATGTTGAATTTTAAGAAATTTGACGATTTTTCGCAAAAATTCTGGTCATATTATAAGTAGAATATAACATTTGTGCTCATAAAATACAGAATTTATTAAACTCGACATCTAAAACAGATAAAAACTCGGCGCAGCCTCGATTTTATCTGTTTATAGATGACTCGTTTGATAAATTCAGTATTCCATGACCACTCATTCAATATCCTCTATATATCTTTAGTTCCTTTTATTTAGACATCTGACATTGGTTTTCTTTTTTCTGTGATTTGTCTCGATATTGTCCCGAAAATTGTATTATTTGATCTTAACAAATGACATAAATGTTGACTAAGAATGCCCACTTTTATGAATGAAGTCTTCACTGCCCTGCGTTCAAGATGACAAAACGATACAAACTGTTTGCCAATTATACCCAGCTTTGCACGCAAGTGAACGTGCAAAGCGGGGGTAAAATTTTCAAACAGTTAGTACCGTTTTGTCATCCTGAACTCAGGGCTGGTCTAGAATTGCGGACTATAATTCTATAAGAGCCTTTTCACGACTTTTTCTTCTTCTTCTTCTTCTTCTTCTTCTTCTTCTTTTTCTTCTTCTTCTCCTTCTTAAAAATATGATGAGTACCAAAAATGAAAAATATGCAGTCGAAAATCTGATGGCTAGTCGTCAACAAAAACGAAGACGTATCAATCCTATTTAAGAAAAAGTGATCAATCCTCTCACCCCTTATTATTTTGATTTCTTTGACATAATCGGTGTTTACGGAAACCTCTTCATAAGTTTTCTTCGTTACGTAATAAATTACGTAAATAAATTACGTAATTACGTTTTTATTACGTACGTAATAAAAATGGCTGAAAGATTGCCAAGGCTTTAAACAATGTACGTTTAAAACGAAATGCCTTTATGACTTGGCTAATACGTGTGTATAGCTTAACACGGTGCCATAAAGCATCTCCTCTGATTTTCAAAAATCCAAGTTTTCCAACGCCACAAATCTATAAAAATCTCTAAGAAAAATGCTGTTTTTCCAGGGACACATACTCTAGGGATCTTTCTGTTCCACTGAGTTGAATTCCATAAAAAGAGTTGTATTTTACTGTGGGAACACAAGAAATTGATAGGGTCAATTTCTCCTTTCCCACAAAATGGTTTACCCTATACTCATACGTCGCTATTTTTCAATTTCTACCCTAGATATATATCAAATTACACTCATGTTGATTTATTGTCTCCAACCTGTTCAAAGTTGGCCAAGTTTAAAATTATGTCGTCTGTTTAAGGATTTAAGGATGGAACAAGGCTTTAAAATTTATCGAATTTATATTAATCCATTACAAGACAACAAATATTTAGATAGGTCCAAATTGTTAAGGGTTGCAGATTACATACTACATGTGGGCATATTAGTAAAATTTTGTGGCAGAAAGGGTAGATAATATTCGGGAGAAATATTACTTTGCATCATTTTCTTCTTTTCCTTATTAGCAAGGGTATCCGCCAAGATCAAATATAAAAGCTATGTATCTTTCACACGGCAGTGATTTTGGCAATGATAAGTAAGAAAATATCTGGTAAACGTGATAAGGACAAGGTGAACAGTCAAGGTTATATTTCACATAATTGAGCTCGTGTGTTGTTTCGTCTATTCAGTTCACTCGCCTTCAGTACTATCAGTACTTTGATTTTAGCACAGCGTAGTGATATGCAAGCACTGCGTTGAATACACAAAGCACTTCGTGTGTCACAAAAGTTGATTACGTATACTAGACCTATTGTTTTGCGCGCGCATGAGCACAAAAAAACTGCGTAGTACACACGTTGTTCGGTTTTTTCTCGATTATCTTTTTCCTAGGCAATTTCCAGAATACAGGTTTGTTTCCTATGGTCTGCTAAACCAGACTATAAGTCAAAATGAATTGCTTGCATAACTTTGTTTTGGGTCCGAGATTTACACCAACGGTTGTAGTAGTACATGGATAGTGCTTTAGACAATATTTTCTTAAAATATGATCCAATTTTATCAAACCGTCATGGAGTTCCTTGTTCTGTTCGAAATGCCCCTTTTCCACTATGTATTGGCTATACTGCTATAGCATTGGCAGTCTTATGTTGCGTAACTGATTTTGCTCATAAATAGCTTCATTTTGATACATAATATACCAGGACATACTGCTTTTTCTTGGCAATGAAATACCCTTGATATTGAGTCTCAAACACTTAAATGAACCTTAATACAGGGGTATAGCTCGAATGCGGTATTGTGACTTGTGATTACAATACATTTGTATATAATCGACAAGGCAAAAATAGCTGCTATCCAATTTTATAGCTGAATGAATGAACCGTTTTTAAAATCCTGTTAACCCTATTTCAAGGACTTCGGGCCCGTTATACTAGACTTCTTACGAAAAAAAATAAGTCAAAATCACAAATCGTATCTGGTGGTTTTTTTTTTTTTTTTTTTTTTTTTTCATCGTTAGATTCTACCTTGCAATATTTCATTGTAATTGTATTTAAAATACGATTCCAATGAGATCATGCATAGCAGAATTCCATATTTAGTCCCTACTGTAGAAGTAACTTTATTTTTTTTTTTGCCTACGCGAAAATTGGTCGTAAGATGTTTAGTAAAACGGTCCCCGGAGCCTACGTCATACCTTAGTTTTGAAAATACCCCTTATATCAAACCATGCGTTCAGGGTGACAAATAGATAAAACGGTTTGTAAAAGATTCACCGCTTTGCTCATGCACTTGCGTGCAAAGCGGGATATAATTTGCAAGCAAAATTCACCGTTTTGTTGTCCTTAACGCAGGGCAGTTGAACCAGACCATACAGATTTACCGTACAAAACATGATTGTACAGTCAATAACTTCGTGATGTTGTAATGAAACATGATTTTGGAATGAAATAAAATGGGTGCATTGAGCGAATTTGGTATCAAAGGGATGTAACAGAATATCGTTAATTTCTTACAGATTTTACAGTTAACAGTATATCAGCATTTTTACATAACCTTCCTTTGATAAAATTACACACTTGTGTATAAACATATTTACGGAGTCTTCAATCATAAAATAAAAGGCACCAACGTTATAACTGCAAATTCAAACATGAAGTGTTCGGGACGGAATTAAGACATAGTGCGTGTTGAGGGATTTGAGCAATATTGTTTCAAAAAAATCTGAATTCTTGGCGATTGATTTAAACGATTTGAACTATAACGAGAGTAAATTTCACGATTTTTTTTTTCTTTTTTTTTTTTTTTTTTTTTTTTTGACTGTGGGAAGACTTCGAAACCACTGTAATTGAATTCCGATTCGTTTTCACTTGATTCATTTGTTGTTGTTGTAATTTAATCACTCTTAGCAGATGCTCCAAATAAGCCAGCAGCAACCCAAGCCGATATCCACGCAATAATACAGAAGGCAAACCCAGCATGTAAATGGGTATGTGCTATCTTGGCCACAAAAACCGAGAACCCAACAATCAGGAATAGCCCTGAAAAAAACATATATAAATTCATTTAAGGGGTGAAGACAAATTGATTCAAATTTATTAAATGCATTGAGGCGTGAAACAAAAAGCAAAAACATGTACTATCACGTAAGTGTAAAGACCCGTTTACACATTCACGACTTTCTCTACGATTCACCCAGATTTCTCATGGTCAGAACTCGGGATGGATCGGGGTGAATCGTGGCGAAAAGTAGAAATGTACTTTGTCTTACTTCAACTTAGTTAATCGTATTAGTGTCACGGCTTGCTTACGGTAAAATAGAGTACGACTTACTACGATAATTGCCGTAAATGTGAACATAGCTTCATCAAGAGTCACCGTTATTCACCACGGTTCTTCTACGAATAACCACGGTACACGATGATTTTACAAATCGTGGTGAATCGTGGCGGTACCGTAGCAAAAAAATCGTGAATGTGTAAACAGGCCTTTAAAAAAGTCTTTGGATTCATACTTTTATGGAGCAATGACACAAACTTATGTGTCATATGATATGAAGCAAATGTTTTACAATGCTTACATTAACCCATATTATGATTATGGTTGCATTACATGGAGCCATTGCAAGTCTTCATTAACTCAAAAAATCAATAAAATCCAAAAAAGGGCAGCAATAATAATTCTACGCAAAACAAAAAGATCTAGCACTACAGAAAATTTCATATCCTTGAATTGGTTGACATTTAAAAATCGGTGTAAATATTATACGATTCTTATGGTTTATAAAACTATTCACGGTTTAGTTCCATCTTATATGTCTGATTTGGTAGAAGTAAGTAATAATTCATTCTATAACTTAAGATCGACTTTTAACAATCAAATATCCCACAAATGCACTCCTAAAACAGAATTTTTGAAAAAAATCTTTTACATTTACCGGCATGGAATTTTTGAATGATACCCCATTACACATAAGGAAAATCAATAATCTAATTTTTATGAGTTGTTTGAAAAAAAAACACTTAATGTCTTTCAACGAGTAATTTCAATATGGACGACTTGTACATGTTATTGACAATCATAGGCCTTATTTATCAAGGTATATATTGCTGTGTATGTCTAGTCATATCTCTAGTTTAATTTTTCATATTTGGTACCTCTTATTGCGTTAAAAATCTCGTTCGGGATTAATAGTATCAAACTTGTTTTACATTCTGCTGACATATATTCATTTCATTTCATTTCATTGTTTTCTTGAATTATTGAACTAATTACGGTTTCATTAGCAATGTCATATTACTTTCTTTGTTCACAGAAGGCCTTTTTGAAAATAAGTTTTTTTTTCATTCATTTATTTGTGTATGATGTTAACTTAATGAGCTACCTTCTCTAAATAAAGAAATTATTATTATTATTATTATGAATCCGATCGGTGTATTCATACATAAATGTAATTAAGTTTTTTGTTTCATACCTTTCTGAATTAAAATACAATCTTTTCGTCTTTAGTAATTAAATAATATCAGGTGAAGTCAAGTAAGTTTACTCCCGGAACTACTTAATGCGCATTCATACATGTACAAAATAGCCGTGTTTCGAAAATTTTGTTTATGGAGATATAATTTTGATATAAATGGGGTAATAAAAAAAACTCATTTTCGTAAGATAAGCCTAACAATCAAATCATTTATCTTTGATCACTATCAAACGACCAGCAATTTAGATAGGACTGAATTAAAAAGAATCGAAAATTGATTTTTTTTCCTTGTGTTAAAAAAAATCGGAAAATTTCAAATTATCAGCCACGGAAGTCCGAAGAGTGTACCGATGGTCGATTAAGGTCGTATTTTTTTTAAAAAAAGTGCCTTTTTTCGCTATAAGGTAACAAAATCTGTGTTATTTCTATAGATCTTTTCATGAGAAATGATTGACTTATTCAATAAATTTAATATGAAATTAAAAATATTTAAGTCAAATAAAATGTTTTGAATTCTATCAGCAGTATTCAAAGCACCTTTTCATCATAAAGACTAAACTCAAACTGTTCACTTTCAGTAGAAAAAAAATCTCCGACAAATTGTAAAAAAAAATATTTGAACCCTTGAGTGACATATCCAATAATTTCATATATGCCCCTAGCAAAATCACTGGCCACCTGTGTATCTGCACAGTCTGACCATAGTTTCCGCTAGACACTTTGTAATTAGTTCAGTTTCAAAGCACATTAAGATCGTCTCGCTAGCTTATAATCACACTATGTTACTATCTTAGTGGCTAAATGTTTGCACATCGCGCACACATCAAATTGTTGGAAATGTCACGCACAGGCTCATTCACTTTACCTGCAACTATAAGTAGTCCACACGCAGCTTTGTTCAGTATATTATTTTCTCTCATGACAAACAGTTTAAGAGCTCCACATACAACTGCTCCTACATCTAAAAACAACGCCAGTAAGACCATCGCACGTACGGCGGCTAGCTCCGTTGGGACAACTTGAAATGAAGATAATTATGTGTTTTTTGATATTCTTTCCAGTAGATTATTATCAAATCGAGATGTCTGTATATTTAACGCATTCATTAATTCTTTCCGGTAGAGTTGCGATAATGGAGGTAGATAAGCACTTGATAATCTCACCACTAAACCAGTGAAATAAGCAAAAAATCATATCCTGCTTGCGTTTAAATTACTCTTTTTTACGTTATCTAAACAGAACCAATGAGGTTTTGACGTTTTTTAGTAATCACGTGCAAAAAGGCGCGTGTTAAGAAATCAAAGCACTAAAAGTACAGTACTGAAGGTGGACGTTTCTTGTAGTATTGTGGACGAAAAAGGAACCTATCGATGTAATTATATATATACGATAAAAGTAAAATTTTTCGACCCAAGTTCGGCAAGTTTCACTGTAAATTCAAACTTTAAGGGAAATACACTTTTTAAGTCTATGTTTACGTTCATCATAGGAATGAAATAAGGCATTGATACCTAAAAAATATGTTTTCGCAAATTCTATGTGAACAAAATTCACTTGTCTTTCCATTTTTGCCATACACTAAGTTCGTATTATATTTATTTTATAACCTCTTTTACCTTGTTTTCGTCGATGTTTCTAACAGAAATGCAAGTTTCTAAAAATAACCTGATTATGTCATCGTTCTAAAAAAAAACCTTGCGATATCATAAAAAATATGATATGGGATATTATCACACGGATATTTGTTTAGTTATAGATTAAAAGATAAATATCATATTGAGTTCAAAAGGTCTTTAATGCATATAAGTGGTGATGCCGGACAGGCAACTCGGTGCCATAAACATGGGTTACAAATGATAGGAACGTGGAGCCTATTAGGCTATTGTATGTAGAGTTGCACAGCTTTGAATATGAATGAGTTCTCTTCAGTTCTTAAATCTGCCTAACAATAAAGTAGTATATTTTTCCAAAGGGGTTGAAATCTTCGTAGTTCTCGAAATGGTTGAAGTTCTTTGTACGATATACAAGAAACATATGAAAAAGGTAGCGTTCGACATCTTCAATGATGTGTGTTCGCAGTTTCAGGAGGAATCTGTGGAAATATGATTATTTATAAGATCCTATTTAAGGTCACCGCATTTATTTACTACATGTTTTAACAAAAATTAACGTCCACGCCAAACCTTTCAATTTAAGGAGATATAGTAAAACGAAATGATGCAGGGAAGTAATCATGATACACATGATAATACTAACCTGGCCATGAGATACATTGAACTGTGTCATCAGTACCACCACAAGTTTTCCATAATCCATAATACACCTTCTGTGAAAATCCAGATTCACTAACGCTTGCGTATACCCAGTAATCAAGGGCTACTGAAACAATGTCACTTATCAAAGCAAATATTGCTATCCCAAAAGCTGCAAAGCCTAATGCGCCAGCCATTTTAAATGAAAATTATTTCTCAAGTCTTTACTTTTGAAGTTCTATGTGACTCTCAGCAAATGACGATATGGATTGACTCTTATCGGAGTTGGCTCGTATTAAATCTGAACACCACAGTTACAGTTGAGACCATCATGAAATTGACAAGGTGAATGATTTGAGAATAAATGAGCCTCTGGGTGAGATTTCCAACAATTTTATATATGTACATAGCAAAGACTCTGACCAGCCTGTGCATCCGCACAGTCTGCACAGAGTCTTCACTATGCCTGTAGTAGATGGATAAGGTCTCAATGTACTTGTAAACGATCAGGTAACATTACATTTACAGTAGGTGACTGTCTATGCTGCTCAATGTGTGCACCTCAGGCACATTTCAAGTTGTTGGAAATGTCACGCACAGGCTCAAATGTGGAATGAAACTTAGTGCGAGGGATGAGCGAGTTTAAGTGAAATCAAATGGAGGCAATATGATATAAGAATGAAATCTGAATAAAGTTTTGGCGCGTTTTGAACAAATTAAGTTCGCGTTTGAACTATTTCGGAGCGTTTTGAAAGATTAAAGTCTTTGGCAGGAATACAACGAAAGGGCCGATATAATAAAATTGGTTATGTAGTGAAAAATTTTGAGAATATCATGACTGTTTGTATTCATTTCGTGGAATGTGTGGGACAGGCCTTTATCAGTGTCCCTGCATGGCGTTGTGGCTCGTACAATCTTGTCCGTGCTTATCACAATAATTATCAACATGGACCATACCGTACCACGCACATGGTATAAGGACAGGAAATCTAGGTTTGTTTTCAAAATCTCGCATTTATATCATTTTCGTAGACCATTAATGCTTAAAGTTGTAGTTATCAAATCGCTAAAGAGATAGAGAGACCATTAATTTCGTTGGCTTCTTGGAGGTATGGAATTTAAAACAAGAGTGCCATCGTCACAAAATACGCCGCCACTTTGCTGCTGTTTCATGAAAATAATTGTAGACACTTCTTATTTTGACAGAACCAAATTGAAAATGACCAAGTTTCATTTAAATCAAGACAAGGCTGCAATTTCAATAAGCCCCAGGCACTAAGTTTTTAGGGGGCATAATTCAGGGAAATAAATGAGCCATAAATTCCTTGATCCATGTACATCTACAAATTATGGTGATGACATTGACCAAGTTTCATTTAAATAAAGACAAAAAGTAAGGAGGAGTTGTGTTCAAAAGGCTGCAATTTCAATAAGCCCTAGATACTAAGTTTTAAGGGGGCATAATTCAGGGTAAAATTAATGAACCATAAAATCCTTACTTCATGCTCATCTACCAATTTCGGTTATAACATCCACCAAGTTTCATTTAGATCCAGCCAGAAACTTAGGAAGAGTTGCATTCACAAGGCTGCAATTTCAATAAGCCCCAAAGACTAAATTTTAAGGGGGCATAACTGAGGCAATAAGCCCCAGAGACTAAGTTTTTTAAGGGGCATAACTAAGGCAAAAATCAAGGAACAATAAAATCCTTCCTTCATGCACATCTACCAATTGAGGTGATAACATTGACCAAGTTTCAAGAAGATCCAGCAAGAAACTTAGGAGGAGTTGCGTTGACAAGAAAAGTGGACCCAGAGACTAAGTTTTTAAGGGGCATAACTCAGGCAAAAATCGAAGAACCATAAAATCATTCCTTCATGCACATCTACCAATTGAGGTGATAACATTGACCAAGTTTCAAGAAGATCCAGCCAGAAACTAAGGAGGAGTTGCGTTGACAAGAAAAGTGGACCCAGATACTAAGTTATCAAGGGGCATAACTCAGTCAAAAATCAACGAACCGTAAAATCCTTCCTTCATGCACATCTACCAATTGAGGTGATTACATTGACCAAGTTTCAAGAAGATCCAGCCAGAAACTTAGGAGGAGTTGCGTTGACAAGAAAAGTGGACCCAGATACTAAGTTATCAAGGGGCATAACTCAGGCAAAAATCAACAAACCGTAAAACCCTTCCTTCATGCACATCTACCAATTGAGGTGATTACATTGACCAAGTTTCAAGAAGATCCAGCCAGTAGTTTAGGAGGAGTTGCGTTGACAAGAAAAGTGGACGGACGTATGGACGGACGGATGGACGGACGGACGGATGGACGGACGGACGGACGGACAGACGGAGAAGATGACGCCAATATACGTCCGCCTCCGGCGGCGTATAAAAAAAATAATCGCACTGTATGATTAAGTGTGATTAGGTCTTTAGTTTCATGATCTCCATTAAATCATGGAATATTCTCTATAAAGTTGTATGTCATGAAGCAAAAAAATCGAAAATTTCCCCCATAATGCGACAAATTACAGTTGTCCAAGGAAGGAATTTATCATACAGTTTGTATATGGGCCTTTCCGAAAATACAGAAAAAGAGTCATCGGTTCTGACTACTCTCCAGTGTATTTGAACAAGGAGACGGTCATCAATCTACTTCCGGGTAGCAAATTTCTGATTTAAAATGGCCAAGGAAAAAATCCTTTCGGGTAAGGATTAAACAGGGACACTCAGTACTGTATGCTTACTGTATGCTTACTGTCCGTGGATTAACCATTACCAGACCACAGAGTTTAAAAGCTAGTCATTCAAAGAATATGCGAACGATAATTTTAAGCAGATAAAACTTGGAATATCTTTTTCTACGTCATGAGAAGACATTAAGAACAATGACTCTACTTTATTTCATTGAACTTTTTTTTTTAAGAAAAACAAACTTTGATTTGATTGTTTGTGTGGATTTCTTTCATGTTGATTATTCATTCTCATACACTTAATAAAAGCTCTGGCATAATCGTTCGTAACAAAACGAACGCCCTGATTAGTTATAAAACCGGAGGTCCAGGGTTCGATCGCCGACGGCGGCACTCATTCTTTCCGACTATCCGACTATAAGTCTCCCACCAATGGGTCGTTTATCGTAGACCTATGTATGATAGCAGCTGGAGGCTAGAAGGGTGTAGTGATATTACTGGTGTGAGAAATACCGGGAATCAATTGTAAGGTGCTCCAGCCACCGCGATATAACTGAAAAATTGTTGAAAGCGGCCTAAAACCACATTCAAACAAACAAAAAGCTGTTAACCAGACGACAAAAATGAAAGGCGACAAAATTTAAATTCTATACGAATATAAACCCAAAGTGAAGAAATAAAAGACAAATATGGTAAGGTGTAATTTCAAAATGTAGAATTAATTCAACGCATTTTTTTTCTTTTTCATGCCTTAATGATCCAAGTTAATACATGTTCTTATATCACAATAGGCGTTTTAATACATGTATATATACTATTTCCGTTAATACTTTTCTCCTTTTTTCTTAAAATCGCCCATAATAATGCATGTCAAATTATATGCATGTATTACGAGGGTTAACCATAAATGTTCAAGTTGAATTTTTAAATGCGATTCAAATCTGTTCGGATTTTGGTTTAATTCTAACCTCATAAGAATCCTTTATATTATCCAAATTCTAGTATTATCGAAACGCACTTATACCCCTTTAATAAAAATTTTGCTTTGTCTGACTCCGTGTTAATATTTGATTAAAATTAATTACGATTCAGTAATGTCTTATGTCATGTGCAGCGCTTCGGCGCTTCATTGTCAACAGTACGAAATTTTTTTGCACACGTGTTGTAACTTATGTCTGCTACTGTCGTGGTGTACTGCTCTTTGATCCCGGTTGGGTCCCTGGTCCATCGAAACCCCTTTCTACAAATTTAAACATGTAAACATACAAAAAAAATGACCATATTTTTACTGAAATTATTTTTTTTCGGTCACTTCAGCCATATTTCATGACTGCCTAATTATCATAAATAAGCAGGACATATCATTTGCATTCAGTGTCAAATGTATGCTCTGAGCTCTAGTCTGGCTTTTTCAAACTTAATCTTAACAAGTATACAACGAAAGCAAAACGAAACTTTGAACAGTGCTGAAAGGAGCTCGTGCCGAATAAAACTGCTTTTGATTCTTAATGAATATTTCATACATGACCCCTATAATGACGTCGCGCACGCTAGTGCTTACAATTTTGTAACGTCGATTTTGCCATTTAGACGTTATTACATCATATTTTTTCTGAAGAGCTTCTTGTTTATCGTATGTAGATTTAGTCACGCGTATTTAGATTTTTAAAATCGCTATATAAGTTATATTCCGAATAAGAAAGAATATACATTATTCTGCTGGAGGCATTTTTACTATCAATCGGCTTTAATCATTTTTATCTTGGATTGCTGAAAAAAAGCACAGCGCGCAATGTAAAAACGTAAGACGTTAAAATGATACGTTTTTGAAAAGTATGTCCACACGGTTAATTCTAAATATTTTTGATATTTTTAACGTATCTGTGCGAAAATTTGCCATGTTATTGTACGAAAAAATTATATTTCAAAAATGTAGAATGATTTGTGAATATCATTTTGATTATGAAATGCGGCAGTGAAGCATTTTGAAAATCGGCTATAAAATTCGCATATTTAAGAAATTGTGTCCACACAGATTTTCTTTCTTTATATTGTTGTATATGACGTATTATTATTTTTAACCACATTAACGAAAACTATAAAAAAAATAATATTTTTATATTTAAATTTCACAAAAAATCAGTTATTATTTATAAAGATATTGAGAAAACTTTACCATTTTTCACGCCGATTTTTCGTTAAAATTTGACGTTTTACAACTTTTGAATTTTAAAATAAATCTCTATCAATTGTTGGTTATTTTACTGACGGTCATTTTAGTTCACCTACTAACATTATGTCACCTCTCGCGCAAATCTTAAGATTCTCAACATTTTTCATGAACTATTAAATGTATTTAGGGATTTTAAAAAAATCTACCCACACGTAATTTGTTACGTTTTACAGACGTAATTAAAGAGTTTTGGTGACACAGAAACTTAATTAAACAGGAATTTTATTTTCCTCCTTTCACCTAACAAATATACTTTTAAAATAAGCTTATTCTGTGGTTCATTTGGTATGTATAATTTAGAAATTGACCAACAGGTTTGGAAAATATGACACGTGAAACTTCACGGGAAACGTTCAATTTCAAATGTTAAGCATTACCGTGCGCGACGTCTATATCGTACAGAACGTGAAACCAACTTTAACCTAGTCTGACGTATCTATGCAAATTACAGACTACGCTGACATTTTCTTTTCTGTCATTAGCTGGACAGATTAGTGAAAAATCATGCACTCTATGATGCAAGCATGAAACATTGCATGTTTGTAGATAGTGACATGTAGTTTTGAAAAAGATCGTTAGCAACCTAAAATTACGCCATTTTCCAAGATGGTCGCCATCTGTATTGAAGAGATAGCATCTGGACTACTTTGCATGCTATTCTGTACCGATTTCAACCATTTTTATGCCAAAATAATGTGATTGAAATGATAAGCCGATATCAAAAATGATACTAAAGCTTAAGAATATCTAGAATTGAAACGTTTTGCGAGATGGCAGCCATTTATTTCACAAAGATGGGGTCACCAAAATACAACCGTGATAGAACCATGATAAATCCTCAATTTTTAATTGAATTAGCTGTCTAAAAGACTTCTATCAATTCAAATAATCGGAATCGACTATACATATTCACATTTTCTATTAAAAGGCTACGATATTCACACATATATATACAGTTTTGCATGATACACTGAATCAGTTTCAATTATTTTTTATCTGAAATGTTTGTAGTGAATATGCTATGAAAATTCTAAAATAAATTAGATCGTATTTCAAAGTTTTCAAGGTTTCCGATTTTTCCCGAGATGACAGCCAAATACTATAGCAAGATGCGTTTGTTCTTGTTTAACCATGATAAATTGTCGAGACATTGAGTTTTTGAATAAATGAATAGCAGCGTTCAAATTAAGACAGGACAAAAAGTATATAAAAAAGTAATAACAACAAGTATTTTAAATATTTATTATAAGCGGCCAACTTTCAAAATGCCTACAAATTATAGTGCTTTAATATTGTTACAGAATTAAAAGCAAGAATCGTTCTTAAATTTCACGGTTTTTTAGGAGACAAGTTATTTGCTTTAAATACAAACAATAATTGTTATATCTGTCTTTAAAAGGAAAATCCAAAAAGAATTGCTTTTTCTTTAAAATGGCTTTTAGCTACGAAACCGTTAGATTGACATAACTGTTTACCCTGAGATATAAAATTTATTGCATTTTGAGTCAAAATTTCTGCTGGCAAATGCAACAAAAAAGTAAGTAAGTGGTCAGATGAATCTGAATTGTTGCTTGCTTCAAGATGGCCACCATTTATGATTCCTTGATTTTGAGCTAGTTGGTAGTGGAAAATCTTATTCATTTTGGAGAAAAATTTACATGGCATATTTACATGGGTCGAATGCAAACGACTAGATTTTTAATTTCAGTATATAATGGAAAGAACCAGATTATCTTGAAGTTTTAAGATTTGTATCAATAATGATAACGAGATAGCTATTTTCTCGGGAATTATTATAATTGTTAAAATTTATGTATTTTTTCTGAATTCGACTTAACCCTGTGCTTATTATTTTATTATTATGATCAATTTCAATCATTATATTTTTTAATGTTCAAAAGTTGAAACAGAAATAAGCATATTACATGTTCCCAAAATGAAAGTTTACTGAGCCTTCTTCTTCATTTATCCCCTTAAGATAGCATGAATTTTGAAAGCTACTTACCTAAAAACTAAATTGGGCCAATTTTCTTCTTTTATGAATATCGGATCATATTCCACAGAGACAACATCGTTAAGCGTAGGTCATGTTATTAATATAACCTGTTCATTTTAGATTAGGTAAATAAGTCTATCATCGCAATGGAATCAATTTAAAACATTTAATGGTATATGCATATCAATCCTTTTTATTATTCTTTATTGAAAATAAAATGGGACTTTCCTTTAAAACGAAAGTTATATGATAGTCATCAAATGTTTTGTATCTTCTTATCCTGAATATAAAATTATCTCATTCATTAGCGATCTAAAATTTTCTTAAACAGTGGATAGGTACACGTACTGTTGAGTTGGAGGTATCCTAAATACATCAGAAATTAAGATAACTTTAATTTAAAAGTACAACCTTTTTATGGAGTTGAACGATCTTACTTATTTCACTCGAAACAAAAATTGAAAGATGATTTTGGGTGCTTAAATAAAAGCTGAATGAACTGTCTCATTCGCCAAAAAAAGGAATATTTTTGTATTTAAGATGCCAAAGTATTTTATAAGTACTGAAAGTTTTCTTATTTGTTACTAGACCGGTCGTGTTCTCAACCTAAACTTTACCTTAAGTTTGACATGACTTTTATAAGTAAGAAAATACCCTATATATAAACCATACATAATCTGGGTTTTTTCCATCGTCTTTTGACTAGAAACTAGTGGTAGATTACCTTTTATCAAAAAATGTGCGTGGAATCTAAAAAGTCTTAGTTACTACCTTCCTTTTATATTAAAATGCACTCACATGTTTTGACTGCTTTTATTTCTTTTCTTACTAGTTGACGCCACCAAACTTACATTTGTTCTTACATCTTACCTTGATTCAGATCATTTCTGATAAATCTTTTATATTTTTTTTTTATTCTATCACAAGCAATTATTTCGATTTGTGTTTTCTAATTAGAATAAGAAATACGCTATTTTCATTTCTTGATTGGACAACTTAAATACAAAAAGGGATAGTAATAACCGCGATTACGACGTTTCAGTAGCAACTCGAACCATGTTTATACAGAGGGATAATAATTTACTATTGAGAAGCTACATATTGTATGATTTACGATTATTTAATTACAATTCGATTTTTATCGAAAATACTTAACTAAATAGATAAAGGATTTAAGTAAAGAAATGTACAAACAATGAACTATCAGTAAAATAACTTCAACTAAAAACAAAATTTACATAAGTAAAACGCTTTTAAACAATTAAAAGCGGCATTATTGTCTGCAAACGGACTGTTATCCGTATTCTTTCAATGCTTTCTGTAAAGATTTGCTACCCGAACAAAGGAAGACACACTAGCGAATTTTAGGGAAAGGGCCAATAGGGTGTGACAGGATCAGATAACAAGACCTTAGTCGAAGAGAGATCACCAGAGCGCACATTCTTATATTTTTTGAGGACACTGGTGTAACTTGTGGTAAATCGTTCTCCCATTATTTTAGGCATTGAGTTTTTTCTAACAAATGCATAAACTGCATCTCACCACTGAGCAATGGATGATTATGGCGCGTTTGTGGGGTATGTTTCTTTATCGTTGTTTTCGTTTTTGTTGTTGTTTTGATGACGTGGAAATTGCGAGTGGCAAATACCGATATAGATATTAAATTAACCCATCTGTGATTACCAGGCGTGTGATTAGTGACTTCAAACTAAGTCTTTATCTAGTCTTTATCTTATCATTAGGCATTTACTTTAGTTTTCAATACAGAACTGAAATTTGTCACAGATGATGATAGCCTTTATTAAATAACTGATAGACAATATCAAATCTTCACCTTCAGCAACGAGATAAAACACCGTGCATGTTCAGACAACATCAAGGTTCATGCATGATGTCACACGTTGTGCTGGGATAGGCGCTAATCTAATAAATGCATTTGTTTCTTTGGATGGAGTTTTACGCCGCTTTCGACAATCTTTCAGTTATATCGCGGCGGGTGGAGCATCAAACAATGGATTTCTGGTATTTCTCTCACCAGTTCTATCACCATATCCTTTCCTTGCCTCCAGCTGCTATCTCACATAGGTCTACGTTTATTAACCCATTAGTGAGAGACAAATAGTCGGAAAGAATGAGTGCCGGCGTCGGTGATCGAACCCGGGACATCCGACGCGCTACAAGTTATAAATGTAAGCTTGTGTCCTATTGGCAATAACATTTTAGTTAACCACATCCTAGTTCACATATAGGCCTAAGCTATTAAACAACTAGAATCTATACAAAATGATGGCAGGAACTTCTTATGAACACATAAGCCAGCCCTGCGTTCGGGTGACAAAACGGTGTAAACGGTTTGTCAATTTTACCCCGCTTTGCACACAGGAGCACGTGCAAAGCAGGGTAAAATTGACAAACCGTTTTGTCATCCTGAACGCAGGGCTGGCTTACACTTAACTCTGACGACGTACGACTCCGCAGCTTGCGGTTTTCGTATGATTTCTTCTGGCATGATTTTTAACAAACCTTTCACCAAAATTATTGTAAATGCGCGATGATTGCAAGACGATTGCAGTGCGTGTCTAATGGCTACGTCCCCTTACAACTTTCTTTTTTTTTTTATTGCTTTTAGGATACTTTTAGTCTTTTCAAAGAGGAAATAGAAAGGGGACTTCGAACGGGCACCGACCACTTTGAGGTTGCGACGAGTTAAACGACGACACCGAACGATTTTGTGGTTGCGATGAGTTAACCGACGCCGTACCAATTCCATTTGTAACCAAGGATCTACCGAAACACGG
Source organism: Fragum whitleyi (assembly GCA_948146395.1). Classification (NCBI taxonomy): domain Eukaryota; kingdom Metazoa; phylum Mollusca; class Bivalvia; order Cardiida; family Cardiidae; genus Fragum; species Fragum whitleyi. The sequence goes on along the minus strand of OX411547.1, from coordinate 39,326,367 downwards.
AAAGGGGTGTCTCTCCTCTTTACTTCCATAACTGTTTTTTTTTTGTGTGTGTGTGTGTGTGTGTGAGTTTTTTATGACCTCAACCTACTATGTTTTTCTACTATCGGTGCCGTTAGAGACGTAGCTAGCCGTAAACAGAAGAAAGAACTCAACGGTAGTGGAAAAATGAAGTCATATAAATTACGATTATTTGTATTGACAAATAACATGCAATTCAGAACACCGCTCGAACTTTTCCTTAAACTGGAAAATACTTCGACCGTAGGTGTAGTAAATTTGGACGATTTGTTTTCAGTAATTCGCCTTCTGTTGGTGTTTTGATCAATTCGTTTGAAGAAGAAAAATTATTAATATTGCATGAAAATCTTTGGGCATATTATGATTTGATAACTAAAAGAACTATAAAACTGCGTTTTGTTGTCAAACTATGATATGCAAATTAAAATCTTTCGCTAATTTTGTCTTCTTCAATGCCATGTTTAGTGGGAATGTTGATCATGCCTGACGCGTTTTCATGACTGCGCAGTTATTATTCAAGAGGACTTTTCCGTAGAATCGCCAAGGGTTCTCGGTTGATAAAATACAAGCTCTTGAAAAATATATAGACATCCTAACCTTTAACATCTACTAAGTTAATATTTTTGTTGAGATTTTTAGGTATCGGGTTCTATTCCTGACGGCGGCACTCATCCTTTCCGACTATTTATTATTGCTGGCATCGCCCTTCGACCTCCGTCACGACATAACCCTTAGATATGAAAACTTTAGAACGGATACCAAAACCAGGGTTCTAGATAACAGGGGGTTAAGATGGTTTAAAATTCTTTATTTTACAGTGAAATCCGATGTTGTTTGTACTCATTTGAATAGTCTCTATGAGACGTTTCAAATGAGTACAAATAACATCGGGTATAGAGAAGGAGTAGTGAAATATTTTAATTTGAAAACCGAAATACCCCTCTAGCTGTGGTTCAAGGCCGAAATGAATAACCTCCGAAGTGTCGCACTGGCGCACATACACCGGAAACAAGTTGTTACAACCATTTTGTCTAGCTCAACTGTCACGGACTTTACAAAGAAATTCAGAAATCAATAAAATATGTTTCAATTCGTTTCATTCAAAAATTTAGAAAATAGGACGGAAAGGTAAAATACAAGTATTGTGAAGTCAAAATTTCCAGAAATAAGAAAATCATGATGGTGAATCTTGAAAAGAAAATACAAAACAAAAGGGCCATGGTGGTCCTTTATCGCTCATTTGAGATGACAGTTCTTAACCAGTTTAGTGTGGAAATAATGCCAATTCTGTAGCAATTCTGCGGATTCAAATTAAAAACCATCACCAATGAATTTAAACCAAATTTGAACAAAGTGAACCATTCTGGTCAATTTGCAGGGTTCGTTGAATTGAAATGTGCCATTTCGAGTGGCAACAGTTTTTTTTAAGATTTTACCACTTACCAAATTTTTGAGCCTAGAAGAACTAATTTTGAATTTATCCTAGATTCCATTAAAGCAATCTCTCTGGCCAAATTTCTTGTTGAATCGGCTAAAACGTGGCCTTTAGATATCCCACATGAATTTCGGGAGAAATGAATGTTTTACTAGTTTTTGAGCCAATATGACACATTTAGAAGCTTCTCTCGTATTTCATTGAAGTTTATTCCTTTAAAAATGTGACCTCTAGGGTGTCTACAATGTTTTTATAGGTTTGACTCCATAAAAAATCAATCTTACAACCTTTTCAGGTGTGCTAGGCTGAAATTACGTCTCTAAGCGTATAAAAAGGTGTCTTTGTAAAGACTAGGTAGGCCCTGTGACTATTCTTTATTTTTATTCAATTACACTATCTAAAAATTTGACCCAAATTTCACTCAAAGATTAAATATGGATAGATTACGGGTAAGATGGGCTAAAACTTTGGCATCTAGGGTGTCTAAATGTTTGAGTTTTTTTTTTCAAAGAATTGGCCCTGATTCATAGTTTTTGACCCCAAATGATACTAAAATTATTTAAGTATTTATCAAAACAAACATCTTTATTGCCTTTCAGGCTAACTTGGATAAAATATCAGTGAGGTGTAAGTAAATGTTGACGACTCACGACGCACTGATACGCGACGGATGGCGGAAATCAAACAACCACAAAAGCTCACTTTTAGCACTTCTTTGTGTTCAGGTGAGCAAAAATTACGAGCAAGTTCAGCTCTATTAGGAAAATTGTTCAACTCAGATCTTAACTAACATTTATCATTCAGTCTTGTTGTTATGTTCCATTTGTTGTCAGATCTATTAATTGTGCAAGTGCTTTGTAGAACACCGCAAATTGATATAACGACGTTTGTGGTGCTGAATATAAACCTCGAAAAAACGCATTGAAATCTTTAGATTCAAATAATGTAATCCAGCTTATAAGCCTTTACTTGGCTTTTCCAACAAGTTCACATCTGCACAGTCTGGCCAGTCTTCACCGTGCGTTTTGTAGATCAATAGATACTGACTACTCTCTTAATGATAAAGTAACTCAGTGAAAATTCTACTTGTATTGTGTGATCGTCTAGGTAGCCAAGTGTTTTTGCATTACGGAGGAGTGAAATGTCCCGCACGGACTTATTTTTTCAAACAAATTTAGTTTAATGAAACGAAATAGAATAGTATAGACACAGATCAAACTTCACATAGTTCAGCGTGACAAAAGTAAATTACTCGAATCAAGTCCTAAGATGTGTTGTTATATCTTTTGTCTAAAGCTGTCTGTACACCACAAATCATTCATCATTCTTGGCTAAAGTTCCATACAATCCTGCAGCCACCCACGAAGCGATCCACGCTATAATACAGAAAGCAAAACCAGCATGCAGGCCAGAGCTGGCTATTCTAGCAACAAAAACTCCGAATCCTATGATGAGAAGTAAGCCTGAAAATAAAATATAATGAATTCCTCGAAGAAATAACGATAGCGATATGATTTTAAGTATTTTAGTGTTTTGTCATTTTTTAAATGTCCATCATTTGCGGAATAGCAGTCGTTTTAATTTGTTCAAAACCACGTCTTCTCTTTCGGTGACAAATTAATATGTTTAATCGATTAAATCACATTTAAATATGATCTGTTTATCGATAAAAAGTTAATAAATTTCAAAATATTAAAATGTTTGTCTTCTTAAATGAAAGACTGGTGGTTACAATATACTGAAATGTCTTTGTTAAAGTGCGATCATATTGGGAATATTGCTCACTCAGCGCTCAAATCATTCATTCCAAACACTTGATCAATTTGATAAAAAATGCTCGAAAGTCTTTAGAAAATCGACCAAGACGATCAAGACACACTAAAAGAAAATAAGGTATATTCTATTAAAGGGAGGTAATGAATAGCTCTAGTTTTGTTCATCATGAACAAAATTAGCGATATTGGTTAACTCCCTTAAATTTCACTTAAAACTCGCTCCTCACACTCATTCAATTTCAATCAAAAATAATTCAAAAAATCATTCATCTTGTCAATTTCACGATGTTCTTAACTGTATTGTTAAGTTAGTTCAAATGTACATTGTATTCAAAGTTTTATTACTCGGACTAGTGATAAATAACGATATATGACAGAAAGCAATTTTTGTTTCGAGATCTTCAAATTTCCACGAAACATTCCGTTTCAATCCGAGATCATTCCTTAATCATTCAGCTTGTCAATTCCACAATAATCTTAACTGTTTACATACCAGCTGCTACCAGAAGCCCACATGCTACTTTATTCAACACGGTTTTGTCCTGCAGTAGAAATAATTTAAGGGCCCCACATACGATAGCCCCGACATCTAGAAATAACGCCAGTAGAACTACTGCTCGAACAACAGCTAACTCTGGCGTCACGTCTGAAAATAATGGAATAGGGTATCTAAACATGCAGCTTATTTATTTATTTATTTATTTATTTATTTATTTATTTATTTATTTATTTATTTATTTATTTATTTATCTATCTATTTAATCATTTGTTCATTTATTTATTTATTCGTTTATTATTAATTTATGTGTGACTTGTCACGCGAAAATGGACCATCTGGGGGTCGCATTTCAAAAATTCTTTCACAGGAAGGTGCATATCAATCATTCAAGATTCAGAAAATTTGTAGTAAAGTTCGAAAAGTTTCATCTTTGTAGATTTCGCAATCTGACTAAGGTCGACTTATTACGCAATATCTAGATTGTTTCTTTTCGCGTGATTACATTTATATTTATTATCTATTCATTTCCCGTTTAGTTCTGAAATTGAGTTGCAACAAGGAAAAAATAAACTATTGTCTTTTTTATTTTTTATTTTTTTTCGCAGGATAATTGTGAATTACATTTACTATTAAAATGTCTTCAAAACATCTTACAGCACTTTTTTATCCAGAAAGTTTTTAGAATTTCCAAAATTACTATTTGTGACCCGTCACGCGAAAAGAGACAATCTGGGTATTGCGTAAAGTGTCGATCCTAGTCATACTGCTCAGACTGACTAAGGTCAAAACTTTTTGCACCGTGATTATTTTCCGAATCTAGAATTATCAATCTACCTTCCAGTGAAAGAATTTTTGATATGCGACTTATGGTTGACCTATGATGGATCAAATCTCTTATTCAATAATTCATTTCACAGAATTCCCGGATGGTCAAACTCAACAAAGGTCAATACTAATCAGCAGTAAAAGTCGAACTAGATTCAACCAGCCAGCTAATGTATACTATATATAAAGTTATAGAGTATATCATTTGGTTTAAAAGATCGAATAAGTGAACAACAAAAGCTTTCCACTCATGGTTATATATAGCTTTTGTTGATTTTACCCGAAACTATTTCTTATACCCTATCTAAGTAAGCATCAAGTTTCCATGATTACACAAAAAGTAGCTCAATAAGATTTCTGCAAGGAATTCGTAAAACGTTTGGGTATTTTTGCCTCGTGATATTTAGTTATAAAATATGAAGAGTATAGATTTATTAAGGTAACAGTTACAAACCATAGATAAATTTTTGTATGATTTTGATTTGGGCAAATTTTCGCCCGTATATCATCAGCATATTAAAGTACAGGCACAGCAGAAATACAAACTGGTAAATCTTTTTTAACCCTTTCCTGTTTTACAAAATTTTGGACCTGTCCAAATTCAAAGGTTTTGCAGACGAAAATTTAAAGTGTGTTTAATTTGAAAAATAACCATTCAGTAGGGTAGAAAATAGTGTTGAAAAAGTAGAAATTGCTTGTCAGAAGCAATTTCTTCTTTTTTTTCACAATGTTTTCTCAATCATAAAATCACAGGCACGTAAAAAGCAGGGATCAAACAGCAAAGGGTTAAGGGCAACCAGATTGTCGAACCTTCAACTTATTTAAGTTACTCCGCGGTAAGCTTTTCATTTTAAAGTAACTAATATATATTTCAACTATTTGTTGAATCTGTGATAATGCCGTCGCCGACTGATCGGTACATTGATCGATTCAATAGCGATTTTTTTCTAGTATTGACGACACGTTAGTGAACTAAATCTCAAAAGAAAAATCTACCGGCTAGTCGGCTATGCTTTAAAAATTGTGGAAGCCTGTCGTTATTGTATTGACAACCAATCGCTGGCGATCGACTCCACTTCATCCACCGGACTGCGTCTGAGACGTATTTTATTGTGTGTTTTTTTTTCTCTCTTTCTCCTTTTAATTCCTATTTCCAAACTAGTGATGGACGATTCGCCTGCGTATCGCTTACTAGTCGACGACATATCGTCGAAGTGTCGTTAGCAGGCTACGATTGATCAATCATGGCATTTCTACCCAACCGTTAGAAAAACTTAAATTAAAGACTACAAAATAAATTATTCGTTCTGAAATCGCGGTCGTTCGCCCTCTCTCTCTCTCTCTCTCTCTCTCTCTCTCTCTCTCTCTCTCTCCCTCTCTCTCTCTCTCTCTCTCTCTCTCTCTCTCTCTCTCTCTCTCTCTCTCTCTCTCTCTCTCTCTCTCTCTCTCTCCCCCTCTCTCTCTCTCTCTCTCTCTCTCTCTCTCTCTCTCTCTCTCTCTCTCTCTCTCTCTCTCTCTCTCTCTCTCTCTCTCTCTCTCGCTCGCTCGCTCTCAATGGTCGATGTAAAATGGAAAAGTTAATGCGTCACAGATTTTAATTTATGTTTAGTATTGACATCATCTCATAAGCGGTTTAATGTCACTAAAACCTTTTGCTGTGACATCGCCGCCGCCCGACTGATGTGGTTTTTTTTGTTTTTTTTTTCTTCTGATTTTTTGGTGTGCCGATTTCGATGTGACTTTACATATGGTAGCGATTCTTTTGTTTTCAAAATAATTTCCATTTCTTTTTTCAAATATTCATTTACATACTGCTAGTAACATCATGAAATTGAAACTCATCTCATTTTATTATGCTTAATCGCTTACTCAACGCTCAATTCCAATAACGCTCCGAAATTATTCGAAAATGTCCCAGAATAGTTCACATTTGTTCTCAACTTCATTCTAATCGAGCAAATCACTCATTGTTTGTATAAACTTGTGTCGATTTGTCCTCGAGGACACACAAGACCTTTTAAGTAAATAGATTTTTAAAGGAAGGTAATAAAATGTCGATAATTCTATCCAAGTTGGAAGAAATTAGTGATATGTTTTACCGGTTACCTCCCTAAAATTTCATCCAAAGCTAACTCTAAACACTCATTCAATTTCGTTCCAAAGAAGTATGCAAAGTCATTCAACTTGTCAATTTCACGGTGTTTCTGAGTGAATGTATGTTGTTTTTATTCACAATAGGCAATTTTTAGAGTTCTTTCATTCGTAGGAATAAAGTAAAGGAATTTTGATACGCCAAAATAAGCCCAACCAAGGAAGTCAGTGTCCTTCTTGATAATGCGAAATGTGGGCTTTTTTGTGTGTGGTTTTTTTTTTTTTTTTTTGTTGTTGCTTTCTTACGAAAGTATATCAATTTCACTGCTCGATTTCAATTATTTTATGATTAAATTTAAAAACAAAAAAAAAAAAGATTCTCAATTGTTTTAATTTTGTAGTCGGTTACTAACCCATTGTGTTGCATTGTACTTTGTCAAGGGTAACACTTGTACAAGATTTCCATAATCCAAAGTGTGACTTAAACGGACCAACACTAGCATCTACCCAGTAATCCAGAGCCACAGCTATAATATCGCTTATAAGAGCAAATATTGCTACTCCAAAAGCCGCGAAGCCAAGCACACTGGCCATTTTTACTTCATTTACGAACTGAATACCAACGTTCTTTCCAGGGTTATTAAATAGTTTGGTGTCTTATCGCTTTGAGGTAAAATAACCAAAAAACAATATTTGGTCGACAGTCGTGATTATTTTGAAAGATTCATACAGTGTCCATGGTCTATAGGTAGAGCATCAATCGGGAACCCTCGACGATCCTACGGAAAATACCTAGGGAATTAAAAGGGCACAGCCATGAAATCACGTCGTTTCGCTCGTGGATTAACATGACTTCACAAACGCCTACAGCGAAAGATTATAACTGGTCATACAACAGGACATAATATAATGAGTCTTTGATCTGGCTCATCAGTTCATTTTTACCTTTATTTTGCTTATGTTTAGATTCATATTGAGAAATTCAGAGCGAAATAGAGTCCCAAAATGACGCTGATTGATGTGATCTTGAACAACAGTTGACCTCCGATGCAGGCCAACCTATCGCACTCCCCAGACTGCCTGCCAATGGCATATTGATGAAGGATTGACGTTGAATGACAGAGTGGCTTTATGTAAGTCTGTAACAGTTTTCTATCTGGATAAACTTTTTGAAGCGATCTGAGAGCCTACCTGTATCCAATCTTCTCAGTTTGATCATTTGAAGGATTCCAAACGTAAGCCCCAATTGTCCCAACAAATACCCTATAGTTAACCATCTTGTCGAAATGTGTTCAGTTTAATAATCGGATGCTCATGCAAAGGCTAAAAAATCTCAAAGAGAAATGTTTCTACAGCTAAATATAAAAAACTTTCAACGGATATTTTCTGATAGTGCAACATTTTAAAGGGCCCTAGGATCACTGATGCTGCATCTAAATCTTAAGATACGAAAGTTAGAGACCGGTCCTTAACTTTAGTTCGGCAGTATTTTACTGCGTTTTGTTAACGTATTACAGATCTAGATAGACGATCAGAAATCATCAAAGAAACCCAATTTTTTCTTCAAGCGTATCGACCAATGTACCACCAGAAGCCGAATTACCATAGTAATGACATTTAGGTAGGTACATTTTACGGAAAAGTCCGAGCCCTGTTCCGAATGGTAGAGCACCAACCTTATGAACAAGAGTCCCCGTGGTCGTTTTCAGAGAGCAGTATTCCTTCTTGGTTCTTTCTACATAATTGGCATGAATACTTATGCATTTTCGTGAATCTGGATGGAAAATAATTATCTTAAATTGTAAGACCTTGAACCCAAATAAATTTTAAAACAAATATATTCATATAAAGAAATACCTTTGTGGCAAAAAAGGCACGCGTACAATATATTTCCTACCAAATTTTTAAAAATCGCATTTATGACGTCTCACTCTGGTGCTCAATGAGTATAATTTCCGCCAAAAATTGCGAAGCCGTATTGCTTCATCTTCGCAAGCCAAGGGTTGTAGCTCCACTATGATACCTACGAAGTGGAGCTGGAACCCCTGGCTTGCGAAGATGTATTGCTAAGAACAATTTACATATTTGCTTCGCGTTTATACACAAACATATTTACAATGCGTAAAATTTATAATGATCCGCGTTATGTCCATTTTGTTTTCGTTCAGTAATCGTGGCGTATGCGCCCAATGATTTATTTATCTGCTTTTTCCACTATTCGAATACGGTCACAATTACACCCGGGAATCCCCTTTGAGGGTCCATTCGCTCTAATCCGCAAGGCATCCGATAAAGATCCACTCAACACCCCTTCTACATACTTAACGCATCTTATACTTTTCGTTCTGTTCACGCTAAATTTGGCACCAATGTCAGTTTTCGTCAAGCGGATGAGAACGGATGGAAATTTTGCTTTTCTGCCATGTCCGTAAAGTATACGTATTGTGTCCGTTTAGCGGTGGGGTCGGACCTTAAATTTTCGCATCCTGAAAGCAGGGCTTATTTTCAATCGAGAACATTCGGCGAATCCGCGGAAAAGACCTCGAGAATAATGAGGGCAGGTGCGTCATATCGCAAGTGGATATTTGTGACGTCACAAACATAACTGATGTTACGAAAAAAAAACTTCGAGCGGTAATAAATGGATATTTTATACATGTAATTTGATAACAAACCGCAGTGTTTTACTGCGTTTTGTCATCAAAATATAATATGCCCAAAAGATATCCACAGACGATCGGAAAGCATTAATAAACGAAACGTGGTTTTCTTCAATCCGAAGTACCGCCAGAAGCCGAATTACCTAAAAAAATTATCCAAAACTACTACAATTACGTCCGAGGTACTCTCCACTTTTCGGAAAAAGTTCGAGTGATGTTCCGAGCGGGATTATTTTATGTAACTGTTCGACACAAAAACCGTAATTCCCCCCCCCCCCCCCCACACACACACACACCCACCCCCCCCACCCCACACACACACCTCAAGCATACCTTGTAAAAAATTCAATCGAAGTTACGTTATTAAAAATTCATTTTAATTTATCTTAGAATAGAAAAATTAATTTGATTTTTAGCACTGTCAATAAAGCAAATTTCGTAGAATGTGTACTTCATTCTTATTTCTTATCAATGTTAGATAGCAACGAGTGGATTTATGGCGACGTTTTGTTTGTTTGTTATCTTTAGAGATTTTTCCTATATCTTCGTCCAATCATGTCATTTGCTGTCAAACAAATGATGGTGCGTCTCTCATTTAATCATTATTGGCGTGATTACGTATGTTGAATTTGTAAAAATCAATTTTCCGTCTTATAATACAAGTCAAAAAGTAGCCTGGCATTCAGACCAAAAGTTTGGTTTTGTTAGTAAACAAGGAACATTTAAGAGATGAAGAGGATACTTTGTACTTTCATTGAGGTTTGAAATCAAAGACCTGATTACACTGTATGAATACGCGAAGCGGGTTTATACATGAGTGTGATTAGGTTTTTAATTTCATTCCTCAATGAAATTTAAAAAATAAAAGATTTTTCTTCATCTTTTATAACTCTATATATTGAAGCAAAAAAGAAGAATGTTTCCCTGATCTGACAGATTTCTTACGGGAATACATCAGAATGCACAAAAATTTATAGAAACAAACAATATTCATCGCTTAATGATGTAACCACACCAATATAATTAGCTTTCTTACTTCATTGTTTGAGGAACTCTTAAATCAGGCTTGTAATTTGGGACCATTAGGTGAATTGTTTCACCATAAAATTTTTATATATTTCTTTAAAATCCTTTTTTTATTTTTATGAAAAGGGAAGCTACCAAATCTATAAAAATTCAAAGTACTGAAAGTACTGATAAGTTGGAATGCGTTCAATAGACGGTGACCTCAAACCACTTATGAAGCGTACGCCTCCCGCCCACCACAGGTGATCACATAATACGCATCGTCTTTTGACGGGCGTATATGAATCAATGTATTTCGCCAAAACCCCTGAATCGCTATACAGGCATGAATCTGATGAAAGAAAAATCAAAAAGGAAGAAAATGATATGGACCATACAGCCGACTAATGGACTCAAATGGACACTCATGCACTCAAAACAGTTTCAATGTTATTTTTCAAATGACTTCTGCTGCATTTGAGTTATCAATTGCATTTTTAATTAGAATTATCGTAAAGTGAACCTCAACAAGCGCTTTGTCCTTGATGAAAAGCTATTTTCGTAGGAAATTCTTTTTCTTCATGAGTTGGAATCTGAAGACAATTTTTTGACGAGGTTCAATTGTGACTTCGACCTTCGTAAATCCAAAATCGGGCACTTTCTTGGGTCATAGACAACATTTATGTCAAGTGTATGATATGGGTCAGTTGGTTGTTCAGTTAGAGTGGAAACTGTTAACAGTTAGGGTTTACTTGTGACCTTGACATGTATGACCACGAAACAATAAGACATTTCTTTAGGTCATGGACAACATTTTTCTAAAGTTTCGTTATTGCAGGTCAATTGCTTCTCCGTTTAAAAGGTCAATGGACTGACAGACATACATGATGAAATCAATATATGCTCCTATACTTCTGAGTTGGGGGTATGATGGTGCTCTTAAACGTATTCATGTGCAAGAATGTGAAGAAAACAAGTTGAACTAGTTCAAAGTTTTCACAGAAGTAAGAGTCAAACCATTTTGAAATTAAGCTGTTTGTAGAGCAAATGAAATCATTTTTCTTCTGAAAAATTCAATAAGTAAAGTGGCTTTAGCAGGTAATTAGCTTCACATGCCCTAGATTTGGTTGATATCCATGTTTTAGGTTCTAAGAAAATGATTTTGAGAGTGTCCACTTTATAACATACAAAGAAATGATCTCCGCCCATAAAGGACATATTTTCATCTAATCACAATATTTTTTGTAATTTGGAAAAGGGTCACCAAAGGATAAAGCGAAATTTGGTCGATATCCATCTTTTAGGTTTTCGAGAAAATGATTAAGTTTAAATTATTTTACATATAGAGATATAACCTGTGCCTTTATTTTTCGACTAATTACATTAACCCAAGATCAAAGGAATTCAACTGAATTTCAAGATGCAACCAATTAACAATAAATGTTTCAAACAATGCTGGTTGGTTGCTGAGGCAAATCAAGGTCATGTGTATCCTGGATAACAGTAGTCTTGTAACGTTTGTTTTCATTAAAGCCATACAAAAAAATGCGCAAAACTCATTTATTTGTATTGTTTATTATCTAAATGATTTTTTATCTTTCAAAAAAGAAAAGGTCCACATGTATATTTCTTCGCGTTTCTCATATTCTTAAGAAATATGCAGATTAGACGCTGCTCAGGCCGCCGAAACGTGTTACGGCGTCATTTTCCGTTAAATTTGGCGCATGGTTTGCTATGATATTCTTCATTTATTCGAGTATTTATGAAGCGATCATCTTGAAAATATTAAAAGATAAAACTAATAAAATGGGCACAAAAAATACGTGTTAATTTTTGTTATTCTCAAACGATATAACCCTTGAAAAGGTTGTTTTAGTATTCAATCGTTATCGGTAATCGTTTGTAATTTCGATGTGCTCCATGTACCGCTAGGTAGGGCTGTTAAGGCAACTGGCATATACATGTTAATGAAAATGTTGAACACTTTTCTTCGGGTATGAAGTCAGTGATAGGGTAGCGATTAACATAGAATTATGAATAAAAAGGAATTAATTGGTGAGAATTTCAGACTGTCTACGAACTTTCCGGACAACCCTCGTATGTTTGTATGAGATTTTGGGCTATATAGGAACATTCCATTCGTTTGTAAACTTGACCTTTCGTAACTCATGAGTACAGATTTCATTCATAAAAGGGCACATAAAATCGTAGTAGGTCATCACTTGTGGTATGACCAATCAGAAAACGGCTTTTGTTTACACACGCGTGAGGTCAACTCGTGTCATAGGGGAGTACACGGGGGAAAGATTTTACGGTGCATAGAGAAATAAAAAGAGAACATTTTCTGGATCGGGTTTTTAATACAGATAAATAATCTGTAGATGTTGCGCGTTTCTAATGATGGTTTACGAAATAATAAGGTACACAGCATTTTATCTATTTTGTTGCGTGATAAGGTCGCCAAGAAAGAGAAACTAGACATCTAAAAGAAGCTATAATTCTACGAAAAACAAGTTGCGACATTACCAAATAAGTAGATCACGTGATTGGCTTGTGCTATTGTCAATAGCTGACTTTTTGGACTTGACTTATCATATGATTTCCAAATATAGTAATGCAAACATGTGATATTAATAAATTCGTACGCAACTTTTAATAAATATCATTTAAAACATAAATAAGCGTGTGGATAATATACATGAAGTGATAGTTGTGTAATTATACAACATTATTACTTTTTGGTGTAATGAACTATGTCTATGCCAAGTTGAGATATACAAAGTAGGCCGAAGTGTATTCACATCCTGTTCACGTGATATGTGTTATCAAAAAATCCGAAATGAAATTATCTTGTGTTCATTTTGCGGTTTTGTTAAATCTAAGTTGGAATTGCTCCGCATTCCAACTTAAAAACCATGTTCAGCGAAACTATTGATTGCAATGGGAATAGAATTATACAACCGAAAGATTGATAATTAACCTCCGCAGGGTTCAACATGAATTAAAAGAAAGACATTCCATCAGGATCCTTCTATATCCATTAAATATATATCAGAATCCTTTTTCAAGCCAATGTTCTAACTTTACTTTGTTCCAATGTAAGGAACAAAGTGAAGTTAGAAACAATGGCTTGAAAATATACCAGAATACATCATCAACTTATGCTTTCCCTTTGATCCCTCTTAAAGATTCTACCTATATAAATAAAGAAAGGGGTCCACGATTATCTAAAAAGATACTCATGGTAACAAGAAGGCTTTCCTGCGGGACAATGAATTGTAAAATATTTGATACGTACCATTTACAAGACGGAAATGCAGAAAAAGAACCGTTCTCGAAATATATAGAGGATAATCGTTTGTTTCAGTGTACGATCGGTTTATATTTCATTGAGTGAACAACAAAAGAAATATTTTCACGAGTGGTGTTGTTCACGAAATTAAATATTAATCGATCTTACTCGAAAAACAAACGATTATTCTATTTCTTTAATGCAAAAATGAGACAAAATGTGAAATTTCTATGACATATTTTCGTAAAGCGCGTCATTTTGCACGTGATTGCTATGCAACGTTCATTGTGACGACACTTATTTCGCCCCGCATAGATGACGTAAGATAGGATGAAATGCTCAAAAGCAGGGTATAAGCTTTTGATAATTTCACTACTTTTGCGGTGAGATTATCAGGTGATAATCTACCGTTATTTCTCGATAAACCACCGAAAAGCATTAAAGAAACTCTTTTATTCACCGAAATCTATTTTCTTTTTTATTTTAAAATCAACAAAAAAAAAACATACACAAACATTAAATGTAGTTGAAATAATATGATTGAAAATTAGTTTAACATTAGAAGTATTAGAAAAGGTAAAATAAAGTAGGTGTTTCCACGCATTTTTGGCCAATTTGCTTTCCGTGAACCCACCAACCCTCAAAAATCAGGCGCTTAACTGTATTCATATTCTGGTAATACATGTCCATATGAGTCAAATAATATTTACAAAACATATACCTTATTGATATTTATGTTCCTGTAATCTCAGTTTCAATTACTGATAATCCAGGCACGTAGGAAGCAGTTTAAGGGAATGGGTGAGTTAGATAAGGACTTGTTTCCTTTGGGGGTTTTCTTTCATAACAAGACATTATACAATTTCGATTTCTACGGTTTTCTAAAAAACACATTTAGAACCACTTGTATTGCTGATCAATAATTAGAAATGCGTTTTGACCACATTCAATGTCTCCAAATGCGTTTTTGTTGATCTTAAATGCTTTTTTATGTATAAACGCATCTTTTCTGTAGCTCTGTGTAAAAAGGAATACGCCCGGGTGGAGCCCAAATTTGACCCCAGTGGTTTGAAATGAACATACTTGATAAAAGTCCACTAGATTATGCTACCTACAAAATATATAGGCTTTCCGCCCTCTAGTTTCAGAGAAGAAGATATTTTTCAATAGATTTCGTAGTTTGCTTCTGTAAAACAGGATGCAGCTGGGTAAAGACCAAATGTGAGTCCAAGGTCATAATAGGAACAAATTGGTAGAGGTCCACTCGATGATGCTCAATACCAAATATGAAAGCTACCTGCCTTCTGTTTTCGGAGAAACGAGATTTTTTTTTATTTTATTTTTCAGTTTTCATTTTCTAAGTTAAAAGGGATACGCCCGGTCGGAACCCATTTTTCCCATGGTTATGATATGGACCAACTTCATAGATGTCTACAAAGCGATGTTACATACCAAATGTAAAAGTTGTTTGCCTTGCGATTTCAGAGAGGACGATTTTTGAAGATTTTCGCTCTTTGGTTCTATGTTAAAAGGGTTGCGCCCGGGTGGAGCCGAAATATGACCCTGGGATCTTGATATGATCAAACTTAGTAGAGGGCCTCGGGATGATGCTACATACCAAATATGAAAGTTGTCATCTTCTGGTTTCAGAGTAGAAGACTTTTAAATATTTTCCTATTTTCACCTTTTTTTGCCATGGAAACCAGAGTTAAGGATGGATTTCGTTTATTTAAAAAAAAAACTCGGTAGAGCTTGACCACAGAAACATGCCTGATAAGTTTCGTCAAGATTGGCGGTTAAGGAGAAGATGTTTAAAGAAATTGTGGACGACGGACGACGGACATTGAACGATCACAATAGCTCATCTTAAGCACTACGTGCTCAGGTGAGCTAAACAACATGTTTATAATCAGTCCAACCATCATGTAGATCAGTCATAAGATGATGCCTTTCAAGCAACAAACTTTAAGCGTCCATGACATACTAAATTATCTAAGTGTCATTATTGGAATCTTCAAAAAAAAAATTCAAACGACAAAAGACAGATGAAAAATAATGCGATGGCAGACCAAAGCCAGGTTATAACATTACTGGAAAAGGAAACATTGGTTGCAACAAGAGTCTTCTCACTTTCCATCAAAATATCCCGTTTTTTCAAAACGTACGCTATGAAATAAAAAAAAAAAAAACGTTTGCCACATAAGCTTCTGTGGCATAGCTATTTCCAAGTTTTATTCTTATGACCCATTCCAAACAAGTATTTGTGTAACAATGGAAGGGAAAATTATCCGTGAATCTAAATTACATAATTTTTAAGAGGGTTTACAATTTTATAACCAACTGGTTTTATCCCCAGAAGAAAATATTTTCGTTTCATTGCAAAATCATTTCAAAGCAAAATAACAATTAATTAGAATACCAAAACGCACAATCCTTTAATATGCAAAAAAAAAATGTAAGGGGTAAACTTTTATTACGGGAGGGGATTAATATGTTTTCGTTACTTTTGCTTATTCGAGTAAAGGTTTCCAATGTTGTCTGATAGTCTTGGTACACAGCAATATATATCTTTTTGAGTAAAAAGAAATGAAATATAATGAACTTAATTCGATAAATGCCTTTGTGGAAAAAAATAGTCTTTCAACACACATCCTGTCATTTCAAAATCACTGTAAGGTTCCTTCCTTCTCTTGAAACGTGGCAATACCAAAGAGAGCAGCAGATGTCCAGGACGCAAGCCAAGCGATGATACAGAATGCAAAACCTGCATGTAAGGTAGGCTTGTTCTCTGAAAACCTTTCTTTGTACGGGTTGAAGATCTTGTCCACATATACACCGAAACCAACAATCAATAATAACCCTGAAAAGGCGAAGAATAGAGGATCCTCGTTTGTTTCAGAGCATTTTCGATTTATATTTCATTGAGTGAACAACAAAAGCTATATTTTCATGAGTGTCTGAGCCACGAGTAAACATATAGCTTTTGTTGTTCACGGGATGAAATATCAATCGATCTTACTCGAAAAACAAACGACTTTTCTTTTTATGCAAAAATGATACAAAACGTGATAATCTTAGGATAAATTTCCCTAAAGCGCGTCATATGCAACGTTCATGAAGGAGTTACTTATTGGGCTCCAGTTTTGATAACGTCAGATAGGGTGAATTAAAATGAAAGCGAGATAAAAGTTATTGGTAATATCACAGATTTTTCGTTAAATTTATCAAATAATAATCTATCGAAAAGCATGTAAGGAAATACAGTCGATATTGATCGAGCGACCAATTTCATTGAGCGACCAATTTTATTAAGCGACCATCATAAAAATTCCCTTCACCGTAAGCAAAATCTGTGTAAAAGAGGACCTTCTTAACGAAAGATTGATTGTTCTTGAATCTTATGCTGCTAAGGCCCATTATAATCGTCTCAATAAGACGATTCTAATGGTTCGAACGTCATAGTATTCAGTGCGACTTAACCAACAATTTTTAAAAGTCATCAAAATAAACTATTACATTTATCATGATAGTTTGTATTAAGCGACCATTCCCATAAACGACCGCTTTTCGATGGTCCCTTTAGTGGTCGCTTAACATAAATTTTACTATATAATAATCATTTGATTCGTTAAATACCTGCTCCAAGTAGAAGACCAGCAGTCACAAACCCGATTATCTTTTTGTCTTTCATTATAAATAGTTTGAGTGTCCCACAAACAATGCCGCCTACATCCAGGAATAGTGCTAACAGGACCATTGCTCTGACTACTTTAACATCAGATGATTCGTAAGAGAAGGACGCACCAACAAATCGTAAAGAAGAATCTGGAAGTAAATATATCATGATTTGGTAAAAGATCCATGAAAGATATTATCTTATCACCATTACAAATTTATGACACAAAAGACACGTTTATTAAGCACCGCGGAGCAATCTGAAATGTAAGCTAATTCGCAAAAAATGTTTTCGAAAGTTTTTAATAAGGTCTTCACGAAAATTGCGTCGAATACGGTTTGCCGATGAAATGCATACAGCTTTTTGTTAACCTCAGTGTTATTCGGTATGAATCTCTCAAAAAATGAAAAAAAGGTTCATAAATATTAGGGCCAGATATAAATGAATAAGTAATACAAGCAGAACGCTTCTAAATGGCTCCTTTTATAATAGGAAGAGAAACAGTGGACCTTTTTTTCTACTTCATGTCATGTAGATTTCCCACTACTACAACTCATTGTCAGCACGGTGAATTATAGAGGCAGCGAGCATGTATCGAACTCACAATCACCAAAATAATAGCCAAGCGCCCCAAATTTTTTTTTTTTTTTTTTTTTTATTTTTTCAAGTACAGGTCAACCAGAGATCGCATTTCAAAAGTTGTTTCACGGGAAGGTAGATTGATCATTTTAAATTCAGAAAACGAGTTAAGTGCCAACAGTTTCGACACTGGTCATCCTACACAGTCTGGCTACTGGGTCGAAACTTTACTCACTTTTCAGATCGTCCTTTTTAGAATGGCGACTCACATATATATAAGGGGCATCCACATTTCCTGATATTTTCACAAATAAGCTAAACATAGTCTGCTCCAAGTATTTTTTCAACACGCTTTTTTTCCAACGAAACTTTTCACTTCATACGCGGTTTAGTTTTCTTACCTATTTTTTGTTATCTTTTTGATTCAATCTGTTATGTTACAGTGACGTTCCCTGATACAAGATAATGTAACCATATTATATTCGTAATTTGAAGATTTATCTAAAATATCGATTCATTGAAGAGGTAAATTTCTTAGTTTTTATTTTAACTCATTATCTTACATAAACAAATAAGCGACAGTTAACAATTTTAAATAGTTTACAAACGCCTAACACCACAGGATAGTTAGCGGACTGAAAAATGAAAGACAGAGAGAAAACACGAAAATTTATGAAACGTATTTTTCTCAATTTTTACAGAGTTTTTGATGTTCTCTTACTTGTGATGCTATATCTGTGAATCCATCTATCCGTTTCAGAGAGCTTAAAACGTGAAGGATAATGTGAAACAACTCAACACTTTGTTGTTATACATAAATACTCTAATGATAATTTTGGAACGATTCAGATTCTTTGAAGATTCTTAATCTTAATGTCGTTTATTGCAATTTGAAGACAATGTTAAGCTTATTTTGATTCTACTCATATTTTCCATGAAGATTACTTTAAGATACTAAGCATTCTTCATGAGAAAACGAATCTTTCACTCAAAATATTACAAATCGTTTCTTATCGCCTTTAAAACAGTAACAAATCAACAAAAGTAAGCGTATTGCGATTCATGATTAAAAGCTCTACTAAGATAAACCGAGTTAAAGAACTTTCAGTACTTTGCTCAATACTCCTCAATCTTGTATACATTTATTAAGCCCTTTGCTGATTAATCCCTGCTTTTTACGTGCCTGTGATTTTATGATTGAGAAAACATTGTGAAAAAAAGAAGAAATTGCTTCTGACAAGCAATTTCTTCTTTTTCGACCCTATTTTCTACCCTACTAAATGGTTATTTTTTCGCTCGAAGTCCACTTTAAATTTTCGTCTGCAAAACCTTTGTGAATTTGGACAGGTCCAAAATTTTGTAAAACAGGAATGTGTTAATGAAGTCCACATTAGTATACAGACCATCCAAAGATTTACAATCATCTTGTGTTGGTTGCACTGGTTCACTGCAAAGTTTCCACAATCCAAAATATGTTTCGAAGGTTACTCCGCCATACTCATAAGATCTGTATATCCAATAGTTTAATGCTGTTGCAATTATGACGCTTATTAAGGCAAATATAGCCGCCCCAAAGCCAGCAAAACCTAACACATTCGGCATTGTATTTTTTAACAAGAAGAGCTAGATAGATCTTTCTGATAGCTTATCAGTACGACTTTTTTCTTTTTAACTGATCCCACTTCACTATACATATTTCGTCACAATCGGGTAATATGTACGAGGAAAATTATTTCTTTAATGCCTTTTATACGCACATCGAAAGATTATCCGTGGCGTCTGGGTGTCAGGTCGTTTGGCTTCCGGGTGGGCGGGGGTGTCCGTTGTCCGGAGCATAACACTATCAACTTATGCCAGATTGACTGAAACGATCGTAACTCTACCTCGAGGGATTTTTTTACTTGGATACACAGCAGTTTAGCGGATGTATCTTGTGACAATTAGCCATATTTTATTAGATTCAATAGTTAATCGAGATAAGTGATTGGAGATCACTTGTGCAGATCCCAGTACACAAATGACTTGTACAGTTATCTGGGGCAAAATAACGCGCTTTATGGCGATTAGTCCCAAAATGTATACATTCCGTTTCATTTTTGCATTGAAGAATTTTTGTTTTTCATGTAAGATCGACATTTTTTTCATGTGCACGTGCAAAGAGGGGTTGAAAACTGTTCTCGCCGTTTTGTCATCCATGCCAAGTTTCATTAAAAGCTGCCCAGTGGTTTGGGAGCAGAAGATTTTAAAAGACTTTAACGCGAAACTATATATTACCTGCCCTGCCACACCCATATTCATTCAAATTACTTGAACAATTTAACTAAAGGGTCACCCAAGGAACATCCATGCCAAGTTTCATTGAAACCAATGTTTTGGAAGATGAAGTTTTTTAAAGATTTTTATGTAAGAAAATGACACACCCATATTTTGGAGTCAATCAATAATTCTTGAAGTAAAGGGTTACCCAAGGAACATCCATGTCACTTTTCATAGAAGTCGGCCGAATGGTTTAGGAGGAGAAGATGTTAAAATATTTTATTATGAAAAAATGTGATGCCCTGTCAAGCCCGTTTCGGGGAACAATTAAAATTTCTTTGAGAATTTAGGAAGAGGGTCACTCAAAGAACATCCATGACGAGTTCCATTGAAATCGACCCATGGTTCCGGAGAAGTAGATGTTTAAAAATTTTATTATGAAAAAATGCCACGCCCTGCCACGCCCATGTTTGGGGAGCGATCAAACTTTCTTTAAGAATTTAAGAATAGGGTCACCAAATGAATTTTTCTACCAAGTTTAGTTATAATCCGCCCATTTGTTTGGGATGAGAAGATATTTAAAGAAAAAATTTACGCACGGACGGACAGTGGAGCTAAAATCGTTCTGTATCCTTACATTATCCATCCTGAATACCTAATCTCGAGGTATTGCCTATGTGTCAGATGATATAACAACGATTACGAAAATTCCAATTAAAAAAATAAAAAATAATACAGGATGGCGTCTTCATAGGCGTTACTAGCATTTTGAAAACTATACGCACCCAGGAGGCGACCAACATAGAATATAAAGGAGAAGGGCGAAATGTTGACTGTGATAAAGGATGAATGTCCTCCGTCCGCTCCCTTTTTTATGTTTCGAGCGTTAGTGAATAATCAACACATCGTAACTACAGCTTGAATAAGCTTCTTATATAGATAATTAACTTGTTATTTAAGTTAGTTTATTTCCGTTTATATATCTTCGCTACAATTGCCCAAAACGCCCCCAGAAGACGGTTCGTTATTCCGTGGGATAGTGCAATGATTTATGACGAAACTAATGCTGAGATCCGCCATGTTTCTTTATCATGCTCGGTGAAAAGCACCGCCCACGGGACCTCGGGTTGACGTCTCATCCGAAAGACAATAGGTTTTTTTTAGTGTGCCAGCCTGGGAATCAAACCCATGCGGTCGACCTTAACTTTTTTTTAAGTCCGGTGCTCTGCCGACTGAGCTAATCAGCCCAACTGGTGTCCATGGTCTCGAGGAATAGCGTTGCCCTCTTGACCTTAAGGTCCAAAGTTCGATACCCGGTAGCGGCGATCGGTCTTGGTTCTTTCATTTGCCCACACATTCGGCGCGAGTACTGGTGAATTTTCCAGGTTGCGAAATCGAGAGTGATTAATATTAAATCTAAAAACTTGTTTCCAAATCGATTTAGATTAAATAGACTTAAACGAATATATAAATTACTATGTTGTTTTTATTCGTACAATTAAATTACGTAATGTTTTCCACAACTCTTGAAGATGATAGTTCTTGATCAGCGGGAAATTGTTCGCGTACAAAATTCACTACTGTTAAAGATTCCTCCATAGTTACATAATTCTTTCACAACGACTTTGATCAAAACATTTTGATATGGTTTGTCATCACAAATCCATATTGATCCAAAAAATATCCTTTACACCAAATACCACAATCGCTAGGAAAAAAAATGACAGTAGATTTGTTTTGAAAAATTCAATGACTTCATTACTTTACTCTGTATGATTTCGTTTACTGCAGACGCCTGTTTTACTAAATAGTCCAGTCAAATTATGGTAGGACCCAAAACAAATTGCAACAAAAACAATGTTGTGTTTTTTGACATCCATAGACATACCCATTTAACGTATATAAAGTAGGACAAAATCGGAAGATACGTATTTTGATTTTTTTCGCAATTTTTATTATAGATTTTTCCCAACTAAACCTGTATAGACTTTTTGACAGAAAATATGTTTAAATTTAAATTAGAAGTTGTTGGTATATCAAGGGCCATGTAGTGGATTGTAATAAGTAAGTGGCTGATTGAAAATAGGATATTCTTTGTTATTTGGTCAGTTTTAGAGATAATTTGTAAAACATCTTACCCCACCCACTCACTTTAACATTGCAAAGAAGTAGAAAATGATCGCTTTGGCAAAAAAGGGTCGTTGGCTTCAAGAAATAGGTCTGAAACATTTTTAACAGTCCACACTCTTTTCTATGTCCAAGACAAAGTAGATTTGAACCTTTTTTGCCCCCCCCCCTCCCTTCCCCATGTACACAATTTTAGGCGAGCAAGTGTAATGAATAGTTCTAGATATATTCACCAGTCTTATTTAGCACATCAAAAAAAGAAATCTATCCAAAATTTAGATTTAATTTTATCTTAACCCTTTTTAAATCGGACTGTGAAGCAGTCGATTTATATATACCGTTTTCCAGAAATCCAGTCTGTTAGACCCACTACATTTTTACCATTATCTTCTGAGCAATGTGTTCAAACCAAATTATGTGTTTTCAAACACCGAAGAAACGGCCTTTTCAATCACAATCTACAAACTTTGTTTTTATCTTATTTACTTTTCGACAAATAGAAAAGAGGCTAATACAAAATTTGATGTAATTTTCGCTTTTAGTTATTACCAGTTAGTATTTTCAGTGTTTATAACAAGATTTTCGGTTGAGTAAAGGAGTTGAAACGTACAATAGGTTAACTGTATAATAAATTTGTAGCACTTACAATATTACTGCTCTGATGTTTTTCTCGAACGGTCATTTACCAGTTGTAGGGCTGACAACCAATCAAATTCTGTTATGATTATTACTCGGTCAAAACCCACGCGTAAATTCAGACCACGTGGTAGATGCAAATGGAGATCGTCCGCTCGAAATGTGTCAATTAAGTTATTTGTCATTGGTCAATAGTCGTCTGCACTCAAACAGGGAGCGTGGGAAGTTTACTTTTTGTTCGCAATGTAGAATGAGTACTGTTGACTATGTGTTAACAAATAGAAACAATTTTGTAATTTTGAAATATTTGATTTCAATGAGCACTCTGATCACGCTCCAATCCTATTTTCAATAAATTCAAATTTGAGTATGAAGAAAAATTATTCAACAACAAATAAACCGACAAAAACATACAATAAACTGATATAGGATAGCAGTAAGAGCGATCTATTTTTAGAACAACTTATGAATAATCATACAGTGCTGCTAGATTTAATCGATTGGTCAGAACCCAAAGATATAAATAGCATATTTGGCGATTTCACGTGTTTCTTGGGGGAAAAAGCATTTATAGTATTTGGGAAAACCCAATGCTTGAAAAACAAACATCTCGGTAATCAAAATTGTAAATAGTTTAATGAAAAATGTTTGTTGCTAAACAGGCTTTTAAACTCTATAGAGAGAGGAATAATATTAACAGACAAGCTTTTAGCTTGGCGCGTGCTCATTATAACAACGTAAAAAAATCTGCTAAGAAATAATTTAGACTAGCAGAGGGCTATCGAATCAGCAAACTTTCAAAATCGGACCCACGAGTTTGGATGAGCTGGCGATGTCCTCGAAAAGATGGAGTGTTAAGACATAAAACTCACAAATTGGGCAAAGATTTTACCAACTTTTATTGTCCAAATTTGAGCCCTTTTGATTGGCGAACTACGGCACTATCCCAGCCTCTCAATGATGTCCGATTTACAGTGCTGACAGCACTTTGATTTATCTAGATATGGTGTTGGGTTGACATGTTCTCTAGAATATATAAAGAAATGACAAGAATGATGTATTTCATGGGTTGTCCGTCTGTTCTACATAAGAGTTTAATTGCATCTTGAAAATGAATCAATTCTCTCTTAGAAAAATGTTTTGCATAGTCCATTGGCTTAGATGTATCTTACCAAGAGCCATGGATTTGTCTTATTGCCTCATCCTATTATGGAATTGGAGCTACACCTAGTACTATACTAAGCACAAAGACATTCATATATAAGAAGTTTGGAGGGGGGAGGAGTAACTATATGATAAAAAAAATCCCAGTTTTCTTACCAAAAAGAGCCTGGTAGGGATAATGCTAGAAAAATGTTGCAAGAACACACTAGTTTGGCCTTACCTTTATAAACTATTGCTAGATTTTATATGCTGAAACTTTAGGTCTAAATGTTTTGGATTGGATATTTTTTTTAAATAATCTTAGTTCTTTTCACAAATTTTAATCTTGAAGCTGTTTTATATTTTTCAAAAGCATAAGATTCACACAAATTTGACATTTTTTTAAATTCAAAGTCGGTAAAAAATCACCTGGTTTGTTTGGAAAGGATTTAACATCTGTATAAACATTTTCATCACGCTGAAAACAGAGCACCTAACCATGGTTCCTGGTATTTTTCTCATCGCTACTACCAGGATATTCCTCTCCGGGCTACATCTTTCTAATCCCAGATGTTTTCTACCAGTATCTACCCGTGGGTTAGAGACAAGTGTTAGACAGGGCGTGCTGCTGTCAGAGATCGAACCTTGAAACCCGTAATTTGAGCCCCAGTGCACAATCACCTGCGTGTGACGACAGTGGAATTATCTGGTACCGGTTCTTTCGAATGCAATGTGATGTTGGCCCAATTCAATGCTTATTTTAAAAGTTGATTGACAAATTCAGGTAAACTAAATGTCAAAAGTTTGCGTTTTAGATTTTGCGTGTTTCATATCAGGCGTTAAGAAAGTTTAATGAATTGGAAATAAAGTGCTCGAATTACCAATTCATTGGAAGTTTTGATTTTTATTTAAAACAAGACTCAATAAACTTATTTTAATATGGATAAGTTTTCGTCATCAGTTTTAACAGGAAGAGAGTATGCTTTATTAGTAGCATAAATATGAAATGATTCAAAACTTTTTGAGAATGTTATGCAAACCTTTCCTTTAAAAATGAGTGAAGTACAAATGATAACAAGCTTATGCTTCAAAATTTTTCACCAAGTGAATGTTCACAAACAATTTATATCGAAATTATTAAAATGACAGACTATGTGAGGCATAAATATTAATTTGGAAAAAAGTTGTCTAACGAATCTTTCCTAGTACACCATGCAGATCGAGTACAAACGGCCCTTATATCGCGAGGTATAAGATTTGAATGGGTAAAAAATACTTTTATCAAAAACAAGTTTAGGAAACCGCAATCTTAGTTTTAAATTAATTGACTTGATCATGGGCTAATTAATTAAACATTAACCAAGAAATAATTGAACAGGTTTGTGAATTTGACCCCCTAGCAAATTTGCGTAGTATTTTTCCACAAGATGAAAAGGAAGAGTTTTTTAAATTTTTGGAAAATATCAAGGACCTAACCAGCTTGATAACCTACCAGCTTTGTTATAAAGTTAAATTAATTTTATAGTAAGCTGTAGGCTAGTAAAGGGTGTAATGGTGGTACTGGTGTGAGATTACCAGGAATCCATTGTAAAGTGCTGCTGTGTAAACCCCCATTCAAACAAACAAAACTTGAAATAACTTGTCTTGATATGAATGAAATAATGTTAATTAGGTATTGTAAGAAACCATTTCCAATTTCTACCATATTATTCTTTGATTTTAATTAATGTAAGAAAAAAAGAGGGATAATTATGAAAAATTTAAAATTTTAACCAAAAATCATTTACTTAGAGAACCTGGAGAACAATTTGGGTTAAACGTTATCAGAATGCCAGAATGATTTTTAATGTATCTGAAATTACAACAAAATTTTCTATGAAATTTGATTGTAATGCAGCTGTGGTAGCCCCCTTTTAGGTTGTCAAATGTCCAGGGTTTCAGTGTCGTATCATACTTTTGCAAAGCGTCTTTTAAAGTTTTAGGTAAGGTAATCTCAGAATTTTAAAAGTTTCTATGTGTTATTGTTATACTTAAATAAAAAAGAAATGAAGCACTAGGTTTGTGACATATTTACCTTCATTTTGAATTGTTTGGAATTGAAGTTCCAGAAAACTATTCTTCAACAGACAGATCACAGGCAATTTCATTATCCAATTTTCGTCAAATACACAAATGTGCGTTATCATATAAGACAAGGTGTCAAACTAGTCCTGTACCTCATCAACTCTCACCAATTCTGGCATACTTTACACAGTCTGGTAACAATGAAAAGGAAAATTATGAAGAAAAAATAAGCTGATGACAATGTTGTCAAAATAATTATTAGACTAAGGAAACATTTAATTTAATTTAAATTCAGTGACAACTGGAAGAGTTTACACGAGCAGATGTTGGATATATGGTCTTTGTCATGAAACAATTGCCTGTGGGATAGGCAGACATACAAAAATATCAATCCAATAAAACAATATTGCTTTGAACTTGTTGATTAGGGTATATATGAAAATGTTTCAATACCAGAAGTTATTTTTCTATCCATTCTTATGTTAAATCAAGTGGGTGGGGTAAGATTAATTTGAATTTGTCTTTTTATGTTTAAAATGCCAAACGTTTTACTCAAACCATTTATAAATTCTGTGGTTAAATTTCTATATATAATTCAAAGGATATTTGATAAGTTTTTCTAGCACAAATCAGTTTTATTCCAGGTATATTACATAATATTCTCTTTAAATTGGTTGTACTACAGGCATTACTAGTGGGTATCAAAATGCATTGAAAAATCAAATACGTATTTTACGATTTTGTCCTACTTTTAGTATGTCATCTAGGGAGGGTCAAGCTACTCAAAAAACCCAAGAAAGCTTTTGTTGCAATTTGTTTTGGGTTGAGGCCATATTTCGCTATTTTGACTGGACTAAAACGTCTTACGATCATTTTTTGTGTAAGTCAAAAATTAAAGTTGCTTCTACAGTAGAAACTAAATATAGAATTCTGCCATGCACCATGTCATTGGAATCGTCCTCTAAAGACGATTCCAATGAGATATTGCAAGGCAAAATTTATCTATGAATGAAAACACCAGGTTATATTTATATTTTTGACTAACGATATCTTTTTTCGTAAGAAGCTTAGTAAAACGGTCCCCTTACTTCGACCTTGTTGTTGATGGTGGTTTGGTGATGGTGATTGCTGTTGTTGTTGTTGTTCTCCTTCTTCTTCTTTTCCTCCTTCATCTCTTTCTTTTGAATCTTCTTCTTCTTCTTCTCCATTTTCTTATCGTCGACGTGGAGAAGCAGCGTGTTTGCCATTGTAATGTATGTGTTTTTATTTATTTTTCTTCTACAGTGCATGTTATTTTGTTGTGATAAAATGAGAAAGAAACAATTTCTCAAGTGCGCATGTTAAGATACAGATCAGTCGCACAGCCTGATCAGAGTCTTTACCTTGCGCTTAATGTATAACTATGGATATAAAGTCTTTGCACACAAACCAATAATATTCTAAATACACCGTGTGATTTATTAGGCTACTTTTTGTCCATGACGCACGCATGGAATTGAAAGCGATGTCACGCAAAGACTTACATGTATATACTAGCAGAACCGAGAGGAATTAATCTAATTTGAAGGAACTTGTATTCCGTTTCATGTAAAATGAATAGATTCAATATACTATTTGCGAGAAGCGTTTCGTTACGTCATTGTATTGCATGACAAAGTTGAAAAAAATACAGAAATAAAACTTCTCTTATTGTCCTGCAATTTTACCTTTGATATTTATATCAATAAGATTCCTTTTTGTTACCCGGTCATTTTCCGATACATAATATCTCAAATGTAACTGCGAAGTTAAATGGTTTTGTAATCACGCATCGGAACTTCCCTAGCTAGTATATTTCAACAATAAATTACTATTACTATACTGACGTCAATATAAACGCCTCAGTCAAATAGAAGGGCCAATAATTCACAAATAACACATTTCAGGTTAAAAATCATTCTTCATGTTGAAGGCAGTTTAACTGCAATCAAGCCCTGTGTTCATGATCCCAAAACGGAGCAAACAGTTTTCCAATTAAACCCCGCTTTGCACGTGCACCTGCGTGCAAAGCTGGGTTCAATTGGAAAACTGTTTGCACCGTTTTGTCACCCTGAACGCAGGGCTGATCAAACAAGGCATGTTTTTGAGTTGATTTTTGAAGATAAGTTATCCAGCTTCAAAGATAGGACCACATATTTCGATATAATGACAAGGTTGACCACATTGAATAGTGACCAAAACATCATTGAACCATGAGCACCACATAAACATGTTAAAGAGATTACCGATCTTCTTTTCTTGATGATAAACCGTTCGTTCCTGAACATTATGAGGTGTATAAAAACGTTTTTGGAAACGCCATCCAAAGACATTCCACGTAGGTTCTCTGTGATAACATACCGGAAAAGAAGCTTACAAGGATATGGTATTGACTCATTCATTTACTGAAAAACCCTGTAGGGACATGTGCCACTTTATCCTTGAGAAAGAATAGGCAATGGCGTTTTCGTTAAATTAGTTTGATTTTAACCTATTTACATCGATTGGGAAACAAGCTATTTCAACTAAGATTAATCCCCATCGATTCTGCTTCCTAGAAATTTCAACACTACTCGCCCCGAATGTACTGACCGATGAAAGAACCAAGATCGATAGCCGTTTTTTTAAAGTTGTTAATTTGGACTACATCTGACTATATCGCATAACTGGTCCTGTGAACCTGAGATCGCCGAGCCGATTTCTCACAATATTTCGACTTACTTATTGTCCGTAAGTCTATACGAAACACGCCAAAAACGTTATCCGATGAAGTTGCCTTATCGTACAGACGTCACGAGCGACCAATTTTGTTTACGAAATCTACGAGATCATCTCTTTCTAGCGTTTTCAAGACACGCTTATTTCAAGATTCTTAGACCTGGCATATATTAATGCTGAAAAAAACATTTTCTAAGATCGATCCTATTTCAAATGCTAAAACATGCGATGGCAATGATTCTTTTTTTTTATTTTTTTTTATTTTTTATTTATTTTTTCTTTTTTTTTTGTCTTAATTTGAAACAAAACAACTCAGAATTTCTCCAAATTCATTGTGGGAATCACTGATATAGCGAATGTTCAAGACAGATGCTAAAGTTCGGGTCGAAAAAATAATGTGTAGAAGGCGAAGCTGTCGTTCGGAGAACCTTGTGTCCCCTACCCATGTTAAAGCATAAAGGTTTCACGAAATCGAATCGTTTTCATTTTGACACGTGTATTTCTGACCCGAATCCTACCCGAGTGTAGACTGGTCCCACTTTCAACTATCAGAATAGCATATCCTAGGCTATTCTAATAGTCGATTTATGGACCAGTCTAAAGCTGGTAGCCCGCTGCTGAGAGGTAGTCTGATATAACGGGTAACAATACCCGACCGGGATCAGAAATAAGTTGGCCCTAAGTTTACAACAAAGCATCTTCATATCACAGCCCTTTATAAATACACAAAATACAAAATTTGTTGTTGTAAAAGATATACAAAACTGAGTTTCTTTCTTAAATGATATGGAAAATTGTGATTCTTTGGTCGCAAAGCAATAAAGTTCTGGGGATTCGATTCTGGATGAAAGAGAATTGTCATTTTCATTCACTGTCGTAACAGTCATGCTTTTCTTTAATTCATTTTTAACGTACATAACGGCAAATAAGGTGTTGATTGTAAAAGTGTAGGCAGACCTTTCCACATTTCTCAAGAATGGTTTGTGAGTCCTCTAAAGAGCACAAACGTAATAAAAGATATGGAGAATGATAGTTTGGTTCAGTATCAATCTATCTTTCATTTGGTGAACATCGATCAGGAAATTAAAGATGTATCGATCCAATACGAAATACAAACGATAATTCTATTCCTTAAGATAGTGGACCCGTAATAGTTCAGCAACATTTCGGAGCTCATAATCTTTCACAGTGTTAACCGAGGTTTCCCAATGAAAATCACTTTTCGTACTTTATAGGTTTTCCCTTGTTCACTACCTAAAATGGTATAATTGTGGTTATATGAGCATGTGCGTTAAATTTGCCACTTTTTTCTTTCTTTTTTTTCAGAGGCGTAAAGCCAGATATCGAATAAATAATTTTGGCAGACTGTATGGAAAACCTTTTGGCCAGGAGCTAATTTACAGAAGGCCTGGTATAAAGAATCAGATCATTCGGTGCATTTGCACAGGCTGATCCGAGTTTTTTTTTACTTTGCGCACAAGAATAATTTGTAGAAATACAAGACATGCCAATATAATATTATTTTCTGTCACAATAGCTGCTTAGGATATGTCCATGTTATCGTTGCACTAAAGGAAAATAATGTAGGAAATATCACACACAAGCCAAAATGATACTATATTCTGTCACGTTAGCTGCTTAAGAGATGTCCAATTCGGTTTGCGCCTCAGGGAGAAACCACGTCCTTATCTTGTACAGCCGTCACCCCAAACAGTGCAGCCGACACCCAGGACGCTATCCAGGCGATGATGCAGAAAGCGAAGCCCGCGTGTAAAGTTGGGGCTTCTGTATTTGTCAGATCGGCTATGTCTTTCAAAGGGTTGTATATCTTGTCAACATATACACCGAAACCAACGATCAGAAATAAACCTGAAATTAAACAAAAAATGACCAATTAGATCCCAAAGGGAAATCTCGGAAATGATAAAAGTTTTGATGCATGTTTTCAAAATCTAGAATGTAAATTTCACATTCCCTTATAATCATTTTTGTAGTGGGACTATCTTGCTTCTGCCGAATCAAATTCCCATTTTCAATAAAGAACTTAGTCTTGCCAGAAACACCAACAGGGAAGTGTGAAATGGACCTGCCCTTGTCAAGCTGTCTTCGTATATGTCAAATATAACGTATTTATCCTTATTAACGCTCCTATGAGCTATACAAAACAAGGTTAGAAACCTTTTATTGCCAATTTTCTTTTTCAATATACGTGTAGTTTATATATTTAAAAATATACACTCCTCAAAACTTCTAAGCGGCCACTTGCTGTTTTGGTCAAATGTTAGGGTTTCAATACTTTTTCTCTTGAATAATGTAGGCAAGCCATTTATCAAGTCATCAAGAAAAAGGACATAAAGAAATCTAAGAAGAAGTAATTTAGAATTAAACGAATGTAGGAGCACCCCCCATTTCACAGTTAACATTGGTGGGTTGGGTAATTTTGACATTTAGACATTTAGGATAAGGAATGTGTAGAGGGTTGCGGCATTCTTGTATTTCTTAGAAGTCCGCAGGCGTTTTACCACTGATATCAGTACATGAAAATGATAGGATTTGCGTCTTAAATTGTCGAAAAATACAAATTTAACTAAAAATTATCAATTATGTGAGTTTTGAATTTGAGGGTACATGCTTTGATTCCGTCTCTAGGAATTCCTGGTGAATGATTTTACAAAACATTTGGACAGGATGCTGACTAAATAGCCACTCTATTGAAAGGCAAAGTTTACATTTGAAAAAAAATCACGAAAGGTGGAGAAATGTAAGGGGCCGCTTAGAATTTTAGATAATGCATAATTTAATTTACATTGTTGTTTATAAGAAATTAACCTCAAATTAGATAAGAGGTCTCCGAATTTTTTTGGAAAAATCTCAGTTGAGTACGAAAGAAGTCCTATAATCTCAAGTCCAGGAAGACTGATCTTTACAAGGTCTTGAATCGAAAATGCAATACGGGTGGCGAAAGGAAGGACATCAAGAAGAGTCATAAAAATGACAATTTCACCGATACCGCATCGATTGGTTATGAAATAAAATATACTAACTTTTATCAGTCACTTGGATAAAGCACATAAAGTATTGCTTAATAATGATAAAGATGTAAGTGTTAATTGAGTTCTGATAGCCCGTTCACTTAGTAGATAGCGAAACATTGGTGGGTGGGTAAAATTTAACAAATTCACCTCATTGACGAAAATGAACATCTTAAATAATGTTTTCTTTACTTTTTTCTTATCAGCTTCCTTAAAGGCATCGAAAGGAAAGTGATTTTTGAGCAACAAAAGAGAATTTCCTCGACTGAAATTTTGAAAGTTCACTGCTTTTTGTGAGTTTTAGTGACTTTTTCCAAGTAGGGTTAGTGCAATTTCAACTTGAAACAACAGTTCTTTCGTTCCTTTTTACACAATTATTTTACCAAATTCTTGGAGATTAATTTGTCTTTGCATGAAAGTAATGTTCTATTCAATACTTTTCTTGTAAATGTGTCGAAAAGAAAGAAACAAGCAGAGACCGATTAGAAGCTAGTTTCAGTCTATCAAAAATTATATAATAAAAGAGAATAATAATAATAATGATAATCATAATAATAGGGACAATAATGATAGTAGTAATAATAATAAATATTTACCCGCAGCAAGTAGAAGACCAGCAGTGACAAATCCAAGTATTTTATTTTCTTTCATCATAAACAATTTGAGGGCTCCGCACACAATACCTCCCACAACTAGAAAAAGCGCTAATAGAACCATGGCTCGAACTGCTTCAAGTTCGGTTGACGGATCTGTCAAAAAGGAAAGAAGAAATCCGTGGTGAATATCAAGGTTGTGGACCTGTAATAATTCCGCAACATTTCGGACCACATATTCTTGAACAATGTTAACCGAGGTTTCCTAATGAAAATCATTAGGAAACCTCGGTTAACAACGTTAAAGTTCATTACTTCCGAAACAGTGCAGAACTATTACGGGTCCACTTCCTTAAACCACAAGTAACTCGCCCGTGTCTCAATGCTTATTGTCTATCACTTTGGTCATGTAGCAGTTTTTGTTTGTTTGTTTTTTAAATGAAAAGAAAATGGTAGGTATCTTTGGTGAGAGATAAAGTCATACGGTAAGATTTTAGTTTGTTTGATTGTATGGCGTTTAAACACGCTTTTAACAATCTTGCAGTCATGTCAAGATGGTTGGTGCACCTAACAATGGATTCTTGGTATTTCTCACACCAGTACTATTATTACATCATTTCCTCTCTTCCAGCTGCTATACCAAATAGGCTACAGTCATCAACTCATTGGCTGGAGACAATGCAGCAAGATGTAATCAAGTACATGTAACGTCAGGCATGTATTTGATGTCGATGTTGAATTGAAGACACATCATTTAATGTACCTCTATCTCGAGTTCGTGGTCTACTGGTTAGGACGTAGGCATTCTGGTCGAAGGTCCCGGAATTGAATCCAGACCAGACCAAGGGAATCCTTTAACAAAAATAAATCCACTCCAGATTGCTCCTATGCACCCTGCTGTATAAATGGGTAAACATGGGAGGTAAAAGTCGACGGTATTAGCTCTTTAATCATGCTAAGGAAGAGTTCGAGAACACCCTCTTTTGTAAAACACTCACGACCACCCCATTTGTATTAGGCTCGCCAGCACTTCTAGGGCGAGTTTCAAGAGAAGCAATATTTTAGATGGGCACATTTATTTGAGTTATTTAAAAAAAACTCCATTGAAAAAGAATCTATAAAATCATCTCTTGAAATGTGTATTTCAACGAAGCTCTGTAGAAAGATAAAAAATGAAAATAAAAAAAGAAAAAAATAACACTTGAAACAAAGACACTAATTAAGGCCATACCCATGTAAGCAATTCTATGTGAAACTTTCTGATGAAATTCCGAATTCTTTTTGTTTGTTTGAAATTTCTTTGTTTTTTCATCATGTTACATATTCAAATTCAAATTCCTTTTTTGGTTTAAAAAATCCAGTTATAGGATTGTCACCAAGAAGATACATACAATAAACATACAAGACAGAACTTATCAAAATGGTATACATCAGATGGGTATATAATATATGAACAGATATAAAATACCAGTATACATATCAAGAGCCAAAGTCAAATCCTGATAGTGAAATTCAAAATCGTGTTGCCATATATCAATAAGATAGTTTCTGCGAATTTAGAATTTGGGGCTCTACAAAAATATTATCTATCAATAATTATCACGTTGCTGCCTATTGTTTAGTCATTCGATTTCGTATGTTGCCTTAAGGGAACCAAAACTCCGCAAGTAAATTCTCTTTTAATATCTTTTATCCATCTATTACAGTGACACATCACTCAAAAGATCGTCTGGAAACTCAATAAAAATATTTGCAAATGGGTGTTGGTTCCAGTAGAGGTCAACCAGAAATTTCAGAATTTCTGGATTATAGAAATAGAATGATCATCCTTGATTCAGAAAAACAGCCTAATCTATCTATTTCTAGACTCTTCTTGTGTAAATATGAAATAGTCCCTTTTCTCCGTCACGCGAAAGGAACCATCACAGATGCGGCGAAAAGTGTCTACCCTGGTTAGCCTGGGCGATCTGCGCATACTAACCAAGGTCGAATCTTTTCGCACATAAGGATTTTAATGAGCATAGAATGATTGATCTACATTCCTATTAAAGAACTTTCGAAATGCAACCTCTGGTTGACCTTTACTAGAACTAATCTCTTTTTTCAAATAATTATTTAACTGAGTTCAAAGATGGTCCCCCTTCGCGTGACGGGTCACAAATTAGAGAAAATGTTATACAAACCGTCTCTAGACACGCAAGCCTTGTTAGAATTTACTTCTACGCAGGTTTTCCACAGTCCCTGATAGTTTTTGCTAGTAATTCCGGCGGCTTCAACTGAAGTGTAAATCCAGTATTCAAGGGCAACTGATATAATGACGCTTATAAGAGCAAAAATAGCAGCCCCCAGGCCAGCAAATCCTAGAACACTGGACATCTTGTTAAATTATTAGTAAATTAATTTATTCAGATTGTTTCTCTCTCGTTTTTTGTGAAAAACATCGAAACCTGATCGAGATCCAAATGAATGTTTACTGTACACGCTTTCGCTTTTAAACTGTGTTGAGTAGCAACGGAGCTGCGTTACTGTCTTGTATGGTTTACGTCAATAATTTATGACTAAGAGCTGTTCAAACATGTTTAAATTGTGTTCGGACACTTGAGGTAACGACTTTTATGTTCCCGAATCATTATGTTGATGTATTTTCCACTTGAACCTACCCATAGGAATCATACAATTACATGAATCGCGATCAAGAGAGATGGTGGGAGACGAAAATGAAAGAGAGACAGGGGAAGACAGACATAGACAGAAAGACAGACATAAAGGCAGACAGATGATGTGTTTTTATCAGAAGGTCTGTACAAAACTATTGTATATAATCGTAGACACTTCCAATAGTTTTGTACAGATTCCTTGATGATTTTTTCCGCTTCTCTTTTTAACAATTGCAATCGTTCAAATTAAAATCCGTGAACATCAAAGTAGTACGAGTAAGGGGCATATCGTGTTGCTGTTTCTTATTCGTTTCACAAGCGTTTTGATCTTGAGCGCAGGGAAGTAAGCCTTAAGATTAGGACTAATAAAGCTCTCTTTATAATGTGGCGACTCCTAGATGGTCGCTCACTGAATAATTGTAGGGGTCCTTTTTGCAGCCTTACGTTTCTGACTCTTCAATTCATTTTCAATAGATATATCAGAACCCGAAATTATATAAACTTTCCTCAGACTCAACTAAAAATTTTCTAAAATTTCACCTTGACATTTAAGCTTTATTTCTTTTGAAATACTATGATAAATGTATTTGCATAAAATATTCTAATGAACAAAAGTCTTGTCCGGTTTCGGGTATATTAGAAATAAGCAAAAACGTTTTTATTAGTTATCAAACATCAACGGATGGGATATCATTTTAAAGGTGACGCCTTAACATTTCAATTTAAGGTGGATTTGTGAAGCTTTCAACCCATGTCCTAAAACAAACATCGAAAAAATCAAACACGTTTGATTGGCTAATGGCAACTTTATTTATCTAGCCGAGGGCAAAATTTAAGGTGTAAAGTCATGATTTTTTTTCAATTTAAAGAATAGTTATTAAGATTACTAAGATGCATCCTATATAAATGACGGGGCGTTATTTTACCGTTTGATATATGATCTCATACGTGAAACACAAAGTGGGCGACCAAAACGTCGTAATTACAGCTTTTCCATATACTAAAGTATTTAAAAATGCGGAAAATGAAGGTTTTCAACCGATTTTTCGTTATAGTGAGTTCCTTAGGTTTCGATTGACGCTTTCATTGATTGGGGGTAAGGGAAGATGTATTTGACCTATTCAATAGAATTTCTTAGGTACCAGTTTCCAAAGAGCATTTGTTTTGCCAACTCATGTAAAAATTGCATCTTGCATGGGCTGTAGTTGTGAGTATTAGGTCCGTTCAACTAGTCCGCGTACAGTATACAAAACTGATGTGAAGCCGATATGTTATCAGTATTGTTACGAGTTTGTTTGGAAGGCTGTTTGAAATTCAAAAGCCATAAACGTGTTTGGCCGTTGAACCGTCTTAACCTCAATTCATCTTGACTTTTACCTTTGTCAAAGTATTATCTTTGCAATAAATGAGGATTTTTTACAATTTGAAAATGTCTCCCTTATGATATTTGACAACTGCCTTAGTTCCAAGTTGTAAGAACATTCGCGAACTATCAAAAATTATTCTGCGTTTTGCACAAAATCGTTTATGAACGATTTCAACTTGAAGGCGGGGAGTTTCTGTTCTTCAATATTGAAATATTTTGTTTCACTAAAATTACCCTAGAAAAATCAGCACGCTTTATTCGAAAAGTTGGAAAATTCTCATGAATTGCTTCTGAAGATTATCCAATAAACAACAGGAAAATTTATAGCTTTTTATATCGAAAATAGTCCAAAGTTGCAATTTCGAAAGAAGGAATGTTTTGCGAATGCAGCGCGTCTGCAAACTAACTTTCATTCCTTTGTCCTTTCTTTTCCAATAAATAGGTTAATTTGAAGAGACAAACTACGCGAGCTCTGACTAAGATTAAAAGTATATTCTTGAAATTAAATATGGATATTTCATGCAAGATTGATAAAAAACAATATTTGTTTGTGTTCTTTTCAAATTGTTGACCATGACAGATAATCTTGACCTTGTTACATGACCTTGACCTTATATATACTGATGCACATCTCTGAGATCTTTCATCGTGTCAATTATGAGGCTTGTATCTTGAATATGCTTGAAAATTTAGGCAGTGTTAAATTTTTTAAGTTTTGAGTAATTTGATCTGGGCAGATGACCTTGTAAGATGACTTTGAAATCCTCATTTTACATTGGCCTTAGTTTAAGCAATTGCACAACTTGTCGATATTAGGTAGATTTATTCAATAGGCTTGAAGATATTGACAATGTTAAGCTTTTAAGTTTTGAGTAATTTGACCTCAACAGATGACCTTGAACATAACACATTACCTTGACTTTGGATTCTACTGATGCACGTATTGAGATTTTAAATCATGCAAATTATAGGGCTTGTACCTTAAAAGAGCTTGTAGATATCGGCAATATTAAGTTTTGGGTTAATTTTTTCAGAAGTTTGACCTTGACAGATAAACTTGGAGTTTTCAAATGACTAAGACCTTAATATTTGCAGATGCTTATCATTGAGATCAATCACCATGCCAAGTACGAGGCTTGTATCTTAAATTGGTGTGAAAAAATCGGCAATGTTAAGTATTTTGGTTAAGTTTTAGAATTTTTTACCTAAATAGATGCCATTAAACTTGGCACATCGCATCGACTTTAGTATCTACAGATGCACATTATTGATATCTTTAATCATGCCAAATATAAGACCTGTACCTTAAATAGGATTGAAGATATAGACA
Source organism: Fragum whitleyi (assembly GCA_948146395.1). Lineage (NCBI taxonomy): Eukaryota > Metazoa > Mollusca > Bivalvia > Cardiida > Cardiidae > Fragum > Fragum whitleyi. Next base: position 39,288,572 of record OX411547.1, on the reverse strand, counting down.
ACGTTAAGATTTTAGGTTAACTTTTTGAGAAGTTTGACCTTGACAGATGGCCTTAAAGTTTTCGAATGACCCGGACCTTGATATAAGCAGATGCACATCATTGAAATCTATCACCATGTCAAATATGATACTTGTATCTTAAATGGGCTTAGAAATATTGACATGGTTTAGTTTTTTTGGTTAAGTTTTAGAGTTATTTAACCACGTACCTTTAGCTTGGTGTCTACGGATGCAGATTATTGAGATCTATCATCGTGCTGAATATAAGGGTTGTGCCTTAAAGAGGCCTGACGTTTTTTGACAGTTATAAGTTTTTTGGTTAAGTTTTGTAGACAGACAGACAGATGGACAGACGAACAACAGTAGAACAATTTGCCCCCAATCTTTCGATATTGGGGCATAGAAATGATTCCTAACCCAATCCCAACACATTCATATTCTTCACCTTTATTTAACCCTTTGCTGTTTAATCCCTGCTTTTTATGTGCCTGTCATTTTATAATTGAGAAAGCATTGTGAATAAAGAAGAAATTGCTTCTGACAAGCAATTTCTTCTTTTTCCTCACTATTTTCTACCCTACTGAATTGTTATTTTTCAAATTAAATGCACTTTTAATGTTCGTCTGCAAAACCTTTGAATTTGGACAGGTCAACATTTTGTAAAACAGGAAAGAGTTAAAGATAAGAAAATAACTTGAGAAGGAAAATATTGAAAGGGTAACAGAATAATGCTGTCTATCACAAACATCGATTGTCCATTCACAATCACCTCGATTAAGGTAGCGGACCCGTAATAGTTCCGCAACGTTTCTGGAGGAATAAATTTTAACCGTTGAGTGTTAACAGAGGTTTCCTAATTATTTTCATTAGGAAACCTCGGTCAACATTGTTAAAGATCATGAGTTCCAAAATGTTGTGGAACTATTACGAGTCCACTACCTTAAAACCATGCTTGATCGTTCGCTCAACCTTCCAATCATTCATTCCAAACACTCACTCAAAATCGTTTCAAAGTCGTTAAAAAATCGAAAACGATTATTACGATCAGCTTTTCATTGAAATTTATAAAATTATTCCACGATTTATTGGCTGGTGGGAATTTCAAAGCTTCTGGTTGGTAAGAATTTTTTCACGAATTGGAAAATGTGTAGATTTTATTAAAGGGCTGAAAAAAAATGTTGATTTCGTCCCAATTGGGCGAGATAAGTGGTATTGGATTAGCACCCTTACATTTCATTCAAAATTCACTTCAGACGCTCGTTCAATATCATCCCAATATCTTTCATTATGTCAATTTCACAATATTAAATAGTAACGATACTTTGTGTTTGACAGTCCGATTATATTTTCGTTCAAATGTCTCGCCTTGTCCAATTGACGATGCTCTATGGTGAATATAAACCACTCGCTGTTGGTATCCTCGTTCAAATATTAAATAAAGCTGTAGTTACTAGGTTTTGCCCCCCCCCCCCCCTCCTCGAAAAATAGATGTCTTTATGCGAAAACATGCTGAATAATGAATTTCCTTTATATCACAAACCCGGTTTTTTCATAATCTTATAAAAACTCTTTAAAAATACAAATATTCAATATAACTCATTATATTTGGCTATTTTCGGCTAATACCTTCTCCAGGAAAACAGCAAGATTTTATACAATTAAGTTACATCCATAACTACACATTCAAAATGGAGTCTTAAATAATAAAAGAATACGCCATAATTGCTTTACGAAGAATCATCCCCAGGGTTTTAGAGGGACGGTTTGTGGACATGAGATGTTTTTGTTTTTGTTTCAATGTGTTTTAACGTCACTTTTAACAATATTTCAGTCATATCGCGACTGCTGGAGCACCTAACAATGAATTCCTGGCATTTGTCACCCCAGTACTACCACCACATCCTTTCCAAGCCTCCAGCTACTAACCCACATACGTCTATCTTTTTGCTTTCCACAGCCATATTTAAATTATACCCCCCACACACACACGAACGAAGTAGAGGGGGTACAGTGGATTCGCCATGGCTGTCCGTTTGTATGCCCGTTCGTCTGTCCATCCGTCTGTTCGTAGACATAAGTTTGTCCGAAAGTTTTCTCAGGGACTATTATAGCTACAGCTTTGAAATTTATACATAATGTATATCTTTATATGAAGTGGTACACTCATGCTCTTGGACGATGTTTACCAAGATTTCCTAATGAAATAATAAGAGACCCCGCGAACATAAGCTTTGCGTGCAAAATAGGTTGCGACTATAAATACTGTTCGTTAATGCGCTTTCGTAACCCGAACCTACGGCTGATTCCCATTATTCAATTTTTTTCTGAATAAGAAAATCAGGAGCGGTGTTAACTACACCAACACCAACACTATCGACAAAGATTAGATCAAGCAAATGTCAAACAGCCCTTTGTTAAGCATGAAAAGGTTGACCAAACTTTTTAAAATTAGCCTGTGCGTGACATTTCCAAAAATTTCAGATGTGTGCAAAGCAAAGTCTCTGGCCAGCCTGTGCATCCCTTTGTAGATGGATAGGGTCTTAGCCCCTCTTAAGGATGTCACTTACTACTCTTTTTGTACTACGTGACTGTTTAGGCGGCTCAAAGTTTGTGCCTTACGCACATGTCAAAATGCCACGCACAGGTTGAAACGATATTCGCTTTGCACCATGTCAAATTAATTCATCCCGACGCAGGAATTACTATCATATGCTTGATGCAATCCTTTTCAATATTGTTGTTGTTGCTATTGTTGATACTACTGCCATTCGTGGTAATGGTCATTTTGATTATTATCAAAATCAAAACGATGGTGTATACTTATTTTTCGTATTCTTTTCAAATACTAGATGAGGTCCTTTATAGTTTAAATAATCATTTCCGTGAAAATAGAATGTAATAGTCCCAGTTCACGGAAATGGCCCGTTAATCTACATGCCATTTAGGTATTTGAATGGACTAGTGTTTGAAGGACGATTTTCGCACCCTCGCGATATTGGGCATAAGTACCCACACATAATTTCCACGAAAGGCCAATCCTGGGTGCTTAAGTGTTTTATCTTAAATCATCCCGGCATTTTTATGGCTCAAATCAAAGTCAAAGTTTATCTTCACCCTTGCTTGTTTTGCGGTTACTCAAATAGTCGTGAAAATATCGACAAAAATCTTATCCGAAAACAATGTAGTTTTTGAAGTGATGTAAAACAAGTACACACATGCTTCGAGGCCTCATAACATTACCATATTAAGAGTTAGAGGGCCAACTTATTTCTGACCCTGGGCGGGTACTGTTGGACGCAACATCAGAGTATCTCTCAGAAAACGGACTACCAGCTCTAGACTGGTCCACATATCGACTATCAGAATAGCCTAGAATAGGCTATTCTGATATTCGACAGTGAGACCAGTCTACACCCGACCCGAAAGAGGGTCAGAAGTAAGTTGGCCCAGAGACACGTAGACAGTCGGGGGACTTTCGGCTGGCCGTAACAAATTTTGTGACGGACTCCCATCGATTTGTAGAATTTATGATAAGGCGATTCTCATTTTGTATTCACCACATGGTGGCACTTCAGTCCCAAAATAGGGAGGGTTTATTTTTTCTTGATATGACGGCTATCCATCTTTGTGAAATTCGTAACGACCATCCGTAACGAATCTCCAATGATGGATAACCGTGAGGTCTTGGTTGTGACGGTTACCCATACATATGATATCTATTATTCAAACAGTATTTTTGTCTGTAATTTGAAAATACAATGATTATAACAGATCAACATGTTCAATTTTTGAGAACGTTTTTAGCGATCTTTGATTTTTATAAGCCATCGGAGAGGATCGTATATTTGAGTCATAATCTTCGGCCGTCCGTCAGTCCTGATGTCAGAGCGTCCGTCCGTACGTACGTAAAAATCATGTGAACGCAACTTCTTCTTCATTTTTGGGCCGATTGGGATGAGGCTTTCAAAAAATGTCCCCAGTCACCTAACAAAGCGCATATTTTAAAATGGTTCCAGTCCATTGTTCTTTTAGGCGAATATGGATGCTGGACTAAGAAAAGTACTGGGAAATTTCAGTTTTTCGGACTTTTTTCCATACCCTTGGAGATATTGGGCTAATCTTTGTATATACAGCTTGAATAAAGCTGTTGTTTCACGGTTTTGTCGCCAATCGACGATGTGAATTAATCGTCAGTGTATGATTAAATGTATAATTTAGGTAAGTCAACGAAAACAACGTATTTGCAGCTTTAATAAGGAGTTTAGGTATCCTTCTACGATTTGCTCAAATGTTAGTCAAGATACCTCGTACACTGTAAAGGACGATGGGTTTAAGTAGATATAAACGACGCGTATGATAAGCATATATTGATTCAGGTAACAACATCGTGAAATTGACAAGGTGAATGATTTTGGAATGAAATTGAATGAGTGTGTGGAGCGAGGTTTGAGTGAATTTAATGGGAGGTAATCCTATATCGCAAATTTTGTTCAGGATGAACAAAATTAGCGATATTGATTACCTCCTTTTTATAAAATATGCATACAAGATCTATACATAGGTACCTATTTCTTCAAAAACCTATGACAAGCTAACAATTTGAATTATGTCAGTGATATCGCGATTTTTCTGTTTCAGAATTATATTGAATGACGTTGTGATATATATTTTTCATTGGGTTTGAACGTTTTTGAATGGTTTGAGTGGGTGTTTTGAATGGATAAATGGAGCGCTGAGTGAGCGATTTAAAATGATTTTGATTGATGTTAATGTCAATTTCACGCTGTAACTAACTGTAGGTTCCCACTGTCGATCCCATCGAGTACTGATCGAGCTCTGTCGGCATGAGTGATCAGAAAATCGAACTTGATCGGCATTGCTATGGATTCCTTTTCTATGTTTTTTGACATGTAAAAACATTCCCGGGAGACAATCGTGCATCAAATCGGGTTAAAATAAAACTGGTCGTGAATCAGTCATGTAAAGAATGGGTGTGATCAGGTTGCTACGAGGTCATTCAAAAACAATGCAACCTTTCTGATACCTATCCGACCTACTTCAAAAAGGGCATGTATTTTAGCAATTGCTAAGTAGCTTCTCATGATTAGACCTAAACTGACGGCAGAGCAAGTCGAAATCACATGATGTAACATTAGTTGTCATGACCGCGGCCACGATTACATACAAGATGCAAGGTAACATTGCGATTGAAATAATTACTAAGCAACCAGACATTGATGGACCTTGGTTATGATTTTAAGATTGTTGGTCCCTTCATTTTCTAGGCATACTTTTGGTTTCTTACAAGGTCAACTCTAAGATAGCAAATATCCCTAAAAAAGTGGGATTTAGTATGGGATTCGAAACACGGACCTTTGGTTTAGTAGCTTGTATCTTCCCGGCCGATTAGTAAAAAATAACGGCCACAGGGCACCACCTGTTGCAAGACAAAATATTTATTTTGCAGTTACTTAAAACCTGGCCGACGTGACGATGTCTTATTTCTTTGTCCAGTGATGATACAGAAATCATGGTCGATTAAACATAGCGTGCTTGCGATACGCCGTCGAGATATCGTCGACTAGTCGGTAATACACCGGCGATACGTCGCCGACTAGTCGCTGATACCAAACGTGAGTGAAAAGGTAAAAAAAGACGTCTAAGATTTGTATCAGCCGTAGCCGGCAATTAGCCTTCGATACAATATAGTCATCCACAAATTTAAAAGACGTCGCAGATTTCATTTAAAGATAAAACAAACAATTGAATCGGCCGTTCCGCCGATCCGAAAGTGCGTTTCAGGTGCTGAATAATGCGAAAAAATCTAAATCAGAAAGGTGGAACAATTCTTACAGAAACGCTTCCACAGGAATTGCCCTTGATAACATGGAAAGCTCTTGTGTTGATGAGCACACACGCCAAGTTACAAAATGATATCTTTGATTAAAGAGATGTTAAACTTGTCACTCCAATGTCTACCCAAGGTAATGCGGACAAATAACACTGTCTAATTTTCGGTTTCCTTAAATGCGGGCATTAGCTAGCACTCAATGAAAAGGGTCCGAAGCTCGTTCATTTAATGTTGTGGCGTCATTAAGGGACCAACCCCTTTTCGACCCGCCAAAGTCAGTATTTGCGAATATTTCCTGGATTAATCGGTCGATTTTTCCTAGATTAATCGGTCGATTTTCACGGAAAAAAAATCATTTAAAAGATCCAAGAACGCCCGAGCTAGTCGTTTAATTTCTGTGCACTTTCAAGTAGAAAAACGGATCTGAAACGCTATCATTTTCGCGTTTTTATGCCCCCGTATCGAAAGATCGGGGGCATATTATTTTACCGTTGTCCGTTGTCCGTCTGTCCGTCTGTCTGTCTGTCCGTCTGTCTGTCTGTCTGTCTGCAAAACTTAACCAAAAAAACTTAACATTGCCAATATCTTCAAGCCTATTCAAGATACAAGGCTCAAAACTTGACATGATGAAAGATCTCAATGATCCGCATCTGCTGATACCAAAGTCAAGGTCATGGGACAAGGTCGAGGTCATTTCTCAAGGTCAAATAACTCAAAAACTTAACCAAAAAAACTTAATATTGCCAATATCTTCAAGCCTATTCAAGATACAAGGCTCATATTTGGCATGATGATAGATCACAATGACCTGCATCTTCTGGTACCAAAGACAAGGTCATATGATAAGGTCAAGGTCATCTGTAAAGGTCAAATAACTCAAAATACTTAACCAAAAAATTAAAATTAGCCAATATCTTCAAGCCTTTTCAAGATACAAGGCTGATATTTGGCATGCTGATAGATCTCAATGATCGACATCTGCATGTTCCAAAGTCAAGGTCATGTGACAATGTCAAGGTCATCTTTCAAGGTCAAACTTCTTAATAACTTTCATTGTTCAGATTATTTAAGCATTTTGGCATTGGCATGATGAAAGATGTCAGTGATGTACATTTGTAGGTATCAAGGTCAAGGTCATGATAAAAGGTCAAGGTCATCTGTCAAGGTCACCACTTTGAAAAAAAAAAAGCTGTTACGGGGGCATTTGTGTTTCACAAACACATCTTGTTTCAAGATTTTACGTTCCATTTTTCATTTCATTTTTTTTTCCTTAAAATTTTGTCCAGTGAAATTTGGTCATAAGTGATGTCAAAATGTCAGATCTAAGACAGTTGGCTCAGGTGAGCGATTAAGGGACACTATGGCCCTCTTGTTCATCAACCTTAAACTAATGTTGTTCAAATGCCCGTTCGGTTATTGTGTGGAAATTCGTGAGACAGTGAAAACAGTTTTGTAGATCTACTGTAGAACGTACGACTTCAATCGTCTCCTTGCAGTGACCTCGCGGGAACCTTTCGATGAGACAGGAAAATATGGTCGCAAAGCGGTAGCCGTGAGAGTTAACAGCGCCATAGGCTCCACTTGCCACTAATAAGTAGCCTAATAAACTAGTAACCGAAATTAAGCCTAGTCTGCATTTTCGTCCGAGTCGTTCGATTTACAGATATGTTTTTGAAGTATAATTTTAACATCGTAAGATGTAATTTCCCATCGCGGATGTGTTGATTAAAGCGTGTGGTCTCAGAAACGTTTCGAAAAAAAAAAACATTGAGACAATTGTACGACATTGCATTGTAAAAGCACGGATATTTCACTGTAACTTTTATGACTTTTCCGCCTTTATCATACAGTCTCCTTGTGATCATCACAGGGGAAATTCAATCAGCAGATTTTTTCATAAATTCATAAAACGTTTTGCGCGAAATTTGAACGTCATTTTTGCCGAAAATCAGTCTTATTGAGTTCATTATCTTTTAAATACATACGAATTTGTATAAAATGTTAAAATCGACCTTATATAATTAATTCTAAAACTTGAAAGTTTTAAAAAACTATTAAGCACGCTATAGAATTTTAAACCCGTAGATTCGATGCACAGCGTCGCGTTAAAAACGTGTACTAGGAATGTTTAGAACACGTGTACTAGGAATGTTTAGAACGTTATGTACCAAAAACTATTGAATAAATCGCGAAATAAAAGCCGATATGAAATTGAAAATTTGTCAATAACTAACAACCGAAGTTTCGTAAAATTCAGAAGTGTTTTGAAGGGTGCAATCTACCTCTAACGAGGAGCATTGGCTTTGTCAAATGATATCGCTTAAATTGGAGGGTGAGCGCTATTGTATCTGACATCATCCGGTTTTCTCGAAATCTTCAAAATAGTTCGTCTTTGTACTTCCGAGGTTAAATTGTTAAATTTGGGTTCCGGTTGATTATTCCCGAGGTCTATTCCATGGAATCGCCGAGATGTCCCGATTGACAGTAGGGCTTCAAGCGTGATCGTGTTTGGTCGTGACGAGACATCGTGCCTTTCGGTTGAGTTCGAACGGATAGAGAAGATTAGCGGAGAGGGCCCAGCATAAATCATTTAACACAAAATGTTTGCTTTATGCACTCATTTCTCATCACGCTTGAAACGAATTAAGTTCTTACACCGCTTCAATTACGATTTTTTAAGATGACAGCTTTTAAGCACTGTATGATCTCTATAGGATCTCCATGAGTCTTTACTTTCATAAAGCTTAATTTGTACTAGCATAGAGCTTGAGATCGTGACAAACACGAACTCGGCTGTGGTAATAAAAGAGCATGGCCGAAATCGCAAATAAACGTGAGGGAAATTCGCAGGAAAAACTGTAGAAAACAGTCTGTTGGCTACCCAAAAAATGCCGTAGGAAAATGTTGTAATAAATTGTATTTATGAAATTTTGAATACCTCCGAACGAATTAGTTATACCCCCACCTACGAAGTAGAGAGGGTATATTGGTTTCACCACGTCTGTGTGTCCATAGACCTTTTCGTTTCCGGCTCTAACTTAAGAACCAAGTGACCTAGAATAATGAAACTTCATTCAAATGCTGCTAATGACCCAAGAACGTGACCTATTGATTTTAGGTCACATAGGTCAAGCGTCAAGGTCACGATCAGCTTTTGTTCAATTTTCGTTTCCGGACTCTTAACACGACAACAATGCGACATAGAATCATGAAATTTTGTGCCAATACTGCTTATCACCCAAGAAAAGAATAGGCATACCAATCACCAGTTGCCTTCCATCATAGGTATAGGCATACAGTTAGTTACTTCGTCAAATTAACAGTCATTCCGATCAAAACCATTCAAAATCGCTCACTCAGCGCTTCATTTAGTCATTCCAAGCACTCACCCAAACCATTCAAAAACGCTCCGAACTCTCTTAAATGATGCGATAAAATACTTAATTGAAAATAAATGTAGCAAGAAAAAATCGCGATTTCACAAACATAATTAAAATTACAAGCGCCTGGTTGGTTCTTGAAAAAATTGGAAGATATTTATAGAACTTGTATGCATATTTTTATAAAAGGGGGGGGGGGGGTAAAATTGCTAATTTTGTTCATGTTGAACAAAATTAAGGATATTGGGTTACCTTCTTTTAATTTCCTTAAAAAATCGCTCCACACGCTTATTAAAGTCCATTTCAAATTCTTCCAAAATCATTCACCATGGCAATACACGATGTTCTTAACTGTACATGTAGTACATGCCAATTCGTAGACAACAGATGAAGCTTAGACTTTTATCAAAAGTCTCATGGATGAAAGTTGGCCGAGACGGAGATCAAACTCAGGGCCCTAATTATTTTTAGCTAACATGGCACGTCCCGGAAGTATAAACCATCACGTCAAAATTCCTTAAAGCATCAGAAACGGATATAGCGGATCGTTTAAGGAATATTTGAAAAAAAAAAAAAAACAGAATGTAGAGGACTAGTTCGCTTCAGTGGCTTGTCAAAACAATGGTTCTGAAGTGCAAAATAATAGATAGATGGACATGTCAAAATCAAGACAAATATTGAGATTTTTCATTAAACAGTAAAATATATACCCAATATTACATGTTGTTCTTATATAATGATTCGTTAACCAGGGAAGCCTGCCTAAAGACGCCAGTAACTGTTGATTATTTCAGCTGTCTTACAAAGATAATAGAAAACTAGACTAGTAAAAAGAGACTGACCAAACAAGCAATTTCTCCTTTTCCTCAATGTTTTCCTTTTTTTATTTTCCCCCAATGCATTAAAAGTCCGGTTTGTAAGAAAATGTTGAAATAAATGGTTAAATAAACCAGTACAAAGCATCTCATAACTTATGAAAAAAGTATATAGTTTTCTTGTTTTATGAATAAAATATTTTTAAAAAAATCCCGTTTTCCGGCTGGGATTCGATCCCGGGACCTTCCATACCAAAGTTTTCGTCCTGACCACTAGGCTACGGTCTCCGTGTAAAAGCACATGTGTCCAGTGACACTGGTGCGTTATGGATACCCGTAAACAAAAATAAAATGATTGCTCCCGTAATATGATGTGTGACGGAAAACCGTAACTTAAGGGCGTTATGGTAAGCCATAACAGATGTGACCGTTATTGTGACGGTTGACCGTAACGTATGTGTTTTAAAATGCAAACCCTTGCAACAGATTTTGCCGCGAACACGATAGTAAAACCCGCGAACACAAGCCGTTTACGGATTTACATTAAAGGTGAAATATTTGTCTAGACATCTGTGGAGCTGGATTTTTAAAATTTGAATTCAAATGATGTTAAATCCAGGATTGAAAACGTACATTTTTCCTCGGTTTTTGACACATTTTTGTCTTTTATTTGCTCAAAATGTCCTGATTTGTATGTTCATGGGACAGGAAAGCTTTAAAATAGAAATGTGATTGACATTCTAAGCAGTCAAAAGCAATCTAGTTGAAATTGACTGAGAAAAAAGCTTTTTTTGTGAAAGTAGGTCAACCTTATGCATGTTACGAGTATCCATAATAAAATCGCGTTATGGATAGCCGAAAGTCCCCAGACTGGTAGATGGTGATTTGCCTGCGTTCGGGATACAAACGTGCCAAGCGAGGTACACTTTCTTTAACATTTCTCGAACTTTAGACAACTCCTTGAACGCAGGGCTATATTTAACATTCAAATAACTAAATAATATTTTCATCAACCCTTAGTTTTGAGTTTTAGTTGACACGATTCTACCGAGTACCAACTAACTGAAGTTTTGTTAAACCGATATATTCAAAGTGTTCTTCAATAGAAATTATGATGATGGTGATGATTTTAATAATAATAATAGTAATAATGGTAGCTATAAATAACAAGGTAAATAAAAATATAGAGGATAATCATTTGTTCAGTGTAAGATCGATTTATATTTCATTCAGTGAACAACAGATTTATATTTCATTCAGTGAACAACAAAAGCTATATTTTTACGAATGAAAGAGCCACGAGTGAAAATATAGCTTTTGTTGTTCACGAAACGAAATATGAATCGATCTAACTCGGAAAAAAACGATTAGTCCATTTCTTTTATTGCAAAAATGAGACATAATGTGAAATTTCTAGGACATATTTTCGTAAAAAGCGTCATTTTGCACGTGATTGCTATGAAACGTTCATTTTGAACGTCACTTATTTAGCCACGCTTAGATGACGTCAGATTAGATGAAATGCACAAAAGCAGGGTATAAGTTTTTTTTTTTTTTTTTTTTTTTTTTTTTTTAAAGAATTCACTGTTTTGCGGTGAGTTTATTACGTGATAATCTACCGTTATTTCTCGCTAAACCACCAAAACTCATTAGAGAAGACGTGATTATATAGCGATTCAAGTAAGATGTCACTTTTCAAAAAAAGAAGGGTTTTATTTTAAAAGAAAATAGTCCCAAGCGAATAAATATACATGTACATGTATAGTCAGTTTGACTTCTATTTGGACCAACGTTGTCATCAATTACATAAAAATTCAATTGTATAAATGATTTACGTTTTTTAATATTTTAATTTTAGCCTAATGCCATGCCAAAAAATTTTTTTGAGAATAAAATGGATTTAAATTAATGATTTTGTCTATCTAGTTAATGTTTGAAATGTTCGCATTTTCCGCTCTTAAAAACGAGGGATGGTTAAGGCTGTGATGTGACTGATGTTTTCGTTGTTGTGACTGATGTTTTTGTTGTTACTGATGTTTTTGTTGTTGTGACTGATGTTTTTGTTGTAATGACTGATGTTTTTGTTGTTATGACTGATGTTTTTGTTGTTATGACTGATGTTTTTGTTTTTACTGATGTTTTTGTTGTTACTGATGTTTTGTTGATGTGCCTGATGTTTTTGTTGATGTAACTGATGTTTTTGATGTGACTGATGTTTTTGTTGTGACTGATGTTTTTGTTGATGTAACTGATGTTTTTGTTGATGTGACTGATGTTTTTGTTGTAATGACTGATGTTTTTGTTGATGTGCCTGATGTTTTTGTTGATGTAACTGATGTTTTTGATGTGACTGATGTTTTTGTTGTGACTGATGTTTTTGTTGCTGTGTGTGATGTTTTAATGTTGTGACTGATGTTTATGTTGTAATGACTGATGGTATTTTTTTTGTTGTGACTGATGTTTTTGTTGCTGTGTGTGATGTCTTTGTTGATGTGACTGATGTTTTTGTTACTTCGAGGGTGAATCAAAAATAACGTAGACTAGCGTTGCAGAAATTTTGATTTCGCAGAATTTGAAGTGAAAACTACATTGTTATTAAATTGCGGCATTTGTCTTTCTGTCGTGTAAATTTGGATGAAATCTAAATAGTTGATCACCTGTAGCAACCATTCTAAAACATGTAGTCATTTGGTACCGGCGCACGGTAACGACGTCAATATGACGCTGCGGTATTGATAAGTTCCGTCTCGAAAGTCAGCACTTTTCAAAATACTCAACTCTTAATAAGCATCGCCTATCCATCGGATAAGTACTATTTTCATATCCATCTGATCCAAAATAATGAACTTAAATGTGTAATGTGTCTAAACGATTCTGAACTGATATTGTTCTGTGACAATTACAGATTAAACGCCGAGGAGATGTTTTCCATTCTCAGAGTGTCATCCTTCAGAAACACTCTCCATTCTTACACAAACCTTTTAACCCATTTATGAAAAAGGTATCTGCTTACATTTGAAGACCTTTAAGCATACTTTATCATTTAAACCTCTCGATTAGGTTTTCCATAGTATCATTGACAAATCAGATGAATAGGAGAGTCTCCTGATCAATTGAAATGATTGGTTGGAAATACAGATCAAAGGTATATTATTTACTTTTGCTCTGTAGGTCCTGCAAATTATTTTTGAAATTACTTTTATTACGTCCCTTTCTAGTCTGTTAGCATTTATGTTTCGTATCGATAAAGCTTTCAGTTTGTTGGAATAGTGATGACTCGTTTAATAATATCAGATATTCATCCAAACACGGCATTAAAAGGCATTCTATCATTTGCTCATTTTACCTTCGTACCTAAATCATTCACACATTCATCAAAACATTCATTTACTCATTCATTTCACATTCATTCACAATGTTTCACACATTCATTAATTCATGCATTCATTTATTCAATCATTTATGCATTCATTACTCACCATTCATTCATTCATTCATTCATTCATTCATTCATTCATTCATTCATTCATTCATTCATTAGTGCAAATCTAAATTAATTCAATCATTCGTTCGTTCACTTGCTCGTTCGTTTGCTTGATTTGTATATTCATGTTATTTCAATTGATTGTATATATATATTTGCCGTGTAGCCATTTGTAAACCTTATTAATTATGGCGAATTCTATCGTGTTTTCCAAATACAAGTACATGCTGTATTTGTAATTTCTTTCAATTCCCTTGTTAGTATTTCAGCAATAGTTATGATTGATTTGCAAATTTATCAAAACTTCATTGCAACAAAATGCTTTATTGGAAACTTTAACTATTACAACAAGCATTTCTTTTTGCTTGTAATATACCATTACTGCAATCATGTTGCAATAGTTTAAAAACCTAGGAGTCCAATTTGTTCAGCCCGTAAGAGCAATTTAATATCTATGTAAATATCAATAAGAATGGAGACAAAGCAAAGTAAATCTAGCTTTAATACATTGCAGTTATAACACTTTGATTCCTCGATAACAATATATTACTTGTCATAAAATCTTTGTACGTGACAAAAAGATTTATTGGCCAATACTAGCGCAAAAATATTGCATTAACGAGTACCCTCAAGGCCCCAGCCCCGTGCCGAAAACCCCACTAAATGCAAAAGTTGATTAATCTTGAAAATAAACAAATAAAATCTGAACAAACAACAACATTATCTGGGCCTACGGTTATAAAACATTTCTCATTCTCAACTCAAATTTTGCCCAAGTTTCAACTGGAGATTGAATTCGTAATTCTTATGTAATAGTTATATAAATATATGAACATAAAGATAGTATTTATATGTTATTATAAATAACTAATTAATATTATCTTTTATGCTCATGTATTTATTTGAATTATAAATTTGAGAAAAATTCAATGGAGCACGTAAAAACTTTATCACCATCGGGCCCTGATTGGAAAATTTCAAAGATAAGTGCTGTAGTTGCCTATATTTGAGGAGATGGGATATTTTATTTTGGCAATTAACCAATTTTCTTTAATGCTTTTTGGTGGTTTATCGAGAAATAACGGTAGATTATGACTTGATAATCTCATCGCAAAAGCAGTGAGATTATCAAAAACTTATACCCTTCTTTTATGCATTTGGTCCTATCTGACGTCATCTATGCGGGGCGAAATAAGTGACGTCACAATGAACGTTGCATAGCAATCACGCGCAAAATGACGCGCTTTACGAAAATATGTCCCAGAAATTTCCCATTTTTTCTCATTTTTGCATTAAAGAAATAGAATAATCGTTTGTTTTTCGTGTAAGATCGATAAATATTTCATTTCGTGAACAACAAAAGCTATATTTTCACTCGTGGCTCTGCCACTCGTGAAAATATAGCTTTTGATGTTCACTCAATGAAATATGAATCGATCTTACACTGAAACAAACGATTATCCTCTATATAATATTGATCAAACCAACTAGCCATCTTTATCATTGTCATTAAAAATGATACAAGAACAGTTGAATGATTAGATAAATATGAGAACTAGTTTAGTTCTAACTGCGTTTAAGTAATGGATTGTCATTTTATAACCCTAGCGCTTTCGAAAGTCAGTGTTTCTTCATCAGGGGTTCAACGAGAACTGACAGTGAAAATATATATTCTCTTCATCATCAGCCCACAATCGTCATTTTTGTCCGTTTTTACATGCAGAAGAGATTTTTCGTCGACTACGTTTTACAATGGCCTGGTCAATTTATGCTCTGATTCTTAAACAATAGATATTTATCAAATAGGTATCAAATAACCACGATTTTAATACTTTCCCGATTGTTACACAAAGAAATAAGTATTTAACCCTTTCCTGTTTTACAAAATTTTGTACCTGTCCAAATTCAAAGGTTTTGCAGACGAAAATTTAATGTGGATTAAATTTGAAAAATAACCATTCAGTAGGGTAGAAAATAGTGTGGAAAAGGAAGAAATTGCTTGTCAGAAGCAATTTCTTCTTTTTTCACAATGTTTTCTCAATCATATAATCACAGGCACGTAAAAAGCAGGGATTAAACAGCAAAGGGTTAAGATATTTTAGAAACCCTTGTTTAGCTCTAAATATGTATTGATTGTTTAGAGTTATTTCTCAAATGGATAAAGTGTCGTCAAAGAAGTCGGTAAAGTAAGGGCTTTGTTTTTCCTTTATATCAACTGTTTACATATTTTGTATTAATTTCCCAAGCCTTCTTTTCGCGAGTGGAGATTTGAAACTTTAATTGAAAAGCGGGCAAATATTACATGTACCCACCATCTAGCTTTGTTTTTACCCGCATTTCCACTGTAGAAAATGCATTTAGTGCCATTAACTGATTTTTTTATCAATTAACAAAAAGTATATTACACCCAGTAACGTTCGTAATTTAATCATGTGAAACTACGTTTTTCATCTAAATAACAGGGTCAAGTTAATATCAATAAAACCGGTCTGTTATACCAGTTGAAACAGTTAAGAACATCGTGAAATTGACAAGATGAATAAACTTGAAATAATTTTTGAATAAAATCTAATGAATGTTTGAGGCGAGTTCTAAGTTAGATTAAAAAGAGGTAACCCAATATGGCTAATTTTGTTCAAGATGAGCAAAGTTAGCGATATTTTTAACCCCCTTTAATAAAATTTGCGTAATTTTTGTTGTTGTGTCTTCGTGGACAAATCTGACTTTAAAATCCATACCATAACAATTATCGTAGAATAATTTGATCGATTTAAATGAAATGTTGATCAGCTTGAACGATTTCAAGTGTTGTCAAATAATATTGGAGCGTTTTCGATCGATTTAAGTTAGTGTTTGGAATGATTGGATGGTTCGCTTTAGAAGGATTATGATAGGAATGAGTATCAATTTCATGATGTTGTAACTGGACAATATTCACATTGAACTGCTCAAGAACGTCTAACAGAGTGTTATATATATCAAGAATAAATGACTTAATTTCATTTGTGTCCGTAGAGATCCAAGCATTATGATTGGCTAAAATTGCTTTCATTTATAAACAACTTTCAATACGCACTTGTTTTGAAAACTTTATCGTTTAGTTATCCTTTTGCTTTAAAATATTAAATTATATGATATGAATCCATTTTTTATTGATTCCATGGAGGTTTGAAACTAAGAGGGTAAACACACTTATGTATAAATTCGCTTTGTGTATTACAGTTTGATTATGTGTTTAGTTTCATACCTCCATGAAATCACCAAATGCTATCTCCATCTTTTATAATTTAATATCATGAAGCAAAAATGCTAAGAATTAAGTGCGCCTTGGATACACATTTGACCAATGCCAACCCAGTACCGCTCTTGGCAACTCTGAAAAAAGAGAATAGAAAACATTGTGGATAATGGAAAAGAAACAAAAACTGATGGACAATTTTCATACACAAGAGACAACGATTTTCTCGTATTCTCATGTCGAAAATGTCGTCTGTAGCTTCTATGAATTTGGACTAGTAGGCCTATAGAATTTCGCCATCTTGGCACGAGGTTATGAAACATTATTTGTGCTCAATTGAGAATTTTCCAAAATTTCAATTTCTGATCAACGCTTTAATACTGTTTTAATACTATAGTAAATGTATGAACATAAAATATAATATAGATAAGTGTTATAAATAATAACTTATTCTCATTATATTGTACGTTCTTACATTGAAATAACTTCTAAAGTTTGAGAAAAAATATTTGAGAATAAGAAAAGTTTCATAATCTAGGGCCCAGATTTGAGGGTAAAATTGATACCATTTACAATGAACTCTTTTCACGGAAAATAGACCCAATAAATGCTCGTAAAATATTTTCGCTGATAACATAAATCGCCAAATAAGGCAATAGTTAAGCGAACTTCTTTGAAACAGTTATCACCTCGTACATGTATGCCTCAACATGCTAGTACAAGAAACCTCTTTACCCGCGGATCTAGGATCTTTACATTCGGAACATCACTCGGACTTTTCCGTAAACTGGAAAGTACCTCGGACGTAAGTGTAGTAATTTTTGGACATTTTAGGTAATTCGGTTTCTTGAGATACTTCGGTTATTTAATTCGCGTAAAGAAAATCACAATTTGTTAATTCTTTTCGATCATCTGTCCAGAAAATTCGGGCATGTTATAATTTGATAACAAAACGCAGTAACATACAGCGTTTTTTTATTGAATTATAAATATGGCCACTTTTAGTCTTTCCTTGATTTTGTAAATATGCATCGTCATCCTTAGAGGGATCATTGATGTTTGTGACGTCATATAAACCCACGTGCGAACTGACGCGTTTTCATTGCAGCGCCCGTATTATTCCCGAGGTCTATTCCGTAGAATCGCCGAGGGTTCCCGATTGCCGCCAGGCTACAGTTAAAACATCGTGAATTTGACAAGTTGAATGATAATGCAATCATTCGGGATAAAACTGAATGAGTGCGAGGAATGAAATTAAAGGGAGGGGATACAATATCGCTAATTTTGTTCAGATCAACAACATTAGAAATATTTATTACCTCCCTTTAAAAATATGTGCATTCAAGTTATATTAATAGCTTATTATGTCTTTACGACCAACCCGACGCATACAAATTTGATTTACGTGAAATCGAGATTGTTTTTAGCGATTTTTAGTTTGAATGTAGTTGTTGATCCTAATTTATTTTAGAGCGTTTTTTAATTGTGAGTGTTTGGATTGAGGGGGCGATTTAGAATGGATCCGAACGATTGCGGTCTATTGGCGGGAAAAACGACGGAAAAAAACATAGTAATGGGCACCAGGCGTTGCGATGTAAATACAATAATATTGGAAGCAGCAATCTGCCCCCATACAAACAAGTAATAAAAGAAGCTAAAAGCAACGGTCCGGGTAGAATGATCAGAATCAAAAGGCTTATAGACAGTTGAAGCTGTTTCGCGCTTAGTCATCTACATATCTTACGATGTGTACCAATAATGCGCGATTTCTCCTTTTTAACGAGCGTTTCTTTTTTCATATCTACTCGTAAATTTCTTTTGACACTAGAATGCAATTCTGTAAAAGGAGATCATACGGTTATCTATGTCATTTTCCCTCTTGTTCTTTTGCGTTAATGCATTGCAAAGAAAGGTTTATCATCAAAGCAGTGAAATACAACGTTGGCTAAAGTGATGCAACGAAAGGGTATTGTTTGTTGCTTTCTTTATTCACATGTTGTTTTCCTTCTTTTATTTTGTGTTAATTAATTGGAAAGAAATCTTTATCACAAAAGTAGTAAATTACAAAGTCATTGGCTAAAGGGTTGCACAGAACGGTTAATGTTTGTTTGCTTTTTTTTTTTTTTTTTATGTGTTTATTTCTGTGTACTTAATTTCCATAGAGAAAACATGCACCCGCCAATCAAGAGATCATTTTTCATATCCCATAGGCCCCGTGTCATGCTATCTTTAATAACTAGCATAACTCCAGACTTGACCTCGTTTTTATTTGTGCAAAACTTGTCGAAAATTAAAACCATTTACAGAAAATTGAACAAAAGGCGTTTGAACTGTGGATTTTCAATAGGACTTAAATTTCTGTCGACCCCCTTTTTGTAACTAGCTGGCTGTGTCAGTGAAACATGCATGATGTTGTCAACAACTGATAATTATTGTTTCTTTTTTCCGATTTTGCTACACATATTATTATGTTATATATCTTCGAAACATTAATTTTCTTTACTCATTTCAGCCTTTAAACTAGAGGCGCTCGAGCGCGCCTGATCCGCTCCACTTGTCTGAATCTTCTGATAACGGTCATAATGCGCTTTAGAAAAAAATAAGTAACCTACGACGTGCATAATACTTTTAAGTGTTATTTGAAATCCACCTTAAGAACTTTCATGAGAAATAAACAGAAATCAAGCAATAAATACCTTCTGGTGATTCAAAAGTTTTCACCATATTTACCATGTATGGAAATAAGTTATATAAAAACTAAATAGGTTATGTTATCCTCCTTTTTATGTGGAATCACTTGCTGGATATCCATCTGTGATGTTCTTGGAAAATGATTTTTAAAGTTTCCACTATAGAACAATTAGAGAAATGGCCCCGCCAATAAAAGACATATATTTTTATCCAATCGAAATTATTTGTTTGAAGTATAATAAGGATCACCTTAGAATCATTCCAGTGTAATTTGCTTGATATCCGAAATGATTTTCTAAGTCTTCTCTATACAAAATATATAGAAAAAACACCTCTGCCATAAAAATGCATATTTTTCCATCCAATCACAATAATCTTTGCAGCCTGATAAAGGGTCGGCCAAGGATCATTTCAGTGAAATGTAATTGATATCCATAACTAGGATTCTGTAAAATGATTTTCAAAGTTTCAAAAAGGGAAACGACAGCTGCCCATAAAAGATATATTTTTCATCCGATCATATTTTTTGTAGCCCAATAAAGAGTCAACCAAGGATTACTCCAGTGAATTTTGGTTGATATACATTAGGTTCGGAGAATTTTTTTTTTTTTTTGTAGCCTGCTAAATTCATTCGAAATTCGGTTGATTTCTATCAGTAAGGTTCTGAGAACACTTTTTATCATATGTAAATATAATTATGTAAATTATCCATGCCCATCAAAGCCATAGTTTTTATTAGATCAAAATTACCAGCAAAACTTTGAAAGACGGTCAAACAAAAATCTTTTTTTTTAATTTATGTGAAGTTTCGTTGAAATTCATCCAGTTGTTTCTCGGGAGATTTCTATAGTAAATGATTATGACTAGACGCACGGACGGGCGCGCGACGGACACAGCGCCCTGACAATAGCCCCGGTTGCCTTTGGCCAGTGGAGCTAAAAAAACACTAACAAACTGTTTCGATCACAACAAAAAAATCAGACCGATAAATGTTTCATTTTGAACGTAGCCCACATTGTCGAATTTGAAGATAGTCTAAATGTTTTACCAAGTACACATGGACTCATAGGGAGCGTAAGAGCAATAAGTCTATCGTCATTCTGTTTTGTTTTCTGTCTCCATGTCTACAGTATCTTTATCATAAACTTGTATCCATGTTTGATCTTTTGGTCTAACAGAGCGATCGTCTCATGGAAAAATTTCGAAAAAATCAATTTCGCCACCCATCTACGGTGGCATAGAGGTGACATTTGCACATTATTTTATTTTCTGGGATTTTCGTTTTTTAAGTTATATTTTAAAGAATAAAAAAATTGCGAAAAACAAAATCCTCGATTTTCGTTTTACAAGGTTTTTTTCAAAAGAATAGAAATAAATGCGAAAAACAAAAACCTTTCTATTCGTTTTACAAGTTTTTTTATAGAATAAAAAAAAAAAAAAAAAAAAAAAAAAAAAAAAAAAAAAAAAATGCGAAAAACAAAACCCTCGATTTTCGTTTTACGAGTTTTTTTTTTAATTACTATTTTTGAAAAAAAAGAAAATGCAAAAAAACAAAATCCACAACTTTGGTTTTACAAGTTTTCTTTTGTAGAATAAAAAAAAAAAAAAAAAAAATGCAAAAAACGAAAAAAGGCATCGGCAGTTCTTATTGGATAATTAAGTCGTGCTCACGACTTAGTGGGATATTTTGATTGGTCAAATTATCGCGTGCTCACGACTTTAGTTTTCGTTTTTTGGCATTTTTTTATTCAATAGAATAAAACTTGAAAAACGAAAATCGATTTTCGCATTTTTTTAATCAATGAGTTTATAAAAAAAAACTTGTAAAACGAGGATTTTGTTTTTAGCATTTTTTTATTCTATGAAAAAAAAAAACTTGAAAAACGAAAATTCCATATTTTTGCAAATTATTTTTTTTAAGGTAAATAAAAAAAACCATGCAAATGTCACCTCTATGCCACCGTACCCATCTGAGGGACAAGGAGTAGAAACTAAAATACTGTTCATCGGGTAAAGTACGCGACGGTTAATTTTCGCGCCTTTGGGTCAAACGGATGAAAATGTCAAGTTCGTTTTTAGCGAAGGTTGAAAATAACCACAAGAGTGTAATTTGGTATTAGTTCTTACCTCCGTGAAATTAACAAATAGTCTTTTCATATGACGTTACGCAAGATACTGGTGACCCTTCGCGTTACAAATAGTTTTGACGTCGGCGTAAACATAACGTTCCATTTTTACTAAACTTTTTCACGCAAACATTTGCAAACGATATATTTCTTTTATTTAAACTCTGTTAAACGCTGCCAGTAATTGTGAAAATATCTAAATACAAAAAGTTTGTTATTTTTTATGACATAAAATGGACACTGATTTCCAAAGATTCCGGCGCATATTCAATGATATAATGCAGAGTAGGATTGATTCGGTGTGATTTTGAAATACTCATCAAAGTAAAAAATATGCGGGCGATATCAAATAATTTTAGTGGTTCAAATATCCGATTTCTATTTACTAGAAATATTCATTTTCAAATTATTGATTAGATCCTTTTATTTATATCAAGGACTTTCAATTAAGATTTGCAAGATGATCCCGAAAAAATCGCGTAAATCTGAACCGCTCGATCTTACCACTGAAGAAATCATACTTGGAATACAAATTTGATATTTGACTGCTTTTTATTCAGTTTGATACTATGTTTTCTGTTTAGGGTCTTCTCAAATAGACAGCATCATGATTTTTTTAATTATTATTATTATTTTTTTCATTTTGCTTTTATTTTATTTTCATAATGATTGAAGTTTGAATCTCTATCTTGTTTCTTTATATGTTTGAATCTCTATCTTGTTTCTTTATATAATACTTAAATTTTGAGCAGTTTAATTTATTCACTTCTAATTAATATAATAAGAAGCATCGAGTGAATTGAAATATAAAATACAAATTTGTCAAATCAACCATGTAAAATGCGAATACGTTAAATCATATATATTCATCTTTGTTACGGGAAAAAATCAACGTCGCGTTCTGAAAAACAACGTAGGTGGGACATTTTTGGGTGACTTTTGTATTTATCAATAAATACATAACTATAAGGCCTAGAATCAAAACAATCATATTTTTGTAAACAGAAAGAAAAATGTATTTTTATATAGAAAATTTAATTCAATGCATCAAGTTAAAGATTAAAAAGAAATGGATGGAAAATAGTAATTTTGAATTATCAACGTCAAAAAATGACAGTGGGACATTTTTGGTGACTTTTGTATTTTGGCAATGCTTCTTAACGACAATTCAAAGAATAAATTTATTTACATTATTCGAATCTAAAGAAAAAATGTATTTTTTTATGTAAAAATCAGTATGATTATTGAACTTTACATATAATAGTATAGACAAGAACCCGACTTCACTTACATCGTCGTTAAGGTGGGACATCTTTTATGTTTTTAATTAATCATTCGTGCGATCTTCATTTTTTCAACTACATTTTTGAAAAATATCACTGACGAAACTAGAAACATTATTACTTCGCCCTGATACAAAATTATTATGATGTTAACGGCTAGGTAATAAAGACAGTAAAATGAAAGACCTCGATCGGAGGAAAGTGTAACGCGGGACACGTCGTTTTTACACTATTTTAAAACGTTTAGAAGGCAAAATATCCTATGCACATTCATCATAATACGGATCTTACCAAATAATCGTGTAGAATGTTATTTGATGCAAAGTTTGGTGTATATTTCATTAATTTCCGATGAAAAATATGGATTTTATAGCAAAAACAAGGTAACAATGTCGACGTTTTTGTAAAGTGTCACCAGTATCTTGCGTAACGTCATATGTAAAAATTTTAGAAGACACACACACATAAAATTATATGAGCCTGTCCGTGACATTTCCAACAATTTCATCCCTACGCGATGTGCAAACATTGGGTAGTGTTGACAACGACATAATGCAATAATAAACGCTGACTGCATGAAGATGGATTAAGACCTACAGTAATAAAGCGCATAGCGAAGATTCTGGTCAGACTGTGCGGCTGCACAGGCTGGCCAGAAACTTTGCTGTGCGCACATTTGAAATTGTTGGAAATGTCACGCACAGGCTCATATGTAAAAAGACAGTCAATAATGAAGTATACTTCATACTTCTTATTGGAATACTTCTTGTAGAAGCTAACATAATAGCTGTGTATACTCGATTTGTTTTCATCGAGGAATAAAACCAAATTGAAAACATTAGAATCCACGAATCTTGAATGACACAACTAAGCTGAGAATGCAGCAAACAGTTTCCCTCTTTACAGAGTTTCTAACTATAAATTACCTCCACCTAAACTTTCTTCGTTCTATATAGATTCAGACTGGACCATGACTGGCAATCCGGGAAGTCATTGTCGGAGTGTAACATGGAGATGTTGCATACCAAACTACTCTCTGACGTCACGTTTTTCGTCGGCAAGAAACGGGCACCTGTCAAGGCGCATAAATACGTGCTGGTGAGCCGAAGCGCTGCTTTCTTCACGATGTTTTGTATGAAGTCGCCATCAGAGATGGAGATCAACCTGCCCGATGTTGACCCGGAGATTTTCGACCTCTTACTCAGGTACATTCGGAACATCGAACGGACGTTTCCGTAAACGGGAAAGTACCCGAGTAAAGAGTAGGAAATTTGGGTTATTTTTTAGGTTATTCGGATTCTGGTGGTACTTTGGTCACTCCGCTTGGATCTTTTAATGCTTTCCGATCGTCTAAGAAGATCTTTTTATTATATGATGACAAAACGCAGTCAACGTTTTGTTATCAAATTATAAAATGTCTATTTTAACCTTGTTTGTTGAATCGTCATCTTCAGTATTTTTTGTGACGTCACATAAACTCACTCGCGATATGACACGCCTTTTATTAAAGTTTCTTCGCCCTCATTATTCCTCAGAATCGCAGAAGTTTCCCGGGTGACTCATGTAGGCATGAAGGGTATTTAACCATGTGATCAGGGCGAAAACGCTCCAAAATAAAGGCCTGCGTTCAGGATGACAAATTAGTACAAACTGTCCGCAAATTATAATTTTAATTTGCAAACAGTTTTCCACGATTTGTTAACCTGAGCACAGTCCTTCGTTTTCAAGTGGAGAACCATTTTTACAAGCGTACAAACGTTTAAAAATCCTGAACGTATGGCAGATTTCCTTACGCCATGATGTTGTGTTCGGAAACCTATTGTTATCAACTTCAACTTCAAATAGCTTTATTAGGTTTGTCGGCACTTGGTGTGCCTTTGGCCAAACAAACATTTAGATCTACATAATAACATATTTACATACATGGAATAATAGCATAATATTGCTACATTCATAATTCATACGTATTTCAATCTTAGACAAGAAATAATAATTCAATCAGAACGATTATTCAAAATATATTTTTGTACACTTTGTACGATGAAATTTCGTTACAATTTGAAAATGATGTGTTGTTAAAATTGTTACGAATTTCTTTCGCTTCTGCTAAATATCTACAAAGATTAATTTTCTTGAAGATGATATTAATTGAAGAAATAAAGGTAAATTAGGAAAAGAGCATTTAAGATATTTTAATATATTTTCTCTATACATAGAACAAACAAGAACGAAATGATATTCTGTTTCCAAAAGATTTTGGTTACAAAAGTCAAGTTATCAGATATATTAAGGTAGTGGACCCGTTATAGTTCCGCAACGTTTCGGAAGTAATGAACTTTAACAGTGTAAACCGAAGTTTCCTAATGGTTTTCAATAGGAAACCTCGGTCAACTTTGTGAAAGATTATGAGTTCCGAAATGGTGCAGAACTATTACGGATCCACTACCTTAAGAAAATCTTTTGCAACTACATAAAACAGTTTTACTTTTTTGTTTTTAAAACCGCGTGCATAACTTCACGATATCCGCGGTATCCGGTAGCCATTTACAACTATCGTAGAAAATTTGTTCTTACGATAGATGGATGAACAAACTTCAATAACTAAGACGGCATTATCGACATGACATGAAAATAGCAATAATAAATTTCGGTACGTCAACTGTGTTGTCAATTTCATAGATAAGGGATTGAAATTAATATCAAATCGTACAACAGAAATCTGCGCGGGTCATCTTTAACATGAACTAGTTTCTGTTCCTTTTCGTGGAAAATGCTTGACATGCACTTTAAGGGTTTAAATCGGATTACAATAGCGCAAGTTTCAAAGGGCAAAAAGCACTGAAAGTACCAACTGTAGGTCAATTTTTGTTTGAAAAACTAAATCTATTGACAAATCTTGTTCGAAAGAGAGAAACAGGTGGTGTAGACTTACATCAGACTGCACTTATGTGCAGACTGATGTTTGTCTATAGCTCCTGCCAAAGCAGGAATATTCCGGGTTCAGCATGACAAGGGTTAATTAATATTACTATTGTTAAAGATCTCATGGTTATCGCACAATCGCTGGGAGCATCCACTCGATTTGACGCTGGTTACTGAAAGTTTACCGGTGCCAAACTAACCTCGTTAGCTAATATGAATTGATAGATTGATTGAATGGAGTTAAACACCGCGTTATTTTTTTTTTCAGTTATATCGCGGCGGCTGGAGCATCTAACAATGGATTCCTTGTTTTTTTTCTCATCAGTACAACCATCACATTCCTTCCGAGTTAGCCTTCAGCTTCTATCTCACATAGGTCTACGTTTATCAATCCATTGGTGAGAGACAAATAGTCGGAAAGAATGAGTGCCGCCGTCGGGGATCTAACCCGGGAGCTAATTTGAATGAGGCCTTAGTAGGGAAAGGTGGGACACAGCGCCCATCCAAAGCTAAACGTTGTTTTATCACAAATATTGCAATTGCTGTAATTTTTATCTATTCCGATACTATTAAAGTTAGCCAAATGTACTTTGTTTTCCCCAGGAAATTAATTTGAAATCTATAAGGAAGCTACTCGAAGACAAAGTTACAAACTATTTATCTTTTGTAATGTTTGCCCCAAAGATAAAAACACCAATCTCGGTGGAGCAAAACGCCTACCCTTGCCTTTTGTTTCATATCGACTGATTTCTTGAAAAATGGACCACAGAATTGTCTTTTATCTTTTATATAAATGAAGATTTGTGAATTTAAAAACGTTCACCACAATTTTATTTTTTGACATTCAATTTTAGACGGCCTAAAATAAATGCCACGGCTTGGGTAAAACGACCACAGCCATATCCCAGATGATCTCGCGCTATTTTAAGTTAGCTACATGTGTTTGTTTTATTATTTTCATTACTTATCGAATCATTATGGTACATGTGTTTCAGAAGAAAACAAGAAGTTGGTCAATTTTCACAAGATTCGCCCGACACACCGCTGGGTGTTGAGTTGGAAATGTCATGCAATTTGCAAATCTTAAAATCTACTAAAGTCAATAACTCATATGCTTCATAGGCGTATCTAGGACTTTTAAATGTATACGCACTCAGAAGGCGACAATTACTGAAAATATAGCATAAAGGCGATATGAGAACTGTGACAAAAGATGAATGCCCTCCGTCCACTCTATTTTTATGATTTGGGCTTTGCTGATTAATCAACACATCGTAACTGTAGCTTGAATAAACTGTAGTTTCGATGTTATGATCATTCACGAACGATATTTTTCAAGACAGGATTATTTCTTTTACGAACTTGCGTAAAAGGAGTTACGCCCTTGCTGCTATTCTTGTACACTGCACTCATTAATCAGGAATATAACTGCCAATTGTTAAGTAATCGAACTTAGGGTGACAGCGTTAAGATCCGGACAAAGAATTGGCTGCCTCCCGCCCACCGGACGCCGCGAGAGATCACATAAGTTTCATCTGTCGAAATTGACGGGCGTAAATAAAAAGAAGCATTAAACATGCACAAAATAACCAAGATAGGTCTCTTGCCCAAACCCATCCCAGGCGTTCTGTCCCCTATAGGGTGGGACAATCTTAGGTCAGAGGAGATAACTAAGCAATATTTTCCGATTCTTATTACTTTTGTCAAACCCTATTTTTGATAGAAAAGAAGTCTATAAAATCTGTTAAAATGCGTAACACAAAAGTACCAGATTCTGAAAGCTTTTGTTTTGATCAATATATAGATAACATGCGAAAAAGACAAATATCGTGCACAAAAAGCATACATATCGATACTTTAAAAATGACATTCTATATTAAAAAGAGGATGTATTACCCAATGACCCTTAATAAACCGAGATCTTTCTAATCCTGCAGATTCATATATTCGGACGAGGTAGAACTGACTGCCAAGACTGTCACGCCACTGCTATATGTAGCCAAGAAGTTCCAGGTAGGAGACCTTGTGAAGATCTGTGTGGGCCGACTGCGAGAGGGTATAGCGGCGGATTCTGTGTGCTCCCTGCTAGAACAGGCACATCAATACGAGGAAACGGAATTACAAGTAATTTTTTGTTTGATATTTCTGACGGTCGCTGGTCGTACACTCAAGTCATTTGGTCCAAGGTTCAATTTTTGGTCAGTCATCATAATTATTTTGATTTGGTTGTTTGAATGGGGTCTTACGCTGCTTTCAACAATCTCTCTGTTATATCGCGGCGGCTGGGGCACCTAAATGGTTTCCCGGTATTTCTCACACCAGTACAACCATTACATCCTTTCAATGCCTCCAGCTGCAATCCCACGTAAGACTACGATTTTCAACCCATTGGTGGGAATGAGTGCCGCCGTAGGGTATTGAATCCTGGAAGAATTATTTCGAAAAGGGTCTTTGTCATCCAAATATCGAACCAGTGGAAGGACTTTTAAAGTCCCCTTTCTATCCTTCTCTTATGTCTTTGATACTCATATGTGACCCGTCACGCGAAACAGAACCATCTGGGAAGTGCTTAAAGTGTCGACCTGGTCAGACCTCATGTTCTGTGCAGACTGATCAGGGTCCAAACCTTTCGGAAATAACAAGATTTCTGAATTTATAATGTTTATTCTACTTTCCTATGTACATTATTTGTCCTGAATGTGCGCATACATATTTGTACAGTTTCCAGGAGCGCATGTTCGGGAAATTTCTGTTCGCCAAGCAAGGGATCTGGCAAGCCACAGTTAAACCAGTCTTTCAGTACGCGTTTTATAGATGAATATTATATCTAAAAATCTTTAGATAGACGTTTTAGCGTATAATTTACCTGTGTAGGCTGATTAATAATTGTACCTCAAGCACCTGTCAAATAGTTGAAATCATCAAGTACGTGATATTTGAATTCAGAACAATTAACCATTCGCAAGCCATTCTGTTTATTTTTTAAAATGATCGTAGACATCTTTAAAAACACGCGGATCATATGCGGACGGCATTAATGTCTTGATTAAGCCGATTTTGGACATTTATTTCAGAATAAGTGTCTAGAGTACATCTACAGCCACGCCCACGCCGTTTTCAAGTCCCCGTCATTCCAAGATCTCTGTCCAACATGTCTGGGTAAAATAATTGAATCCGACCATCTGCGAGCAGAGGAATCCAAGGTTTACGAAGCGGTGTATAACTGGGCGTCGAAGGCCTGCAGGAAGAACAAACTGCAACCAAACGATGACAACAGACACAGGATGCTGGGTAATCTACGATATTTGATTCGATTTCCGGTAATGGACGTCGACTATTTCACAAAATATGTCTCAACACAAAATTTACTCACAAAGGACGAGAAAATCTCGCTATTTCAGTATTTACACAGTCGGAGCAAACCGAGTGTAGAACCTTTCAAGACAAAACGTAGATCTGTTACACGAATTTTGAGATTTCAAGCTGTAACCACCGATTGGCCGGTTGGAGACTTTTTCTGTGACGCAATCGATTTTCAGGCTTCACGTGATATTATTCTAGATGGCGTTGTTATTTACGGAAGTGCGCATGAAGAGGCTGAATACAGCTTATGTGTTGTGGTCTTGGACCAGAGGGGAAACAAAATCTCAAGACGGGACACAGAAATCGAGACGGATCCGGAACAAGATTATTATGACGTCATTCTAGAGAAGACAGTCCAGATTCGAGCACAAACTTGGTACACCATATCAATGACAATGGCGGGGGAAAATACAAAGCGTGGAATCAATGGTCGCGATATGGTTTATTGTGAACAAGTACAGTTTATGTTTAAAACAAGCACAGTTCCCAGTAACAGCACTACAGTCAAGGAGGGACAGATTGCAGGACTTTTGTTCCATGACTGATCGGTCATGTAAACAGGAGCCAAATTAGCTGTAATTAAGTTACATACGTCAACTTAGACTGGAATTCAGTCCCAGAGTTTAGATGTATAAGTAAACAAGGTACATAACCACTTTAAACCACAAACCAACCACACACATATAATGTGTTAATGTTCTTTTATCTGAAACTCTTAAATCAGGCTTACAGACATTAAACATTATTTTTATCTTTCTTTTATATATATATTCCTCTATTTAAGAGACTGTCACCAGTCTAACGTCAACTTAACCCTTTCCTGTTTTACAAAATTTTGGACCTGTCCCAATTCAAAGGTTTTGCAGACGAAAACTTAAAGTGGATTTAATTTGAAAAATAACCATTCAGTAGGGTAGAAAACATTGTGGAAAAAGAAGAAATTGCTTGTCAGAAGCATTTTTTTCTTTTTCACAATGTTTTCTCAATCATAAAATCACAGGCACTTAAAATGCAGGGATTAAACAGCAAAGGGTTAAGTCAATGTAGTGAAAAATATTGAAAGCTATGTAAACAATGCTGCTGTCTATGAATTCGCCGCATGACCACGATGAGCATGCCTGGTGGGTAAAGAATGATAAAAGAATGATCTGCATCAAATCCTTTCACACTTTAAGATGGTTACCAATACCATAATCACGATCATTATTTTGTATCTTTCAGTGAATATTTTTACAATTAATCAAAATGTGATTGTGAAAGTCAATTCCGCCCCTCACCCCCTTCAGATACAGCATTTGTTTAAAGTTTGGCTATCCAAGTTGCCAATGAATGTCAAATCAAACGAAGTTGATGTTGTCATTGAAAGGTACATATCAATGAGAGTGACTTTCTTACCAACTATGAGCTGAATAGCTTTGACTTTCTGGAAAAATGTAACGTTTTTAGTTTTTAACTATTCATTTTTTTGGTCATATTACAGCAGAAGGAGCACCTAACAATGGATTCCTATTATTTCTCGCATCATTACTACCATTATTGTTTCCAAGCCTTCAGCTATTATCCCACCTAATATACGATTATCAAAAAAAATGGAGAGTGATTTTATTCAATATTCATTTTCTGATGAAATATATCAATAAAATTGATGTCTTTTAGGGTTTTTTCCTTTTACTTGAGGTTTCCTCAAAAGGGGCATTCTCGTAAATGTTGATTAGAGGGAATTAACCCCATATTGAAAGAGTCTCACAGATCGATCTTGGCATTTTTAATCAACTGAGGTTGGATTCCTTAGATAAAAGTGTGGGGAAGTTACTATTAGGATGGGTGCAATTATCCAAAGTAAATTTGGTATGTCCAAGTTCTTACCAATGATAGATGAGCAGAACTACAAATACATGGATTTTTTTGTATTTGACCTTTTTCCTAGGAAAAAAATACTTTATTCAATTGTGACCCGTCACACGAAATGGGACCATCTAGGAATTTTGTAAACTGAATTTTTGAAATAGAGATTTGACACAGCATAGGTAAACCAGAAGTCGCATTTCAAAAATTCTTTCACTGGAAGGTAGAAATATCATTCTAGATTCAGAAAATAAGCACCGTACAAAAGTTTCGGCCTGAGTCAGTCTGCACTGTCCTTACTGCTGAGTTAAGGTAGTGGAGTTCCGCAACATTTTGGAACTCATGATCTTTCAAATGTTGATCAAGGGTTCCAAAAGAAAACCGTTAGGAAACCTTGGTTAACACTTGGTTCATTACTTCCAAAACTTTACGGAACTATAACAGGTCTACTACCTAAAGTAAAAAGTAGGGAGAATGGGCTAAAATCAGACTGCATATAATGAAGGCTGATCTTATTCAATACCTTCTAGCAGATGATTCAATGCATTACCTACAATACGATATGATCTAAAAATGTTTATGTAAAGATACAATGGTTTCACGTCAGTGACTTTAACGAGTAGCGTTGGCAACTTCAAATGTTTTCACTCAAAGTTTCGAGGGCTAACACTATTTTAACTGACGTCATCAAGTTTTTCCAAGTTTTCCCGTAATTTTTTTAAAAAAAAGTCTGTCTATGAACATCCGAGGTTGATTGTGAGATTGGCTGAGTGGTGTTCCGAATTGTGTTACTCCCTCTAATTTATACCTCCAAGACCAAAACAAGTTTGATCTTCTCATGAAGCTTCTGGCATATTCTTTCTTCCACTGAAATTTCAGCAAGCTTTGTCTCTAATATGTAACACATTCACAAGTGACACACAATATTTAAGTTATGCCTTTGCTTGTCTCTTTATAGCCATTTTATATGCCTGTTGTATTTTTTCGTCTGGTTCATACTCCTTTTCAACTGTAAAATATTCTGTTAAGTCCTCATACTTTCCATCCTGCGGGTCATAATTGTCCTTAGGCGGAGTTTCAACAGGACCCTTCAATTCAACATCTATCAACGCTTCGTCAAGCTGAAACATATGACATAGAGGATATTGAATGAGTGGTCATGGAATATTGAATTTATTAAACCAGTCATCTATAAAATAAATAAAAACGAGGCTGTGCCGAGTTTTTATCTGTTTTAGATGACGAGTTTAATCAATTCTGTATTTTATGACCACAAATTTTATATTATATTTATAATATGACCTGAATTTTGAGAAAAATCGTCAAAATTCTTGAAATTTAACATTTCAATTTTCCATGAAACTTATAACGCCATTTAAAACTGATGTCACAAAATATACACTATGACGTCATTTTTGCAGTTACAAAATAGCAAAAGCCATTCGCTCTGAGCTCATTTGCATAGTTATTCCACTAGTGTTATAACACCCGTGTAATATCTAAAATATTTAACGGGGTTATTTCACTACCGCGACGTAGATCATATAAAATATAGATATTTTTATTTTTTCATGATATTCTTTAAACTTAGACAGGCTCAAATTTATAGAAGTTACAGATGAAAGTTTCAAGTTATTTACTTTGTAGAAAGTGATGTGTAAATTATCTGTTAAAAGCACATTATGGCATTTATCACATTCTTCTCTGTTTTCTGGAGGTAGAATATAAAGAAACAAGATGTGCTAGAAGGTCTGTATCGCTCCACTCAGGGTTAATCAAAATTCCTCCAATTTTGAAAAAGAGATATTTGAATAAAAGGAAATCAAAGTTGCCAGCATTCAGAAATATTTCTGACGGACTCCGAATTAATACTTTTTTGCAAGATTTCTAGAGTGTGTTTTTTTTATAGGGATGAGTGTATTTTTCACTGCGTTTATTGGAGAATAAAGAACAATTGCCTTAGCACAAAGCAAATAACCCCCGTAGGGCGTTGTGTTTAAGCCATGTGCTTAGGCAATTGCACTTTATACTCTAACAAGAGCTGTCGGAGGACAGCGAAGCTCGACTATTCCTAGTGCTGGATAGCAACAGCAAATCAATATCGACATTGGAAATTCAATAAAATGAAAGTCAAGAGAAAAGAATCTTTGTCTAGAGGCTGATATTATGGTCACAGAAGCATGTGCAGAGTTTCAAAGCAATAGCTTGAGTAGGAACAGAGATACAACTAACATAAAACAGTTGCACATAAAAACATAACCAACATTTTTAAGGCCGAAAAGGGTTAAAATTCCACTAAATTAAATATCAGAGTAATGAATCTTTTTCTGTGGGCTAATATTATGGTCAAAGAAGCATGTGTTAAGTTTCCAAGCAACAGCTATAGTAGAAATAGAGATATTACAGAAATACAACATTTGCACGTAAAAACTTAACCAAGAATTTCAAAGTCCAAAAAGGGTTAAAAATCCACTGAATTCTTTACCAGAGAATTGAATCTTTATCAAGAGGCTGTTGTTATGATTATTGAAGCATGTGCAATGTTTGAAAGCAATAGCTTTCATAGAATTAGAGATATAACTGATGTACAACATTTGCATGTAAAAACTTAACCAAGAATTTCTGAGTCTGAAAAAGGTTAAAATTCCACTAAAATCAATATCAGAGAAATAAATCTTTGTCAATAGGCTAATATCATGGTAACAGAAGCATGTGTAGAGTTTCCAAGCAAAAGCCAAGGTTGAAATAGAGCTATAACTAATATGCCACATTTGCACGTAAAAACTTAACCAAGATTTCTAAGTCCGAAAAGGGTTATAATTCAACTAAATTCAAATAAGAGAAATAAATCTTTGTCAATAGGCTAATATTATGGTCACAGAAGCATGTACAAAGTTTCAAAGCAATAGCTTTATTAGAAATAGAGATATTACAGAAATACAACATTTGCACGTAAAAACTTAACCAAGAATTACTAAGTCCGAAAAGGGTTAAAATTTCACTAAATTCAATATCAGAGTAATGAATCTTTGTCTAGAGGCTGATATTATGGCCACAGAAGCATGTGTAAAGTTTCAAAGCAATTGCTTTTATAGAAACAGAAATATTACAGATAAACAACATTTGCACGTAAAAACTTAACCAAGATTTCCAAGTCCGAAAAGGGTTAAAATTCCACTAAATTCAATATCAGAGTAATGAATCTTTGACAAGATGCTGATATTATGGTCACAGAAGCATGTGCAAAGTTTCAAAGCAAAGGCTTTTATAGAAACAGAAATTTTTAACACTTGCACGTAAAACCTTAACCAAAGCATTACGCCGACGCTGACGCCGACGCCTGGGTGACTGGAATAGCCCCCCTATTCTTTGAATAGTAGAGCTAAAAATGCAGTGAAAAATACACTCAGCCCTTATAAATGCAATCGTAAAGATCTAGGAAACAATTAAAATACTAGATTAAATATGACAGGTTCAAGTCTTCTTTCTGTGCGAAGTGAAAAATGCATAATCTATTTTTAGATCCCATATAAGATGTGTATTGTTATCCTGCTTTTGAAATTTGCAGGCATAAATTTTACAAATTGGACTCTAGACAAACTACAACTTGGACATTTCTAGAAGTATTTATGATCAGAAATTACTTTTGTCTAGTATCTCTCCATTATAAAGGAAATAGGAGTGATTGAGTAAGCTTCAGAGAGGCTTGATGGTCTTTGTCAACTCTCTGCAAATGACGACTCAGCATCAGAGATAAATGCTTGTAATACAAAATTCTTTGAAAATGATTCGATCTCTAACTGATAGAATAGCAATGGAGCTCATTGAAGGGGAACTAGGGATTTCGGAGTTTCTACAACAGTGGAATTACAGATCTATCTTCAGGTGTGTGTGTGTGTTCCCAAACTACTTATTGCATTTTATACAGAAATAAAGTGCAACAGATTTCCCCATGTGATGCAATTTAAACCAATCAAAATTCTTTATTTTATTGGATTGTAATTATATACAATTATAACTAATATGTAAATTATATAAAAGAAGAAAACTATCAGACGTATCTAAATTAAAAATTGTATTTTTCTAA
The DNA here is from genome assembly GCA_948146395.1 of Fragum whitleyi. Classification (NCBI taxonomy): domain Eukaryota; kingdom Metazoa; phylum Mollusca; class Bivalvia; order Cardiida; family Cardiidae; genus Fragum; species Fragum whitleyi. Next base: position 39,253,487 of record OX411547.1, on the reverse strand, counting down.
CCCTATTCTTACAATTCTTTTTTACTTTGATTGATCTGAATTCCAACAAATCATAGAAAAGTCAAAATCATATAACAATGATTCATAGAGAATGAGAAGTTGCAATTAAAAACAACTTTTGCTACATTTTTTTACTGGGGAAAGGGGGCTCTTTGTTATGGAATATACATATAAGTAAGGGTTGATTGGTAATTATCATAGACAGACGGCAGAAGGGACATCCGTAAAACAAGAGGCCCATTAGCCCTTAAGAGCTCACCTGAGGCATATATACTTAGTCAAAAAAGTTTAGCAACATTTGATATTTTTTGCTAAATATTTTCTGTAGCAGAAATATTGAAGTCAAATGAAGCAAAACATTGACTTCAATCTCTAAGCAATATATTCATGCTTTTCTTTTGTTCCAGTGGTGACCCTACAGTCACAAAACATAGCCAAAACGGCGGGAGGGGCTGATATAAAAAGTCACAGTCTGTCATTTTTTATCCAGATTTCAGTTTCCCAATTCAATATCACGCTGTCCGGAGCAACAAGAATTTTAGCAAATATTATCTTTGGTCATTGGCTGCCTTTCATACCAAAACAAATCTTTTGCGTGTTAACATGTGGTTGACATTACGTGATTAACGCCTTCTGAAATTCTGAAGCTGTGCTTGACGTGGCAGATTTCAAATGATCAGGTCAAATTAAAGTGATCATGGGAAGGTTCATGAGCCAATTTTCTCGTCTTTTACACCCTTGAGGTCATAGAAAATGGACAATACAGAAATGCCATTATGTGATCATCCTCCAATTAAGACCCGGTTAATGTTCTGTTCGCTGATTTGAGCGGCTTTCGTTTAATTGATTTTGTACTCCTTCAATATGATGAAAAGCGGAAATGTTAGACTGACTGTAGCCGGTCAATTTGAACTACTGACGTACAACGTTTGAACACTCACGGTAAGCCTTAAATGGTAATCTGCAAAATACACATTGTTGATTTGGATAGCCAATCGATAAGCTCATCGCTCAGGCACCAACTCACTAAGTTGATATTTACACAGACTTTGTTACAATTCAACAAAAAGTGTTGCAAAACTTTTTTGACAATGTATAGTTTACAAAGGTGACAACATTACTTATTTGAAATTCATTACTGGCTTAACAAAAGCCAAAGATATCAAGAAGACAAACATTTATTAGAGTGAAATGTGTTGCCTTTAAAGTACTGATTTTTTGTAGATTTGAAGGTGTCCTAGTTTTTTAACCTCTTTCAAACTTGAAAGATTTTAAAACAAAAGCTTTACCAAGATGCAGAATTTTCAATCCATGAGGTTTGTCTTTTTCCTTTTTTTATATCCAACTTATACCAATTTTGAATTAAAACTAGATTTCATGAAGACAAACATTCTGACCAAGGTTCGAATCCTTTGGGCCAAAAATGGGGCCACTAGAGTTCACACAAGGGATTCTAAGATTTGGCCCCATGACCCAAATTTTTTACCCCATTTGACCTTCAATTTCAATTTTGACCTAGATTTCATGGGGATTAACATTATGACCAAGTTTCAAGACATTTGCGGCAAAACGAGGTCTCTAGTAAGCACACATGAGTTTTTTTTTTCTAGAATTTGACTCATTGACCCCAATTGACCAAATTTCAAACTTGGCCCAGATTTAATGAAGACAATAATTCTGACTAAGTTTCAAGACAATTGAGCCAAAAATGTGGCCCCAAGAGTGCTCAAAAGGGTGTTCTAAAATTTGATCCCTTGACCCCATTTTTGACCCCACTTGACCCAATTTCGAACTTGACTGAGATTGGATATAGACAAACATTCTGACCAAGTTTCAAGTCATTGGGCCAAAAATGTGGGCCCTAGAATAGACACAAGGTTTTTCTAAAATTTGACCCTTGATCCCATATTTGACCCCACTTGACTCAATTTTGAAATTGACTGAGATTTGATTGAGACAAACATTCTGACCAAGTTTCAAGATATTTGGGCCAAAAATGTTGCCCCTAGAGAGCACACAAGGGGCGCAGGACAGCATCCTTTCACAATAGGTCATCTTGAGCACTTCCTGCTCAGGTAAGCTAACAATATTCCACCAATTAATCGATACAGGAAGCATAAAAGAGGGATTCCTATGGGTTCCTCATGAATAACATTGATAGTTAAGTTGTTGGAAAGCTCACATACAAGCTCAATTCATTTATCAACTTACCTGAATGGCTTTAAGGAACAATTCTTCAGACTCTTCTCGCAGTTTTTGGAGAGCTCGTTCCTGTGTCTTTGTTACCCGTTCAATAACTTTACGCTCATTTTCAACAATCTTCATTTTGTAGTTTGACCATTCTTTTAACAACAAGTCATGAGAATCTTTCTGTTCTGTGCTGTAGACCTCCTTGTCTCTTGAACGAATGCTGTTTTTATGAAATCAATGAAAGAAAGTCCTAGTTACTAAGAAGTATAAATTCTGAAAGAAGGACACCCTCTATGCATGCCAATATTCAGCTGCAGATTGTTGATAATGCAAACAATCTTAGCAAGAAAATAGTAATAACTGTTACAAAAATGCTTTCAGAGTTATCCCCTTTGACAGTCTGGATAGCAATAGTAATTGAGAAACACAACGCCAAGTTTCATGAAGATATCTTCAAAAACATCAGAGATAATAACCAAGATAAAATCTGCCACCAGGGCTCATGTTTGACCCTAAAACCAGGGTTTTGATTCCCAAAATCCCATTTTGACCCTCAAAAAAAACCCAAAAAACCCTGCAGGGGGTCATTTTGACCCACTCAATTTCGAATCGTGTAGCTAATAAAATATTAGAGGTTTTAAAGAACAATTGTTTTCTTCATATTATTACAAAAGATCTATATAAATGAAACAAGGGGAAATGGCCCCTGCAGGGGGCCATATGGCCTACCCATTTTCATTTCTAGAATGAACCCTGCATTTCTGAAAGCTACTGTGATTTGTTTCTGAAAGCTACTGTGATTCATTTCTGAAAGCTACTCTGATTCATTTCTGAAAGCTTCATTGATTCATTTCTGAAAGCTACTGTGATTTTTTTCTGAAAGCTACTGTGATTTGTTTATGAAAGCTATTATGATTCGTTTCCGAAAACATCTGTGATTCTTTTCTGAAAGCTACTTTGATTCGTTTCTGAAAGCTACTGTGATTCATTTCTGAAAGCTACACTGATTCATTTCTGAAAGCATCTGTGATTCATTTCTGAAATCTACTGTGATTCATTTCAGTTTGGTGCATCATTGTGAGACAATACTACTTATTTTGAAGTTAAATGTCTAGGATTTTAGAACAAAACCTTTTTCATATCTTTCTTCAATTAATAAAATTTGCCCCATAACATTCCCAACGTATGGGTTTTAACTTCCATCACTTTGACAGAAAACATAAATCAATGCTTAAGCAGAAAATGAAAGTTGCAGGTCAAAGTTTGACATATGAATCTTTGTCTAGGGGCTGATATTATGATCACAGAAGCATGTGAGATGTTTCCAAGCAATAGCTTTAGTAGAAACAGAGATTTGACTCAGTTGCAAATAAAACTTTAACTAAAGCATTACACAGACCTGCAACAGATCTTGTTCACCAGAATAGCCCCAATTTTCTACAAATAGTCGAGATAAAAAAGGACCTTCCTATAATCATCCTGTGAAAATTTTCAAAGTATACTAATAAAACTTGTGGACTTAAATTGCATAAACCAAAATATTTTGAGGGAAAATTGCCTAAACCAAAACATTTCGAGTCAAATTCCATAAGACCTATAGATCACCTATCTTGTTTTCTGACAGATCAGACCAATTTTCAAAAAGAACCTTCCTTTTGAACCTACAATCATTCTGTGTAAGTTTCAAGGAAATCTGACAATATTTGTGAATTTCATTGTGCAGACATATATTGTCTGAGCAAAGATCCATATGGCCATTTCCTCATGTTCAATGTCAAGCAGCCCCATATTCGAAAGGAACTTTCCTTATGAACCTAAAATTATTCTGTGTAAGTTTCAAGGAAATCTGATAATATTTATTGAATATGTCACAAAAAGGAAACAGAGCTACAGATAGAGGGGGTATTTTGGATTTCAAATAAGATCAGTTTCACTAAACTTGCACAAATCCTATGTTGTGGGTACTCATTGGATTCGTCTTCATCATATGCTGGTGAGTGTATATTTTTGGATAAATTCTCATTCTGTGTAGAACTATACCTCAAGTTTCATGTAAGAGCTACAGATTTAGGGGGTATTTTGGATTTCAAATAAGATCAGTTTTACTCAACTTGCACAAATCCTATGTTGTGGGTACTCATTGGAATCGTCTTGTCAAGACGATTTAAATGGGTACCCATAACATATGGTTTCATTGAGAAATAGAGATTTTAACTGGCTTCATCTTTCTTATCTGTGCCTCTGTATTGTGATTACATTAAAGGACATAATGTTTTCAATATATGGGCCTGCCAAGACAACATCCAGTCATGTTAAATGAAAAAATGTAGGATTGAATCTTATGGTAATTTGAAATTTTTACTGATCTTGTGTTGAAATTACAGAGTGATTATTCAGGGAGAAATCTTGGTTATCTACTGAAAATAACTAAATTTTTCAGCAATACTTTTGTATATCCTATATAGTCAAGACGATACAAATGAGTACCCACAACATAGGGTTTTATAAATAACAAAGATTTTAGACTGGCTTTACCCCTTCTTATCTGTACCTCTGTGAAATTGATTAAGGGCAGACATAATGTCAGGTGCACCAACATCACTATAGCTCTTCTAACCTATGTTCAGTGCAGCTAAAAACATGAAAGGCACAGAGGTGAAAATACGCATTTTCTACATTTATCCCTGGACAAGTAACAGATCATTTTCTACTTGTCTAGGATCATAATGAACTCATCCAAAAATTAGAATATATAAATTTAAAAAAAAAAAAAAAAAAATGTTTTTAATGAAGAAAATGCTGGAACCCAACATTCTCTGCGTTAAAAATAATGATTTTTACCTTTTGAAATAACATTATACTAATTAATCTGTTGTATCTATGAATACCATTCCAACATTTCCCTGATACAATCAAGCCTGTTTTAAGCAAGCAATCAAGGGAAATTTAAAAAGTGCTTGCTTAAGACAGGTTGATTGCTGAATACATGTGGTTGCCAAGACAGGTTTGAGTGTATATACTTGTCCATGAATAAGTGGTCTCGGAAAATATACTTGTCAGCAGGTAGAAAAGCCCATGTCAGACTAGTCAGGCATGACGATTCCACAATCCTGAAGGCCCTTAAATGTATTTATACACACCCTTCTCGTATTTCCCTCTTCAATTTGGGCCATATGAACTTTTCCTCTATTGGCTTGGGCAGTCTTTGTTGTCTTCTTTCAAGTCTGATGAGTTCTCTCTTAATCTTACGTTTCTTTTTCTCAATCTTTGCTGTTTCCAGCTGAATATTATGGCAAGGTGTACTTGATCTCCAACTGAAATAAGGGTGTAACTAGCATTACCCTCAATATGATTGTGGGAAATACAATTGTAGCTAGATATAATTAATAAAACAAGCAGTAATTGGGAAATATTTTTTTTTCAAAGGGACAATGTCCCCTTCTCTTAAAAAATTTATGTGACATTATGAAAAACTAATGCAAAACTAATTGTTCCGATCCTAAAAACAACAAAACTCAATGTGATAAGGGCCCACTCCTTGTCTAAAACAATGTGACATTTGAGATTTCAATGTGACTATGGCACATGGTGCAAGCCTTTCCCAGTCACTGAACAATTATACCCAAACATCCATTTGCTTTCAGAAAAACATGAAGCACAGGGATTGACACTAATTTCTGTGAGTAAGAGTCCATTGGACTCCTAGCTTATGAAATCTAGGAGTCCAAGCTCAAAGTAAGGAGTCTGAATTTTCATAATGGGAGATCATTATATGGAAAAGAAGATATTGCTTGTTACAAGCAATTTCTTCTTTTCCACAAATGTCTCCCCCTAAAGATGGTTTTCTTCCAAAATGTAAGAAAATGTTATCTTCAAAAACAAATTGTTTTGAAATAATCTAGTTTTTACAAGGGCTGAAAAAGGAATTGTGCAGTGTATCTCTTAATAAAAACCCTTCTATTATAGGCCTGGGAGTCTCGGACTCCTGGACTCCCCTTAGTAGTGTCGACCACTGAAGTATCCAATGAAAAAGTTGTACACTTCTAACACATATACTTTTGAATTATGCTTTGAATTAAAATCAAATACAAGAATTTACCAAAGGCCATAATTGCAGGAATTAATTGTGCAGGGCTGCGCTTCATTTACATAAAACTTAAGCTATAAAGATGTCTGTCCACCTGTGAAATTTAATGCAGAGGGTCATGATTGATGAAATTGGCTGAATGAAACATTTCATAAATGAAATCTATCCACTAATAAAGCTTTAAAAAGAGACGAATGAATTTGTGAAAACCCTTATGCCCCAGCCACCGCCAAACAGACGTTCGATACAATACAAGAATCAAAAGCAAATTGAAATTCAAACAGGTAATCAAGAGCACAACAATAATTGAAAGTGAAGTTTACCACAAAATTTGACCTTGCACAACTGATATTGACATTTGAACCAACACAAGCAATAGTATTACACACACTTCAATCAAGCTGTAGTTACAAATGAAATAACCATTCACTTGCTTAATGACTTGAATTTAAGCTCTGTACACCAAAAGAAGAGCTGCTTGAGCAGCTGATTCCCTCAACAGGCCTGAATCAACTGATATGATGTGGTGAGAATTTAAGTGTTTTTAAGGGTGTTTCCACTATTTTTCTACAAGAATGATAAGTCACATGCTGAAATATTTCTGCAAAGAGAAATTCATAATCACTAAAAAAACATAAAGAAAATTGACCCCTTGCCAGTTAAATACATATAATTCATCCTTTCATGATACTTTTTTGTAGTCTGATAAAAGGAATATTCCAGTTAATTTTGGTTGATATCAATATGTTAGGTTCTCAGAAAATGATTTTCAAAGTTTCCACTATAGAACATGTAGCGGAATGACCTCTGCCAATAAAAGACATATTTTTCATCTGATCACAACAAAAATTTTGTAGACTGATCACTGATAAAGGGTCACTATAGGAACATTCTAGTGGAATTTAGTATAAATCCATTGTTTAGCTGCTGAGAAAATTAATTTCAAAGTTTTCACTATATAATATTATAGAGAAATGACCTGCCCCCATAAAAAACATATTTTTCATCCGATCAAAATCATTTTTTGGAGACTGATAGAGGGTCACTAAAGGATCTTTCTGGTAAAAATTGTATGATATAGATCAGATTGATTCTGAGAAAATGATTTTCAAAGTTTCCACTGTGTTACATATGGAGACACGACCTCCGCCCATTACAGACATATTTTTCATCGGATCACAACCGTTTTATGTAGACTTATAAAGGGTCATTCAAAGATTTTCTAGTTAAATTTTGTTGTTATCAATTGATAAGATTCTGAGAAAATTCACATACAGCCATAGATGGAAATAAGCCATGCCCATTAAAACCTTGTTTTTCATTGGATCAAAAATCCTTGAAAACTTTGAAAGAGGGTCATCCAAGTATAATTCCTGTGAAGTTTGGATGAAATTAATCCAGTAGTTTCTGAGGAGAAGATTTTTTTAAAAAAAAAAGTTATGACAAACAGAGGCCAGTGGTCTTCGGCCAGTGGAGCTAATTAATTACTTCATGTCAAGACTTAGAAGACTTCTATCAAAATATCAATTATTTAACTTTCTGCTTCTGATATATTTTCTCCAAATTTAGGGCCAAAGGCCCCTTCCCCTAAACTAAGCCCTGGAGATAATATTTAATATTACTTACTTCAGATGCTCAGATTGTTTTATCCCCAAAACAGCTGAGCTGTGATAATAATGAAGGCCAACATTTCCTCGCACTTTCAATCTGTAAAATATTCAATTAAATAGTGTTATTTATTTTTTGCAAAACTTAACCCATTTAAAAGAACATTGAAGATAATATCTGTTGATTTCATGGAGGTATGAAACTAGATTTCTTATGTGACTACTTTTTGTGGAAGCTTACAAAAAAGCTGCACACTCAAAACTGTTTTCATTGAGGAATAAAACCGACTTTCCAGCCAATCAAATCATTTGCATCATGACAAACACATTTATAATTAAATTTCATCTATAAAAACAATTCTACACTGAGCCCATTTTAAAGATATTTTGTTCAGTCAAACTTTGAACAGACAAATATGGTGTTTCTTGAGCATTTGTGTTGCCAAACAACTCCTTGTCTGTCAGGTCTCTGACATAATGGAGGCTTTGGGTAAATCTGTTGAAACTGACTATAAACATATAGGCAGTTTTACTGTTTTTCCATATGCAGGCTGTCCGGCACCTCTTGTTGGAAAAATTAGGGCTAATTTTAGGGACAAAAACTCGAAAATTAGGGCTAATTTAGGGCTAAAATTAGGAATCACAATGATAAATAAGGGGATTTTAAACATGATCATTGACCTAATATTGCATTTTTCACAGGAGAAAACTCCCCAGATATAATGTTATTACAATAAAAGAATCAAACAGTATCATTGCTTCAGGTATTCTGTTGAATATGACAAGGAAAAAATTTAAATTCAGTATATTCTTGTCAAGTTCAACAACTTAAGCTAAAGACAAAGGCATTCTTCTGTTCTTTTGCCTTTCACTTGAATAAAAGTTAACCCTTATCAAACTGTTCAAGACAAATCCTATTGTAAGCAAAGGCTTTGGCAGACAATATAGACTTAGAACAGCCTGCACAGATATACAGTTTGATCTAAGCGAAGACATACATTTTGATCTAAGCCCATACCATGCTCTCAAAATAATAATAGATATGCAAAAAACTTGGGCAAGACTCTTTGAAAGGTCCCATAAAATGTGCAATTAATTTAAAGCAAAATTTAGTGATGGCATTAAAATCTCTTACCACTTCAACTGCCTATAGAGATACAACACAGCTCTGATCTTTATACATGCATTTAGGTAGAATTTCAGAAGGGTTTTTGAAATATTCAGGCAAAAAAAATGGCCTGAAAACAGTGATGTGGGCAAATAGATATTATCATGGATAAATCTTGGAAAAAAGAAAATAATAATTTGAACTTAATGACACTATTGTATATTTGTTTAAACCCTTTTATACCTAATAATAATTACTTTTATGATTCAAATGTCACCAGCAGGGTTAGGAAGTGTTCAGGAAATATTATTGTCTATAAAGAAAAATATGAAAGAGATCACAAAGGCTCTCATTGTTCTAGCATGAAAGACAAAATTGTCTTTTTTCATTGCCAAGACCATTTATTAAGAAAAATTAGTCAAATGTTTAAACCTTTGAATGTATAAGAAGTACCTTTCAAAAGGCATCTATATTTTATAAAATACCATCATAAGCACCACCGTAGACTTCACCAAAATCATACAACTATTAAGCTAGTTTGAGAAAGACTGAGCCAAAATTGTTTTCTGTAGAGTGATAATAAGGAAATTATAATTAACCCCTTGTTTTGTTTGATTAAACAGCATACAGATAGATTCTTTTCATGTATTTAAGCATTACTTCTCAGGCACATTTGGAGAATTTAAGCCAAAGTTTGATCTTTAAAATAGGTAAAAAACAAATACATGTAGTCATTAAGGTATTTAAAATGCTTATACAATATGTTCACAGAAACTGTCCTCACTATGACATAACCATTTTTATAAATTCAGAGAAAGGTAAAGCCACAATTTTGCCCAGCAGAGGGGCTGTAAGGAAATTTTCAATCACATCTTTGAATATACATGTATGTAAAAATATTAAGTTCAATAGCAAATGATTTCATGAAAAAGTTTGAGCTAAAGTTGTATAGAAATGGTCAATCGACAACTTTTGTCTATATAATGAAAAGAATGTCACACTATATTCACTGAGGGTGCTTGTCAGTCAATTCTAATGGTTTCTGCTTTGGTGCTTTTTGAAGTGAAACCTGAACATGACTGACCTCAATGACAATATTGACCTGCAGAGTTAAAGAATCGAGAGATTTCAGATATTTAACACAGTAAGAATGGATTTAGAAAGGATTGTTGAGAAACTTTTATATCAACACATATTCTCTGTCAGACGGTTGACCGTGAAAAAGTGAGAAGGAAAATTAGAAATTGCAAGAAAAAATAAGGGCTTTTTTAGGAATTTGCCTTGTTTTCTTCATTATTTTAGGAATTTTAGCCAAGCTGAAAAAAATTAGGATTTTTTAGGAATTTTAGGGACGCTGGACAGCCTGCATATGCCATCAATATGATGCTACTTTTTGTTTTATTTCAATTGCATTTAATGCTGCTTTTAACACTTCTACAGTTAAATCACAGTGACTTAGGCTCACACCAGTTCTACCATTACATCTATTCCTAGCCTCCAGCTGCTATCCCATATAGGTTTTTGATTGTCAACCAATGGGGGGGGGGATTGTTGAAAAGGATGAATGCAACCGTCAGTATTCAACAGAGGACCTTATAATTGACAGTCGGACATGCAATCATCTGTGTCATGCTATACTAAAAATACCAATAAGAAGAAAATCTGTAAGAGGGGGCAAATTGCCTAGGAGTACCGGTAGAATAATGTACTTTCCCTGTACATGTTTACATTGATTTTTTTTAAATAATTGATATAGAAATGTTTATGGATATTGTCAAGTCATTACAAATTAAATGAGGTTTTATAGAGGTGTAAATTTTTAGACTTCAGTTACCCATTTTTGACCGTAGGTAGGGGTGTGGTATTCCCATGCCTGACTTCTTTGACATGGGCTTTTTCTACTTGCAGGCAAGTAAATTTTTCTAGACCACTTTTTCATGGACAAGTAAATACCAGAGCAAAGCTTGTAACAGTGCTAAAAATATCTAGGAGAAACATTATCCTGATGTTTGTATAAGAGGGTAGAAAACATTGTCTTTAATGAATAAAATGCAGCATTTTCTTCATTAAAACTATGTTTTCTCTACCAAGTTAATTTTGATCTTTGACAAGTAGGAAATCCACTTTTTCTTGTCCATGGACAAGTGGAGAAAATTTTTGTTTACACACCCCTGCCATAGGGTACCTCTGGGTTGGTAGATTACCTAGCCTTGAGGGTACATTGAGGGGCCAGCATTAAACTATTGTAAGGGCCTATATAAACATACTAACCCCTTATTCCTCGACACGAAAAGAAGAAACAATTTTTGAAAGTCTAGTGGTTGTGGTTAAAACAAGAAACATTATAATATATAAACCTGTGTCTTGTTTTTCATTTTGATGGCATATTGTGGCCAATCAAAGTATAAAATCAATACAGAGCATTGACTTCTATAGGGTTTTTAATTCATCATCAGAAGAACTTTGAAATAAGCTAATTTGATCCAAGTCCTACCCCCCTCCACCCAGGTGTTCTGCCCCTACTGGCTCAACATCCATAATCTTAGCTATCTTGTTAAGGGTCTATGAGCTGATGTTATATGCCAAATTTCAAGGCTGTAGGGCTTCTGGTTCAGCAGAAGAAGAATTTTAAAGATTTAAAAAAAATATGTTTGTAGGATTCAAAATAGTTATTTTGCAGCATGCATGTACCCCCTCTATATGAAACAAAGAAGGCTGCCTGCAATGATTAGGGGGTACAAGATTCCATATGGAGGTAAATCACCCCTATATTTGGGTTTTTGGGAAATCTGCATGCTTAGAAAAACAAATGATGATGTGGAATCTTGATTTAGAATGCGATGATATGGAATCTTGATTTACAGTGATATACAAATATTGACACAAACATTCGCAAATAATCCCCCTTAAATGATTTTGCCACCATATGAAGATATATGCTGAATTTGGATGAAATATTAGCTCAAATAGATGTCTTTATAGAATATATATGTCTGTATGCAGGTACGAACTATTCCAAATTTAGATATTCTGCACCTTAGAGCAAAAGCTCCACCCCAGGAATTTCTGTGTAAAAGTCTATGAATCATTTAAGTGTATACGCCAAAACACATCATGACATATGACAAATTTTTTGCGTCAACAGATAAGCAGAATTATTAATAATCCTTTCTCAATTTTCTGTTACCAAAACTAACTTTTATAGTAGAATAAATATATATATATTTTTTTCTTATAGAATTTTTTGCCTATTGATATGTAGATTTCTATAGGTGATGTGGAAGAATTGTGCATATGTTCAAGGGAAATTTCCTACCCAACCTTTAATTTTTATGCAAACAAGAGGACCATGACGGTCTTATATCGCTCACCTTTGTCTCTTTGTCTCATTAAATTTTCAAGAAAAGTTGTACTTTTATGATTTGAGGCCTCTAAGGCTGTAAACAAGACAATTTTCACTAAGGTCCCTTTTCCCATGATATGACATGGATCTTTCCCATTTTCAATAGGGTTTATCCTTGTAACCTGACAAACATTCTGACTAAGTTTTATGAAGATATGGCCATAATTGAGGCCTCTAGAAAGATAAGAGCAAAAATGTCTTTATAGCCCCTTTTCCCATGATATGGCACGGATCCTTCCAATTTTCAATAGGGTTCATCCTTCTAACCTGGCAAACATTCTGACCCAGTTTTATGAAGATTGAATAATGTTCGTGACGTTTAGGGTGTAAACAAAAAAAATGCCATTAAGGCCCCTTTTCCCTTGATATGGCTTGGATCCTTCCCAATTTCAATAGGGTTTATCCTTGTGACCTGGCCATCATTCAGACCAAGTTTCATGATGACTGTTCCAAATTTGTGGCCTCTAGAGTGTAAACAAGAAAATTATCATCAAGGCCCCTTTTCCTGTGATATGGCATGGATCCTTCCCAATTTCAATAGGGTTCATCCTTGTGACCTGGCCAACATTCTGACCAAGGTCCATGAAGATTGGGCCATAATTGTGGCATCTAGAGTGTAAACAAGAAAATTGTCATTAAGGCCCCTTTTCCCGTGATATGGCAAGGATTTTTCCCATTTTCAATACATGAGTTGACGGTTGACGTCACGGGTCACGTGATGTTTACATCCGGGGAATCGCTGTAGGCAGAAAGATCTACCAGTTGCATACACAAATAGCAAAATGTCCAATATTCTAGTAATTGGATTGTACATTTCTTATGACTATTCCCTGTCGACAAAGGTGTCAAAATTTAGATAAATCATCCAACCTTTTGATTATGCAGTTGTCATCACATGACATTGTCTTTGAAAAGAATATTTCTCGTCGAAAGATAACCACCCAGAAATGCATATTGATGCAAACAAATCGCAGTTGAGCAATCAATATATCGAACATTCGACATGAATTAAGCTGTACTTACGTTTTTTGTTCACTCATAAACAAAATATAGTATATCTTACCTATATTGAGTTGATTCGAGTTTCAAAGCCGATTTTTCTTTATCCCATTTCCGTTATTAATCCTGTCACAGAAATTTCCGACATTGGTAAAGGTTTTTGTAGCCTTTTCCCTTATTTGTCTAAACATTATTTATTGAATTATTAGTTTAATCTGTAAACTTTGAGAACACCACCTACTGTTGAAAACCGATTTGCTTCCGTAAAAAGTCCCCCGCACATTTGGAAAATTAGTTAATTTAAGATAATAAACGAATGTCGCCAAACACACGATCTGCCGACTTAACAGCTTTTCTAGTTAGATTGTAAAATCCTATCAAAGAATTTTCATTATGCGACATAAAAATATTAGCCGCTATTAACACAAACATGTGTCATAAAGTTCGCTGTTTCTAACGCAATGATCCATACTACACGGCTGCGGAATCTCTTTCATCTGACCGTAACCGGAGGCGCTTATCGAAATTGCCCATGTCATAAAACAGTAGCCGCTAATCACACACTTGCATGTGCCATAAAGACAAACTTCTATAACACATGTGAAATTTTAATTGATCTGACCGTGACGATGCACACGCCACTGATTGATTGCTTCATCTGGACACAACTTTTACCCATTCATTAGGCATAAAGTGTGAAGTTTCATTTGACACAAATCTTTTAATGCCTTATCAGTCATAGATTAAATCAAGCTTTTGATAAAATATTTCATTTAAGATTCCATTTCAGCGGCGATAAATAAGGCACACATGATTTTCCAATTCTGAGCCGCGTTCATTTAGTAGATCGATCTTCCGTGTCTTGAACAAGCTGTAATACTAATAGTTCTTCCCCAAATTAGAAAAAAAGGCCGGGATAATTTTTAATCAAATATAAGTTAGGCCTACTGCATATCTGAAACGCAGCGTTTGCTTCAGCGGGAAATAGAAGCCGCCAAAAACGAAAATGTACTCCGAACCATTTTTCTATTTTGCTTTATGTAGTTCCCAATGAATAATAAGAGGGTAAAAAATTGAATTTTAACGGATAGGAAAGAAATTGAAGCATACGTATTTTCTATTTGTTAAACATGAAATAATGTGATCGTTCCTTTGTAAATCTTCTTTTTTTACCCCGACCAGACGACAAAAAATAATCTTGAAATAGAGAGCGTTGGCGGCGAACGAAACATCGCAATACAGCCTGATTAAAATGGATTTGCGATGTTCTGTTGCTCAACAACGACTTTAACTACAAAAATATAAAATGAATGTGAGAAGAAATAAGAAGAAAGTTCTGAAATTCTGGCGAGTGAACGAATTAACGTTACAAGTCACTTTTTCCTCAAACGTTGTTAAACCAGTGTCATCTTAAACTTGGTAAAATAACTTTATTGGAAAGGGTTAATGAATTCTACTTATTCATCTTACGTTTTCCCCAATAACATTCAACACATATGGCCATTTCGTCTGATTTTACCCTTGAGAACGACGACACTACGGATACAACAGAATTCGATCGGCTGTAGTTACGAGGACGTAGTAACGAAGTTTTATTCTACTTGTCGCCGTGAATCGATTAATCTGAGTCTAACTTTTGTATTTAGCTTATGTCATACAAATTCATTACGTTATGGAAAGCGGTAAAGAAAGTAAACTTGTTCAAGAGGCGGATGCAAAAGGGGGTTCAAGGGATTCAAAGGAACCCCCATCTGTAGCCTAGTTGTTTGATTTTTACACAGAAATTCAAACAAAACTTTGTAATACTAGGAAAACGAATCTTCGCTCCCTTTATTGTACATTAGTACCCCTTTTATAGAAATCCTTCAGCCACCGCCGTTTTCATCCAACTTTCTATAAATATCTTAAAATGTAACTATTTCTGGGTTTGTTTACAGAAACGGTGCAACTACAGCTTTGTCAGAACTTTCATGAGTGCTGTAGACTGAGTTACGAATGTTTGAAATCCTAAACACTTACTATGCTTCATACATAATTTTCAACTTTCTTTATGAATGACATGAAAGTTGAAAAGAAACCCCCCCCCCCAAAAAAAAACCCCCATCAAGTTTACAAAGGAAGAATATTTGCGCTAAACCACGGACAGGTGTTTAAGAGTCCCTCGAGCTAAATTGCGCAACTCGAGCGTCTATACAAGACAGACCCTAGGCCATGTTTATTAAAAAAATTCTAGGTTACGAACTTTCTAAACAAATACATTATTTAAAGAGACAAAAAACTAATTCTAAATAGCTAAAAGATCTATCGTCGATGGCAACTTCGTTCAATAAGTCGAACCGTAATAGTATTATCTCGGGAAGCTTATAAAGGGCTATTACGCAAGAGATTCTTTAAATATCGATCAGACTTCACGAAATACTGCCGGTCCCACTGACATTTCTGGTAAAAATCTTCCCGGTCCGGTAAGATGCGCATGTATACAGGACCGACTGACTGGTAAAATCTAGCCACATTCACTATATGTTTAAATGTTCTGTCAGGTGGAATTTGGTTTGGTCTGGTAAAAATTTTTAGTTTACCAGACCCACTGTCAGGTAAAATATATGGGTATTTCGTGAAGTCTGATCGATTGATCATTAACGGGAAACATTCGTACAAATAATTTTTAATCTTCAATTTAAATGAACGGTTGATTTTGAACCAGTTTTAATTGTATTCTCGCATAGAGATCTGACTCTTTTTGCCTACCAGTAATGCGCATGCGCGGGAAATTTTCAATATAAACATAACAATCAACTATCCTATACGGTTCATCCTTGTGACCTGACCAACATTCTTACCAAGTTTCATGAAGATTGGGCAATATTTGTGGCCCCTAGAGTGTAAACAAGAAAATTATCTCTAAGGCCCCTTTTCCCGTGATATAGCATGGATCCTTCCCATTTTCAATAGGGTTCATCCTTGTGACCTGACCAACATTCTGACCAAGTTTCATGAAGATTGGATCATATTTGTGGCCTCTATAGTGTAAACACTTAAATTGTTGACGGCGGACGACGCACGACGGACGACACACGACGGACATTCAATGATCACAAAAGCTCACCTTGAGCACGATGTGCTTAGGTGAGCTAAAAATCCAGGGTGGAGCTTTTGCGCCAAGGAAAATCCAAGTTTGGAAGAGTTCATAACTCCTATATGAATAGGAATGCATGACTTGTCTAAGTTATCTTGTCTGTTGGTCTAATTGTATAAGCAGGTTTTCAGGATAAATAGCTACAAGCTGACACACAATCTTGTAGAAGAATATAAGTTGTGTTCTGGTTTCGTCTACATTCGAGGCTAGGTCATTCCAGGAAGGTCAGCATTTCAGTTACAGAGCAGCTTGTATTGTAAGACAAAGCTGTAAATCGTATCAAGTTTTGTTTGAAGGCTATAGATGAATAAGAAGAAACAAAATATTCTAAAGCTCTATGCTGAAAAAACTGAGATAATACAAGAGGCCAAAGAGGACCAGTATCGCTCCACTGGCACAAAGATTGTCATCAATTTAACCAGAAGATCCCTTTTTCAATGACATAGAATAAGATTTTCAAGCAGATTTAATGAGCCCATAGTCATATAATTAGCAACATTTTATCTCACAAAATCTGTCCGTAAATATACAAGTTGTGATAACAAGAACTGTTGCATCACAAAGGCCCCCTTTTCCATGACACAGGACACAGGATCATAACACCCAAAATTAAAGAATGTTGTTTGAGCACGTCCTTAGGATAATTCTTGTGCAGTTCAGTTTAGTTCTGACAAGTTGTTTTAGTGAACAAGACTTTTTTTTATATTTTATCATAATTCATATGCCCATTTTTTGGTGATGTGACATGCAATAGAGCCAATTTCATTATTCTGATCAGAAATTAACAAAGAAATCTGAATGAGTATGTCCCAAGCATCATTCCTGTGCAGTTTGGTTGAATTCTGATTCTGACTACTAGTTTCAGAGTAAAAGTTTTTTAGTGGAGCTTGTGCAATGGCCTAGTATCTGCCATTAGTGTGTCTGTCCATGCATCTGTCAACTTTTTTTCTTTAAACATATTCTTCTCTGAATCCAACCAAATTTCACAGAAATAATCCTTGGGGCAAGATCTTTCAGATATGTTCATGAAATTCTCATCCTCAGATTCCTGATGATGTCAAGGGCTCTGCAGGATGAACGGATGAACACACTTATGGCGGACACAAGGCCACGACAAAATCTCTACTGGATTTAGTCCAGTGAATTAAAAAAATTGGCACAAAAAAATGCACCCCCCCCCCCCACTCTCTAAAAAAAACGAGTCGCGAAAACACATTATAATATATATTTTAGTCGACTACAATGATTGTATCGATTCGAAATCGTATAAGTGCTTTAGTTGCAAAGTATGTTTTAAGGTTGGGCAAAATGATCGTATATTTTATACCTGTAAAGTTGTAAAAAAGTATTTTTTAGGTTAGATGTTGACATTTTAGCTCGGTTGCGTAAACATTTATTCAACGAAATACAAGGTTAAACTAAAATGACTATTACTTAAATATAATCTTATTTATCTTCAAATAATATTTTTTTGAGCTTTTATAAACATAAGACTATGTCTTGTCCATTGAAAAAATATATAATAATATGAATAATACTTTTGTAGTATTTCGTTAATTTTTGATTTTATAGTTTATTAAACAAATTCCCGTCTGTCATCTTTCCGCGCCAAACACGAAATTCGCCGGGAAATCGTCCAAAGAGAGCATGGTTTTGCAAAACAGTGGCAGGTACAAACCGGACGGGGCACAGACAAACGAAAGCTCGGGGTAAGTTCATGTTTAGATTCACTATTTGCTGCATATATGTGTTGAAAAGAAATAAGCGAAAATCTTCAATCAAGCAAAGCTTTTCAAACTCTTTGTTTGGATTTTAAGGCCTAGAAAATACCTGTGATATTAGCCCACTGGACAGAGTCCAGTGCGAGATTGTCATGGCCTATTGTGCATTCGTCCGTCCGAGCGCGCACAAACATTTTCATTTGTCTTTCATGGATACATAATGTTTTCGTAAATATGATGCAGAATCAGCCGAGCAGGGTTTGACACTAACTACATTTTGCCACTAGCCTGAAGGACTTGTAGACTGGTTGCCCCCTTTATCGCGGACCTAGCGCATCATCGTACAGTTGCGAACAATCGGAGGAGATTACCATTGATCTAACATTTCTACCAGTTAAATCAAACACTTTAATATTAAAATACTCTATAAAATGCTTCTTACACTGCTTTCTTAAATCCACATTGACAGTTCTTCATATCCATATCAAAAGTAGGTCAGTTCTTGGAAGTTCCCATATTACCGCGGAGTTCGATTGAAACCATAGTAGTCACCTTAAACGCTGGGAAGTAACAGAATAGAACAGAATATTTTTAACTTGATTTTTTTCCACCAAAAAGAAAGCTTAAAATCTTTTTGCCAATTTAGAATTTCAAAAAATACAACAGTTAACACATTTTCAGTAATGATTGTGAAAACTATTTTTTATGAAGAATGAGAAGGGCAATGAGGGCACCTGAATTCATTGCCCCTTCTAATCACCCTAACATCTTTGAAGAACTGTAGGTGTGTCAAATGACTACAGAAGTTGCATTTTGCCCACTTTACAAATACAACTGATTGGCATTGCTTTATTTCTTTGGGCTAAAGCCCATCGAACTGAACCATGACTGCACCACTTTTTTGGTCCAATCAGATTGACCCTCTCTGAACCCGTGATATCAACTTACATATTTGGTAATCATGTGACATGCTGGTGTGCTTGAAAGTTGTTTCCCTTGTCCTTGGAAAACAGACAACAACCTATGGTCCCTTCGGAATGTGAATAATATATTTTTGAATATGTTTAAGGGCCCGGAAATGCACATTGGTAAGTGGATTGAATTGGGAGTGATATTTATTTAAATTGCTCTCAAAATTACAATTTTACTCATCAGTATTCTAGACATTTCGGCTTTTTTTTCAGCTGAAATTAAGCGTTGAAGTTTGCCTTGAAAATTTGACAGCGTAAACAAAACCTAGGTGGCGCAGCATAACAGATGTGACGCAAAATGTAAAATCCGCGATAAAGTGGTATCCGCGATAAAATGAGAATCGAGTATAAGCCCAAAATACTAAGGGTCCTCCCAGGCACCAAAAGGTCCTGCATGGAAATTGTTTGATTTTTAGCAATTTAAGGGATAAATTGCAAGGAAAATATTGTTAGAAAAGAAGAAATTGCTTGTTGTAGATAAAGTGTAACTCACTTTGTTCACAATCCACGTGGAGTTTTCATCAGTGTTAGACTTGAAGGTCCTCACTCTTTGAAAGCTACTGTCACAGTGTCAGTAAACCTCATGGCTTGTCCCACACCGGCTGGGCACCAGCAACGATAGGTAACCCATGATGCAACATACAATTAGACTGGTACCCTGTTTGAAACCTCTAAATATGCCCTTTCACTAGACTCCCCCCGGTTTTATTAGAAAAGGACTCGCCGAAGGGTCTGGTTTAGTAACCCTGATTGTCCTGCTGCTCGTTGTTCCATAGTGTACCATAGGTAGAACCAATCAGAGTAGACTTGTGGCATGTAGTCAGTACCATATCCAAGAGTAGTTGCATCAGGTGATCTTCTTCAATGGAGTACTCAACCTCGGTTGTAGATCGGCACATTCTCTCAGAAAACCACCTACACCACCTAGAAACTTCTGAAGCCTTGTTTGTTAATGAAAAATAACAGTACCATTCAGTTTCACAATGTATTGTCTCAAGGTCAGTCTGTTTGATGTCAATATTAGTGTCTGTTGTCATCATCCCCCATCACTCAAGTGTTTTGGATTCTTATCGCGTGTCCCTACCCCAACGCCATTTTCCCGACGAACAGCCCCGGTTTTCGCCTCCAGTTCTAACACCGAGACCCCCACGGCCCCCGGGTTTGACCGCTTGATCCCATACAGTGTACACAGTAGTTCTGCCCTGATCCATTGCTTTTACAGGGTGGCCCTCTCCTGGGCCCACATACTAACGGGACAGTATCGCCGCACTCTTCTTTTATACATTCCCAGTGTTTAACATCTGCGCGTTGACAGTAAGAACACCCCCAACAAGCAAAGTGCTTAGCTCCCCATGATCATCACTAACCAGTTGCCTTCTGGAAAGAGAGTCCGCATTGCTGTTCTTGGCCCCCTGGGGTTCCATAAACCTTATTAAGCTTGAGTGATCTGTGCGTACTTGAGACAATCATTCCTTCCATTTTTCATTAACCTATCTTACTACTCAACCCTAACTACACATTCATCAGTTCAGTAACCATCCATCAGGGATATGACTTGTGCTGAACGCTAGTAGGTCAATGAGATCACTAATAGCGTTTGCGTTGTCATAGTTGGCCATTAACTTCTGCATCGGAATGCATTCCCTGGCTTTCTAACCAGTACACCAACTACCAAAGTATCCCTAAAATGTGAACTACCCTACCACTGCAAAATGTTCAACTACTTAAAAGGACTGTGGCTGTAGCTGTTAGAAGCTCATCTTGACTTTGTGTCCCTCTGGTTAAACATCAGTGGCTGTCAGTTCTCTCTAGCTGAACTGGAACTCTACTTCACATCTTGGTAAACTCCTCTAGATATCTGAAGTTGGAAGTCTTCTGTTACTCTAGTGGCTATAACATAGTTGAAGGTTGTAGTTCTGTGTAATTTTAAGTTGAATATCTTCTTGCTGTGTCAACGCATGAGTCGGTGGTGTTGCCTGGACGTTGAAGTTGACATTCATTCTTGGCTTCGGTGACTTGACAGGTAGCTTATTGGTTAAACAGCAGGAAAGTTTTTTATACTTCTTGAAGACTGGTCGCCATCAGTTACATTGTTGCCTGGTCACTTCTTCCTATCTTCATCCAATGATAAATGTTCTTTCAGGTGATCTTGTTCTCTACAATACTTCTTTGTAGTACTTTCTTAATTGACTGCGCCAAAGACTGTCAGCTCGTGCACTAACAAACAGTTTGTGTCCCAGTCAGACATCTCATTTTCATAGAACCACCAGCTGCGTGTTCACCTCCTCAACCCAAGCCTCTCCGGTTACAGTAGCTGCTGCTGATACAGCCTCGAGAATCCTTGGTGGCTACTTACAGCTGGGGCCCTGTAGATAGTGTAAAAGAGAGGGATCCCATTTCTGGTTTACTCAATGGACTAAGTACTATTTCTTCTTGGTGGCCTTTGACAAAACGTGTTCTGCTTGACTCTTGGCTGTTTTCTTCTGCAAATTAAAGGAGATTCCTGGTTCCTCCACATTGGCTGTCACAAACAAAAGTCTGTAGTTGCGTAGGCTTCTGGAAACAGGCAGAAATTCATTACAGACGTAAACAGCAAACAGCATGCAAGCCCAAGTTTGTAACATTCATCTTTTCATTTTACCAGGACAATGTGAGGAGGGGGAAGCACTTCAGTCACAAAGGCCCGTGTTTCCCGATCAGCTCCTCCTGGGTAATTCATCGCAAAAGTTGGTTGTCCGTCGTAACAGTTCAGTGCTGAGTGCATCGTGTTACTGCTCCGCGGCATTTTGCTTTTCCTTCCATGTGATGGCGAATTATTTGTCAACTGCTGTTTCAAACTCCATCGAAGTTTATTTCATACAAGCCCCACTACTCCTGCCCCCCTTTCTTAAAAAGGTTGCTTCATGTAAGCTTGCAGCAGGTCGGGTGTACCTATGCCATGTGCGTCAAGTCAGTCACATGTGAAACTTCGTGGACTGTCAATGCAATGTCGAAATGGACAAGTAGTTTTGGCAAAATTTATTTTTGTTCCAAATGCAAACTTAATTCAGTTGAATGACTGCAGATAAAAAAAAAATGTGGTGAATTTTCAGACAAAGGACTCGGGAAAATTTTGAAATTTCGTAAGACACCACATGGCAGCATGTCAGACATTTTTTTTGTTGTTTTGTTTGAATTGTTTCTGTGCAGAGCTGTCATTCATGAAAATATACCAAAATTGTTTGCATTAATTCATTGCATGGGTTCTTGTTACCTTTCTGACACCAATAAAGTGTAACTCACTTTGTTCACAATCCACATGGAGTTTTTATCAGTGTTAGACTTGAAGGTCCTCACTCTTTGAAAGCTACTGTCACAGTGTCAGTAAACCTCATGGCTTGTCCCACACCGGCTGGGCACCAGCAACGATAGGTAACCCATGATGCAACATACAATTAGACTGGTACCCTGTTTGAAACCTCTAAATATGCCCTTTCACTACATAGAATTAGGATATACCCGGAATCCCCAATCATCTCTATAAATAGCTTCCCATAATGCTGCTGACCCCTGCATTACTAAATGTGAACCCTTGACCTATCATCCCAGATTCTGGCATTCAGCATTGCACCTTCCAAGAGACCAGACGTATTTCACCACTGTTAGTCAACTACAATTACTATGAAGACCAGAGCCGATAGGTTCAGGAGCTAGGTGCTCACCTCTCGGTAAGTGTCTTATAGCATGGTAATTTTGACTACATTGGCGTTGTCGGCTTTTGGGACGCTGAATCGCAGCAACTTGGGAATCCAGTGGACTCTCTCGGTTTTGCTAGTGCTTGGAAAGTCGGAGTTAGCCCATCAAGACTAGACAATCCGATGGCTTTACTGTGTTGCCACGAGAATTTGTAAGGTTTTCTTGATGTTGCCAGCCGTCGAAAAGTCGGAGTTAGCCCCCTCGAGGCTGGATGTATCGATAATGCTTTTGCAGGTTCTTCGATTCCTCACGCTGGTCATTTTTTGTAGCGGGAAAATGGCCGACGTGACGAATTGATAAGGGTTGATATAGGATTCCGTTTCGGGTCATATGCGACACGATCTCGCGACTCGATAGGTTTCCGCTGGAATTCTCGGTTTCGTTTGACTTGCATACTCTGCGTTCGACCCGGATCGAGAGCTACGACCTGGAAATGTTGAACGGACCCCCGTTTAGAGAATAGACCGTTCTGGATTTCATAGACGGGGGATTCCCCGATTGGTGAACAAGTGATAAAATCTTGCTTCGCTTCATTTCTTCGAGGACGATTTTCGGTGGCTTTGCTCTCGATTGTGCTTGTGCTGCTTTGTTTACAGCCGAGTATTATCGTTTGCTACGACTCGGAAACGATAACATTGACTTTCGATATGAGATTAGCGACTTTTGAATTTATTTACTTTTCCTGGCCATTTTGGATATAGATGAAATCACCATTTTGAATGGGAACATTGCTTCCGGCATCGTCACAGAAACTTGCGCAAACATACTTTTTGCGGGTTTTTTTTGACGTTCCCGGAAACGTTTAACACACGCAGCAGAAAACAAAACTTGGCTTATTATTTTAGTAATCGTGGCGATTTCTGGCCATCTTCTCTTACCAATTGTAAATTGAATTGTTCCTTCAACCCTTATCCATCATCCGCGAACTCGATTATCTTGTAATCGATTTATGGTCAGATAAACCCGTGCAAAACGTGTTTGAGAAAACGAAAGTAGAAAGTGAAAGTATAAGGCCCAACTGACTAGGGATGGGCACCGTTAGAAATTAAGCGATTCCGATACCTACTCGATACTTTTTAACCGTTACCGATTCCTAACGATTCCAATACCAATTACTTCATACTGGCGTAGCACTCTAATGTGTGAACAGTGTGGCAGTTAATAAGCAATAAGTACTCTTGTCAAGTACCGTTTTGAGCTTTTTCTAATGTAGGAAACACCTATCAAATCAAAGCTAACTCATTATTAGGCCTACTTGTGATAACATAACCCTCAGCAGCTATATTGGGCCTTATCTTCAAAACAGTAGCTTCGGCATGTCGAAGATCGTGAATTAAATCGGACTTAACAATACCGTAGGCGACGGAAACAACTTACCACAATGAAACAATAAAAGTATACCGAGGCGCTAGCTGCAATAATGTACCCCTATCTCTGATATGCTGACGGTTGAGACACATCAGACTACCAAATGAGGGTTATGATATCGCAACTACCTAGGTTCGGGAAGCGACTTATGACAAAATGACAGTTGTGATTAAGTTGTTTTGTAAAACAGCAGCGACAGAATCATGATCTAAATTTTGTCTGAAATATGATTTTATGGGGGTTTTTTATCCAAAAATACGGATGATTTGTGCAATTATAACCAAAGAAAGAAATTACCGGTATTTATCTTTTGTTCCAATAATCCGACATTTAGTCCACGAGGCTATCTAGCGAATCCACGAAACTTTTTGTAATCGAGTAAAGCGTCCAGAACAGTTTATTTTTCGAGGAGGGAGAACGGGTCATCAAAGGCGCCGAAAACAGGTGTTCGGCTATTTTTGGGGCAGCATCTAGACTTGGCACGCGGCGCACGCATGTAAATCCTCGTGAGATATCAAACCCTTTCTTTCACGAGGATACATTTATTTGCTTTATTTGACTCTGTTGTTGGATTTAATATGGGGAAATGCAATTATTTTATGTTTTAGTGGCAGGTATGACTTTCACCCTTTCTGATCGAGAGGGGTAATGCGAGTATGAATTATTGATGCCATGATTATAATTTGCGATTAGCCTGAATTTCTCGTCGGTTTCCGTCTTCATTACTCATCGATTGATTGCGATAAAGTCTTAGCAGGAGCTTAGATCGGCACTAGGTACAATCATTTGGTGACAAAAGGGCGACATCTAAGACTTTATAATCTTTGAAAACAGAAAATAATGCAATTTTCTGAGACTCAGGAACCATTTATTTTACAATTATTAATCAAATAATTTCATTCTTCATCCAAAATCTGCGTTTGACAAAATGAAAAAAAAAAAATCAATATCAATTATTATAATTGATATTACACGATCGTCTGGTATAAACTTCCTACTCTATTACACAGAGCTCAAACACGAACAAATCAGTAAGATCGTCGGCATTGTTTCATTGGTATTTTGCGAGTAAATAACTTTGTAACAAATAATGCAAAGCTGTTATGAAATTTTACTTCATTGCATAGGTCCCGGAAGTAGGAACCGGTACTTTCAAAATGAACCGATACCAATTACTCGGGACGTCATGGTACCGGGAGTAACTGATACCAAAGTACCGGTGCCCATCCCTACAACTGACTCTTAACATTTTGCAGCTCGACTGGCCTGAGGTTTTTTGATATTTCTATCCTATCAAGACTTTAGCAATTTTTTTATGCGATTCCTTCCTAACTTCTTAAATCATAAAGCAAATAATTAATACATGGAAAATTTTCTGTAATATTGTCTCTACACCAGATGTGATTGTGATATAGATCTAGTAATTTCAACCTTTCAAGTCTAGCAGTACTAACCATTTGTCTTGTTTGAAAATAATGAACAAACTTTGAATAATTAGTGCTACTTTCCTTTTTCCATAACTTTACTTCAAGCTTAAAAAAAAAAAAAAAAAGATAGAGGAAAGGAATAGGATATTTGAATCTGCTTTAATGGGTACCTTTTCTTGTCCAATTTAGGAATTTTGGCTTCGGGTGTTTGACCATAAATCGATCCATTTACCGGTTATAAACAAATTCTTGCTTTGCAACAGAGCCCTTTAGACCAATAACCAGGTTACCTAGAGTTATTTGAGTCTATTTACAGAGCAAGGAGCCCAGAGACCAGAACCATGAGTTTATTGAGTCTCTTTACAGAATAAGCCCATAGAGCCTCTTAAGACACCTAACCAAGAGTTACGTGTTGTCTTTAGGTCTTGGACTTCGGACATGACAAACATTTTAGAAACATTTGCCCTTTCAGCTCATAGAAACCAACTGGCTTGGAAATAATGAGACCACAGTTTACCAAAAACTTGTCGGATCTCTAAATAGAACGTTTAATGATAACATTTAGACAATAAAGATCAAAATGGAGCCAGTGAAAATTAACTGTTGTTGTGCTCGCGACCTAGAATTAATCCCAGGTGTTGATAGACGAATTGCAGAGACAATATTAGAATTAAGAGATTCATACGGTAAAATCTCACCAGAACAATTCGCAACCTTAGGAATTAAAAATCTACCTCTCGTGATGAAAAGTGTTGACTTCCGCCCATATGAACCCATTAATGAACAATCACACTCTCGAGCTGTTCATAATACTCAGTCTGCCCGGAAGTCGGAGGTAACAACAGAATTAAGTAATAGACAATCAAGTGTGTTCAAAAAAGGTCAAGACCAGACTCGCGTCTCACTTTCTCCAGACCGACTGGATCTGATATCACACTTTGAATCTATGAATGTGTGGCCAACCCAGGCTTTTGAGTCATATCCCCTTGACCGTCTGGGTGGAAATAAATCTGAAAGGGAACTTGAAACTTATCCGCATTACAATTTGCAACAGGTTTATTGGGATGCAAATCCCAGTATGCGAGGACCAGTCCATAAACAAGTATGTAATCCGTCTTCTAGGACCCAGACTCATGAAGTAAGGTGTCCAAACTGGTCCACCCCAAGGGGTATTTATGAGCCATATACAATTAGTTATGAGCCATATACAATTAACTACTCCTATCAGCCAGTAAATAAAGAACAGAGAAATGATTATGGAAAGGATACCCTTCAAGCAAGATCTGTCAATCTTCCAGACATAAGCTACGATGGCAGATCTGACTGGCGTGCCTTCATAACGAAATTCTCCAGCTATGCGGACTGGGAAAAATTGGATTCTACGGAACGGCGAGATGTATTGTCCTGGATTTTACAAGGAAAGGCCAGCGAATTCTATACACATCTAGTGGACAGAACCCCAAACTTAGATTACTTTGAGGTCCTGAATCAACTGGCCATGCGATTTGATAAAAGAGAAATGCCAGAGACAGTACAAATACAGTTCAGTTCTACCATTCAACATTCAAGAGAGAGCATAGTAGAATGGAGTGACTGGATCATCGATATGGCCATACAAGCGTACCCTGACTTAGCAGAAGATCAAATAAACAAGCAGGCTGTATCAAGATTCTGCAAAGGCTGTTTGGATAAAGAGGCTGGATTTTATGCAATGAACCAGAAGCCCAAATCCATGGAAGAAGCCATTGATCAAGTCAGGTAGTTCCAACATACCAACCGGGCTGTTTATGGAAGATTTACAGGACAAACCAGAAGTTTGTGTCAGCCTGAGGAATCTGACCCTGAGTACCAAATTCCCTATAGGCCTACTTCTCTTAACTCTGAATCAAACACCAAAGAGTCAGATCATTTTCAAGAAGTTACCAGAATGGAAGAGTTTGAGTCTCGGATGAGTCAAAGAATATATGTTTTGGAACAAAAAGTGGCCGATTTAATTGATAAGGTTACTGCTTTGACGGTAGCAGTAGAACAGGAATCCTGGTCACCTCTTAAGAATAAACGCTGTTTCAAATGTGGTGAAGAAGGTCATTTGAAAGCAGACTGTAAGGCCAAGACTAAGTAATTGATTGACCTACTCCTAGAGAGTTGAGAGTCATACTTAAATATGGGTCTTTAAGAAATATTTACCAAAGTAAATGGGAAATGATCTTCAAGTAAAATAGATATTATATTTACATCTAAAAGGGTACAGAAAAAGCCACATGATCCTTCGACCCAGCAAGCTTTCCAAAGACTTGTTAGGGAGTCGAGGTAAGATTTTGACATGCCAAAAAGAAATAAGAAGGGAAGGAATGAGAAGAAGAGAATTTTGATGTTAGTAGACAAACCGTCAAGAATTAGATAAATGCTGGTGAAGGGACAAAAGCGGAATAAATATCTATAGATAGTGCCTGAAAATAACTGGGAGGCTTATAAAGAAATATGAAAATTCAGACCGATCCACAATAAAGACTAGCTAGTAGAGGATGTTCGAGTCTGTTTAAATATGAAGCCAGGAGCAACAAGAACTCATAATAGAAGATAATCTAACCAACATGTGGGTTAAACTGTTAATGATAGTGGTGCATCAGTTAAAAGTAAAAGTCCCTTATTTCAATTTTACAGAAGGATCTTGCATCAAAACATAGGACCCAACTCCATTTGAGAGCTTCTTGGTGTCCAATGAAAATTTGTGTACATGCACATACTGTTGAATTGGAAGGACAAAGTCAGCGTTCACTGAAAGATTCTTCCGTAAAAGTGTGCTTCTACCAAACTGCAACCAGGTGTTCATGGACCAATAACCCTACTTTGTATGAGTTCTATATGTGTCCATATTTGGAGGAGTCATAAATTCAAGGCAGAATTTACAGGATGAAAGAAAATATTGATCATCATTCTGTATGGACCACCTTTCTCATAAGTCAACATGAAGAGAGGTACACCAAGAGTTCTGTCATGCTTAAAAGGGGTTACACTGTTTAAACATGATGGTCAGCTACCTATTCCAAAGGTGAGGGCAAGGTTGACTTGGTTCACCCTGGGACCAACAATCTCCCTGTTACATGTGGGAAAGCCAAATTTTAGAATATTTGAGACCTGTTAGCGAGTTCAATAAGGGGACCGCCAGGTTCAATAAAGTTGGGGGGAGTGTTGTAGAATTCGGATATACCCGGAATCCCCAATCATCTCTATAAATAGCTTCCCATAATGCTGCTGACCCCTGCATTACTAAATGTGAACCCTTGACCTATCATCCCAGATTCTGGCATTCAGCATTGCACCTTCCAAGAGACCAGACGTATTTCACCACTGTTAGTCAACTACAATTACTATGAAGACCAGAGCCGATAGGTTCAGGAGCTAGGTGCTCACCTCTCGGTAAGTTTCTTATAGCATGGTAATTTTGACTACATGCTTTTGACATGAAGCAATTTCTTCTTTTTCTGCAATAGTTTCCATTTAGTAATGCAAATTTTAGTACTGTAAAGCGAAACTGGACAGATCTAAGATATTAAGTACTGCCATTACCTACAGGCCTGAAGGACCTGCGCCATAGTAATATCTACCAGTCCTCCCTAAAATCCACAGGTCTCGGGCACAAGGACTGGTGTTAGTGTTGATCCCTGGCAGAGTGTTTAAGGAGTGGTTTGCTGTTTTGCTTCTAGTTCTGGGGCAGGATGGTACCTGGGTTTATTAGTCCCCCACCGGTTACCAGTTGGGGGACTATAGGTTTGCTAGATTCCGTCTGTTCGTCCGTCTGTCCGTCCTTCACACTTTAGTCCAGGCTATATCTTCTAAACCATATGTGCTAGCAACTTCAAACTTGGTACACTTGTAGATCTCATTGAGGAGAAGTGTAATGTTCAAGTACCGTTACTCTGGCACATCCACTTTTTGAGTTATAGCCCTTTGTTATTTTAACCCTTGCATTCTTGTCTGGAACATATCTCCTAAACTATGTGTGCTAGCATCTTCAAACTTTGTACACTTAAAGATCTCATTGAGGACAAGTGTCATGTTCAAGAACCATAACTCTGCCACACCCACTTTTTGAGTTTTTGCTCTTTGTTGTTTTTACCCTTACATTCTTGTCCGGAACATATCTCCTAAACCCTATGTGCTAGCAACTTCAAACTTTGTACACTTACAGATCTCATTGAGGAGAAGTGTCATGTTCTAGATCCATAACTCTGCCACACCCACTTTTTGAGTTATTGTCCTTTGTTGTTTTTAGCCTTATGTTCTTGTCCGGATCATATCTCCTAAACTATAACTGCTAGCAACTTCAAGCTTGGTACACTTATAGATATTATTGAGGACAAGTGTCATGTTCAAGAACTGTTATTCTGCCACGCCCACTTTTTGAGTTATTGCCCTTTGTTGTTTTTACCCTTACATTTTTGTCCGGATCATATCTCCCAAACCATAAGTGCTAGCAACTTCAAACTTTGTACACTTATAGATATTATCGAGGACAAGTGTCATGTACAAGAACTGTTACTCTGCCATGTCCACTTTTTGTGTAATTGCCCTTTGTTGTTTTTTCTTCCCGTATCGAGAGATCGGGGGCATATTGTTTTACTTGTGTCTGTCTGTCTGTCTGTCCGTCCGTCCATCCGTCCGTCCGTCTGTCCGAAAACTTAACCCAAAAACTTAACCTTGCCAATATCTTCAAGCCTATTCAAGATACAAAGCTAATATTTGGCATGATGATAGATCTCAATGATCCGCATCCGCTGGTACTAAAGTCAAGGTCATGTGACAAGGTCAAGGTCATCTGTCAAGGTCAAACTTTGAAAAAAAATGCCGTTCCGGGGGCATTCGTGTTTCACAAACACATCTTGTTAGTCTAACATTCTTGTCCGGATCATATCTCCTAAATTATAAGTGCTAGCAACTTTAAACTTTGTACACATATAGATCTCATTGGGGACAAGTGTCATGTACAAGAACTGTTACTCTGCAACACCCACTTTTGAGTTATTGCCCTTTGTTGTTTTAACCTTAAGTTTTTTGTCCGGAACATATCTTCTAAACCATAAGTGCTTGAAACTTCAAGCTTGCTACACTTATAGATATCATTGAGGACAAGTGTCATGTTCAAGAACTGTTTTTCTGCCACGCCCACTTTTTTGAGTAATAGCCCTTTGTTGTTTTTATCCTTACATTCTTGTCTGGAACATATCTCCTAAACTGTGTGCTAGCATCTTCAAACTTTGTACACTTATAGATCTCATTGAGGACAAGTGTCATGTTCAAGAACCATAACTCTGCCACACCCACTTTTTGAGTTTTTGCTCTTTGTTGTTTTTACCCTTACATTCTTGTCCGGAACATATCTCCTAAACCCTATGTGCTAGCAACTTCAAACTTTGTACACTTATAGATCTCATTGAGGAGAAGTGTCATGTTCTAGATCCATAACTCTGCCACACCCACTTTTTGAGTTATTGTCCTTTGTTGTTTTTAGCCTTATGTTCTTGTCCGGATCATATCTCCTAAACTATAACTGCTAGCAACTTCAAGCTTGGTACACTTATAGATCTTATTGAGGACAAGTGTCATGTTCAAGAACTGTTATTCTGCCACGCCCACTTTTTGAGTTATTACCCTTTGTTGTTTTTACCCTTATATTTTTGTCCGGATCATATCTCCTAAACCATAAGTGCTAGCAACTTCAAACTTTGTACACTTATAGATATTATCGAGGACAAGTGTCATGTACAAGAACTGTTACTCTGCCATGTCCACTTTTTGAGTTATTGCCCTTTGTTGTTTTTAGTCTAACATTCTTGTCCGGATCATATCTCCTAAATTATAAGTGCTAGCAACTTTAAACTTTGTACACATATAGATCTCATTGGGGACAAGTGTCATGTACACATATAGATCTCATTGGGGACAAGTGTCATGTACAAGAACTGTTACTCTGCCACACCCACTTTTGAGTTATTGCCCTTTGTTGTTTTTACCTTTACATTTTTGTCCGGAACATATCTTCTAAACCATAAGTGCTTGAAACTTCAAACTTGCTACACTTATAGATATCATTGAGGACAAGTGTCATGTACAAGAACTGTGACTGCCTTGTCCACTTTTTGAGTTATTGCCCTTTGTTGTTTGTATCCTAAAATTTTTGTCCCATACTTATCTCCTAAACCATAAGCCCTAGCAATTTCAAACTTTGTACACTGGTAGATCTCATTGAGAAGAAGTGTAATGCACAAGAACTGTTACTCTTCCACATCCACTTTTTTAGTTATTGTCCGTTGTTGTTTTTTATCCTGACATTTTTGTCCGGACCATATCTCCTGAGCCATCAGTGCTAGCAACTTCAAACTTGGTACACTTATAGATCTCATTGAGAATAAGTGGCATGTACAAGAATCATTCTTCTCCACCCACTTGTGGAGCTTTTGCCATTGGTTGTTTTTACTCTTATATTTTTGTTTGGGACATTTTGTTCAAAACCTAATGTGCTAGCAACTTCAAATTTTGTATACAGTTATAGATCTAGTAAGTAGGAGATATATTATAAGAAAGGATTTTTTGTTATCCGGTGGGGGTAATACGACATGCACTTGTTATAAATATATTTATTCAATTTTGCCAATGACCAATGTGTCTCAAAAATGAAATACTTTTAGATCTGGTGCCAGCTAACACAACAGATCAGTATGCCTATGTGTTGAGCTGCAAGTAAAGTAAAAGTATAAAAAGCCTTTATAGTCTGTTTGACATCTATATGGACCAACATTTTCATCAATTACATAACATTGCGTTTGAATAAAGGATTTGTATGTAGTAAAATCCTAATTTCAGCTTAATCAGGGATAATTCTGGCTCAGAATTTCATGTGCGAAAAATCTCATTCAGTCAGAACTTATGAGAAATACATAGTTTTCACTGACTAATTGAACCAAATCCTTTGTTAGAAATATATTTTGCTGTGAGATTTTTCTCCCATTTAGCCAATTTGAATGAGATTTCTGGCAGAAAAATGAGAGAATTTGCACAGATCTCGCCCGAAAATGATCCCTGCTTAATACCATTCCAAAAAATAATTTTTGAAAATAAAATGATTTCAAAATAATGATTTTGTCTATCTAGTTAATGTTAATATTTTCGCATTATCCGTTCTTAAACACGAGGGGTGATGGAGGCTGTTCAATTGTGAGAAAATGTCAACATATATAGTAAAAACACGTGGTTTTATTCTAAACTTTTGACAGATGAAATGTCCATTATTCCTTATTTGGACATACTAATTAGCATATCGACGGTAATGTCATCTGAAACTTAAATAGCACGTGATTTTTACCGTTATTACTCGCCTTTTCATCAAGTTTTCCTCGTGAAATTCCCAACTACTTCGTTTAATAATGCTTTTTGATTGGTCTTAACATGTAAATATAGGGTTCATCTCAGAATGAAAAAAATCAATAATCAATTATCTGGTCAAACAGTTTCTGAAGAAAGAAAGAATATACACAGATTTGATATCCAACGGTAGCAAAAATCTTAGACAACTTAATTATATTGAAAAACTCGATTTTATAGTAATACAATTCACTTAAAATCTTACTCTTTTGACTCGGCCCCTATGCAAATCAGTACTATTTTTGGTTATACAATTCGCTGTTCCGTTTAATACAGTAACAAGTAGGTATGAAATGCTGAAAGTTAACATGTAGACGGACGGACAAAATCATTATTTTACATTCAAAAATTCTGAAAAACAAAATTGGTCATGGTATTAGCTGGAAAAAATGATATGACAAGAAAAATATGCGTTTCATTAATTAATTTCTGAGATTTTCGGCAAAATGTTGGTCCATATAGAAGTCAAAAGGACTATACAACTAGTCCAGTAGGCTTACTTATCTTTAAATGATGACACAATGCTGGCTGGCTAACCTTTTGTTTAAATTGTAAATATTGGTAAGGCCCCACAATTTCTGAAATGGCCCACTTTTTCCAAACCCAATTGGCCATTTAGCCCCACTGATTTGATTTCTGGGAAGATCCCTGCACTGGATCTAATAGATTTGAAATAGGAAATTAATTTAAAGCATTTTTCAAATCCTTTCTGATTTGCATTAAATAATATCGTTTAACTCTTCTTTTCATGATATAATAAGAAAATATATGAAAATATTTTATGTAAAGCATAACTATTTAGACAAATGAGTAAATGAACTTTCAGACCAAATTGGAATTTATCAAAATATGGGTTTTACACCAAATGGGAATTTGACTTTTAGACCAAATGGGATTAGACGAAGTGGGAACAACCCCGTACCTGTCCTTCACAAGGTTGTTTGCTATAGGTGTAGTTGGGAGTGATATGAAATATGAGAGCTACCTTCAAACTTCTATCCTGTTTTGACAATAGGAATTAGGATTTCCAATAGGTGGTTGACCTAGACTGAATCAAATCCAATTACCAATTCCAAGATGATCCCTTTTTGTAAGATGGGTCACATATGAATTTTGAACTTACCAAAGAGAAGAAATTACTTGATTAATGGTTGTAAAACTTTACCTTTCAGGAAAGAAGAAACATCAGAAAAACGTTTACAAAGAGCTAAGCTGAATGATGAAATCGATCTCAAATATGGATATGAAAGATACAAAGACCCGAAAGAGAAGATTGGGTGGCTCATTAATATGCATCCAGTATGTATTTATAGAGAAACATTAATATTTGAAAAATATTGACATAAATTCTCAGGGATGGTCTTCACAGAAGAAGGAGTCCTGCCTCCTGATAGTATAGCTGAGGTATTTCATCACCTTGGTGTTATTGGTGTAGGTTTTAGCTTCACATACTTAAACCATGATCATATTTCTGTATTAATCTTCATGAAACCTGACATAAATTTTCACCATCACCAGAGCTATCCAGTCTGTTAAGTGGGATGACTCTGAACAGGGTTCCTAAAAACCCTGAAATGGGGGGGAGTCACCCCAAATTTGAATCTTGTATCCCCAATTTTTGCAAGAAGCCTTCTTTGTTTCATGTAAAGGGGGTACAAGGCCCCTTTCTTTATGGGAACTTTCATAGCATTAAATTGAGACATGTAAAAGTCATGATTTTTATGCGTTTGTCTATTCTAACCATTTTCAATCAATAAGCCATGCAAGAAACTCATTTAAACATTCATATTGGGCTTCAACATGAGACTTTTTTTCATGATCAAAGCCTTTTAAATAAGGGAACTTTTAACTAAAATAGGGGGAGGGTGTATGTTCAAACGGGGGAATGGGGCCGAAATTCAGCCCCCAAAAACTGGACTAAAAAAGGCCTGTTTAAATGGGAAAAAAGTTGAATTCAGCATGGTAAGGGTGACCTGTTATTATGCTCCCCTTCAAAGGAGGGGTATATTGCTTTGCCCTTGTCGGTCGGTCCGTCTGTAGACTGTTTTTTGTCTGGAACATATCTCAAAAATCATGAAACTTCACAGGTGCCTAGATCTCGTATAATGTACAAGTGCAATGCACAAAAAACATTACTCGTATATTTTGTGAGTTATTTCCCCTTGTTGATTGACAAAGAATAGGCTATTGACCTGCTTTTATGGGTGGCATGTTTTACAAACATCTCTTGTTGATTTATTTAGGCTGACATCATGGATGAAGACAAGAGGTTGGTCAGTGCTGTTGATTACTACTTTGTGCAAGATGATGGGAGTAGATTTAAGGTCGGTCGTTTCTCAAAGTTTATAAGATTAGGAGTGTGGAAATCAGGACTTGAAAATTTTTGAAATTGCTACTCGTCCTGCTATAAAGAAAAATATAGTGATGCATAAATTTCATAAGTGAAATTTTGAAAAATCTACTCGTCCTTCTTATATAGACAAAGAAGGAAAAAATCAAGCAGGACGAGTAGAATTTTCAAGCCCTGGAAATACAGCTTTTCTCAACTTGTCCATGGACAAGTTAAAGTCAATTTTCTACATGCCCAGGATCAAAATGAAATTGCTTGGAAAAAATGAATTCATAGATATTAAGAAAAAATTGTTGTTAAAGACAACATTTTCTTACCTTTGATACAATTATTAGGAAGACTTTTCTCCTAGATCTTTTTATTTTTTATTCTAGATTTCTAGGAGCATTTTTAGCCCACCTAAGCACAAAGTGCTCAAGTTGAGCTACTGTGATGGTCCAATGTCCATCGTCAACATTTTCTTTAAACATCTTCTCCTAAACCGATCTTGATGAAACTTGGCAAGGATGTTTCTTGGGTCAAGCTGTACAAAAGTTGTTCAAATAAATGAAATCCACCCTTAATTTTCTCTCTACCCTTAACAAAAAGGGTGAATATAGGAAAATCTGAAAAAATCTTCTGAAACCAGAAGGCAGACAGCTTTCATGTTTGGTATGTAGCATCAGCTAGTAGACCTCGACCAAGTTAGTTCATATCAAGACCCTGGGGTCATATTTGGGCTCCACCCAGGACTCTTATGTTGTTGGTTTTTTGCTAAAATCGTGTAACAACAGCTTGTTTTAAGCTGTTGTTACGAGGTTTTTGAAGATAATTGGCAATGTGATGCCCTTGTTTATCTACAGGCTACATTACCATTCAAGCCATATTTCTATGTGTTAACCAAGAAGAATTGTGAAAGGGAAGTGGCCTCCTACATCACCAAGAAAGTCCATGTGCTTTCGTGTTCACTTCAGATTATTCCAGTTAAATACAGAAGTGTTTGCGCCCAACATGAGCTTTGTTGTCGACAGGCCATAAAACAACATTCATTCATTCATTCATTGGGCTCCACCCAGGCACAACCCTTTTTATGTGGAATTAAAGAGCGATAATCTTTAAAAATCTTCCTCTCTGAAACCAGAAGGCAGACAACTTTTATATTTGGTATGTAGCATCATCTAGTGGGCCCTTACCAAGTTTCTTCATACCAAGACCCTGGGGTCATATTTGGGCTGTGCCCTGACACATCCCTTTTAGCTCGTCTGAGCACAAAGGGTAAGAAAAGGAAAATCTTCAAAAATCTTCTCTGAAACCAGAAGGCAGACAGCTTTCATATTTGGTATATCATGAATTTGATGTCCAGGGGTCAAAGAAACTCAGGTGTGTGATCTAGGACCATCATGGTCCTCTTGGTTTGTGAGAATCATTTCCCTTTTTCAACCCTCTGTTTCACCATTATGTTGTTGGATTTTTGCTAAAATCGTGTAACAACAGCTTGTTTTAAGCTGTTGTTACGAGGTTTTTGAAGATAATTGGCAATGTGATGCCCTTGTTTATCTACAGGCTACATTACCATTCAAGCCATATTTCTATGTGTTAACCAAGAAGAATTGTGAAAGGGAAGTGGCCTCCTACATCACCAAGAAAGTCCATGTGCTTTCGTGTTCACTTCAGATTATTCCAGTTAAATACAGAAGTGTTTGCGCCCAACATGAGCTTTGTTGTCGACAGGCCATAAAACAACATTCATTCATTCATTCATTGGGCTCCACCCAGGCACAACCCTTTTTATGTGGAATTAAAGAGCGATAATCTTTAAAAATCTTCCTCTCTGAAACCAGAAGGCAGACAACTTTTATATTTGGTATGTAGCATCATCTAGTGGGCCCTTACCAAGTTTCTTCATACCAAGACCCTGGGGTCATATTTGGGCTGTGCCCTGGCACATCCCTTTTAGCTCGTCTGAGCACAAAGGGTAAGAAAAGGAAAATCTTCAAAAATCTTCTCTGAAACCAGAAGGCAGACAGCTTTCATATTTGGTATATCATGAATTTGATGTCCAGGGGTCAAAGAAACTCAGGTGTGTGATCTAGGACCATCATGGTCCTCTTGGTTTGTGAGAATCATTTCCCTTTTTCAACCCTCTGTTTCACCATTATGTTGTTGGATTTTTGCTAAAATCATGTAACAACAGCTTGTTTAAAGCTGTTGTTACAAGGTTTTTGAAGATAATTGGCAATGTGATGCCCTTGTTTACCTACAGGCTACATTACCATTCAAGCCATATTTCTATGTGTTAACCAAGAAGAATTGTGAAAGGGAAGTAGCCTCCTACATCACCAAGAAGTTCTCTGGAAAGATTGCCAGTGTTGAAACAGTGAAGAAAGAGGATCTTGATTTGGTGAGGGTCATGCACAAATCAATATAGTCTCCTTTAACTTTATCTGTATAATTGAAGAATTTTATGTCCATGTGATTTTATACTTTGTAAAATATCAAAGAACTTTGTAAAATGTAGGGGTGTAACAATAGGTCGAACTATCCCTGTATCGTAATAGTTTACCTTGCAATAGCAATAGGTCGATAGCATTTTTTCAAGTCAATAGATATCACAATAGTTTCTCAGACTATCGCTAGTTTACAAAAAGGTGTTGTTGTTTTTTTAAAATGAAAGTTAACTAAATGTAGCAGCAATGCTGCCTTTCTGCATATTTTTATCAGAGAATGAGGTCAAATCCAATTCTTTTTAAGGGAATATATGTAATTAACTTATTTGATCATTTACTCGCCATTAACAAGGTAAACAGGATCTTACAAGACCTATATAAAGTTACTGTCTAATAAAAGGTAGATGCTTTAACATTTGTTATCTAAGTTTTTCTGTAAAAACAACTATTGTGAAAGTACATGTATTGTAATAGTTTTCTGACTATTGCAATACTTTTCCAATAGCAACTTTACTATTGCAATACTATCGCGATACTAATTTTGAACTCAATGGTCACCCCTATTAAATGTTGTGGAAAAAGTTGCCTGGACAACAACTCCTACATTTGTAGATAAATTTTTATATTAAAAAATTTCTACGACATGAGTAAATATACCATTTGAAAAAAATTTCTGATAGGTCAAGGTCAAACATCCTGGGTGGTCAACACCAGTTGTTCTTGGTGACCATGTAACAATGTTATTAGCTCCACTGGCTGAAAGCCACTGGGGCTATTGTCATGGCGTTGTGTCCGTCGTGCGTCCGTCCGTCCATCCGTGCCTCCGTTCGTAAACTTTTTCTTTAAAAATCTTCTCCTCAGAAACTGCTTGATGAATTTCAACCAAACTCCACAGGAATGATCCTTAGGTGACCCTCTTTCAAAGTTGTTCAAGAAATTTTGATCCAATGAAAAACATAGATTTAGTGGGCGTGGCTAATTTCCAAATATGGTAAAAAGTTAGTTTTCTCAGGTTCTAATTGATGGATACCAATAAAATTTTACATGAATAATCCTTGGGTGACCCTTTATCAGTGTACCAAAAATTATTGTGATCAGATGAAAAATATGTATTTTATGGGCAGAGGTCATTTCTCTATATGTTAAACTAGTGGAAACTTTGAAAAACATTTTCTCAGAATCTAATTGATAGATATCAACCAAATTTTACATGAATGATTCTTGGATGACCTTTTATCAGTCTTCCAAAACTTTTTGTGATCGGATGAAAAATATGCATTTTATGGGCAGAGGTCATTTCTTTATATGTTATATAGTGGAAACTTTGAAAATCATTTTCTCAGAATCTAACCGATAGATATCAACCACATTTTACATGAATGATCCTTGGGTGACCCTTTATCAGTGTACCAAACATTATTGTGATCAGATGAAAAACATGTATTTTTTGGGCGGAGGTCATTTCTCTATATGTTATATAGTGGAAACTTTGAAAATCATTTCAAGATCAGTCCCAAAATATCTAAAAATCTAGTCAAAACTTAGATTTGCTATTAAAAGAATTTCAAGCCTGTGGAGCGACTCAAGCCATTCATGGCTTTCTAGTTTGATTATGCCCCCCTTTGAAGAAGAGGGGATATATTGCTTTGCACTTGTCAGTCAGTTTGTAGGTCAGTCCATCTGTAGACCTTTTTTGTCCAGAGCATATCTTAAAAAGTATGCAAGCTAGAATCATTAAACTAAACAAGTGGATAGATCTCATTGATAAGAAATTATATGCAGTGCATAAAAAAAAGTGTATCCTTACTCATAATTTTTTGAGTTATTGCCTTTGTTGATTGACAAAGAAAATGCAATTGACCTGCTTTTATGGGGGGGAGGGGGAGTAAATGTTTTACAAACATCTCTTGTTTGAAGTAATTAAGATTTTTGTGGTTTTCAGCCAAACCATCTGGTTGGGTTAAAGAGACAGTATCTAAAGCTGTCCTTTCTGTCTGTAGAAGATCTGACCAAGGTTAAGAGAGAAATTCAACCAGCTGTCAGGAAAAATAAAGAAAGAGACAAATCACAGGAAGTCTACACAAGGTACAAATTTTATTAGCCTTTATTGTGGTTATTCAAAACTTTGGACTCCTGAACTGAAGAAATATTAGACCATAAGATGACAATTTAAAGGTGTGTAATTTGAAAGCTATCTTATGTGGTAGAAAATATTGAGGAAAAGAAATTACTTGGTACAAAAATGGTATATTATTAAAGTGGTATTAAATACCACTCAATCAATTAAATCAAAATAATAAGGTCAACTGGAATTAACTAATATATTTGGGTTGCTAGTAACTAAATCGTTTGTTAATGTAGATACTTTCAATGGTTGAAGTTTATTTCAGTTACCTTGATGATGAGGATATGGTGTCCAAAAAGATTGTTGACCAGTTAGATAACATCACTGACATCAGGTAGGCCTATATTCAATTCTATCATTGGTAGTTAGGTTTTAAGGAACACAGGTTTTGCAAGGTCCATAATTAAGTAGCAAGGATTCCAAAAACTATCGGATGTGGATCAAATTCACCCTTGGGGCTCAACTTCAGAAAGGAATTTTAGTTTGTCTTAAACAGTCTTAATTTCTTTCCTAAAGTTTATCCCAATAGGTTTTGTTGAAATGTTGTGGAAATGCTTTACTTTGACTCGCTGGAATATCATTTAGGTCAAATGATAAATTCCCTTATTTCAATGAGTCAAGTTGAATTAGTTACTAATAACAGGGGTGTGGAATTCCCATGCCCGACTTGTCCGACTCGGGCTTTTGTACTTGAGGACAAGTAATTTTTTTTAACCACTTGTCCAGGGACAAGTAAATACTAGGGCAAATCTTGGAATTTTACTTAAAGAATTAAGAGAGAAATCATCCTAATGTTCATAGCCTAGGGTAGAAAACATTTTTTTTAATGAAGAAAATGATGGATAACATCATTTTCTTCATCAAAAGGCAATGATTTTTTCAAATTTTTCTATTTACTCTCTAGGAGACAAGTTCATTTTGATCCTGGACAAGAAGAAAATCCGCTTTTACTTGTCCAGGGACAAGTGGAGAAAACTCGTATTTCAACACCCCTGCTAATAAGAATCAGATGTACAGAAAATACCAGTATTAAATGAGCCTGTGTATGACATTTCCAACAATTTGAAATGTGAGTAAGGTGCAAACATTGAGCAGCATAGACAGCCACATAGTGTTAATACAAAGTAAGCGGGTGGTCTACAGATACTTTATAAGACCTTATCTACTTACTAATGCATAGTGAAGGCTGGTAAGACTGCAGATAAACATGCTGG
The DNA here is from genome assembly GCA_948146395.1 of Fragum whitleyi. NCBI lineage: Eukaryota > Metazoa > Mollusca > Bivalvia > Cardiida > Cardiidae > Fragum > Fragum whitleyi. The sequence continues at coordinate 39,212,198 of OX411547.1, read as the reverse complement.
TCAGCCTTTTCTTTGCGCATATTTGGAATTGTTGAAAATCTCATGCACAGGCTCAAATTTTAATTTCAAAATGAGACCTTGTGTTGTTGGTAGTCATTTGATTTGTCTTCACAATACAATTCAAATAAGTACCCACCAGATAAGGTTTGATCAAGGACTACTGGAATATTTAAACTTGAAATCCAAAATATCCCATTTACTGTGACCCTGAATTTTCTGTAAAAAATATGTTATACTATCGTGTCCTTTGACCACTTGGATTTTGCTGTTTTATGCAGAGAGCATGATGTTCCATACCATGTTAGAGTATCAATTGATCTGAGTCTCAATGTTGGACATTGGTTCTCTGTCCGAGGTAGAGGGAGCCAGCCACCAGAGATAAAACGTCGGGAAGATTTGGTACATAGACCTGTGAGTAGAAACTAAGAGCTTTAATTGGCAATTTGTCCCAATACTTGATCAACTAGAGCAATTTTAAGTCTTTTCAAAAGTTTGAAGTCCTTGAGCACGAGACCTGTGGATATTAGGGAGGACTTGTAGTTGTTACTATGCAGCAGGTCCTTTAGGCCTGTAGTTAATGCCAGTACTAAGTATTTCAAATCTGTCAAGTTTTGAGAAATTAGTTGTCTTTTGCATTACCAAATGGAAAACTTTGTAGAAAAAGAAGAAATTGCTTGTCAATAAATTAAAGAATTATTAATTAATTAATAGATTTCTTCTTTTCCAACAATTTTTTATGAGCAGTTTATCCCTTAAGTTGCTAAAATTATACATGGTTTCATGTAGGACCTGTTGTTATCAGGGAGGACCTGCAAAATGTAAGACTAATAGGTCCTTCAGGCTGGTGGCAAAATGTAGTTAGTGTCAAACCCTGCTTGTGTGTCATTTGCTCCTGTCAATGTAGGGCTTAAGGGCAAGGCTCTATTTCTGAGGTCCAAAGCTAGCTGCTACACTAAAAGGTATAAGTTAAAAGTAAATCAATTAATTTGACATGTTAAATAAATATTGAATGTCATAATTATGCATTAACATGTAAAAACAAAAGAATTGTAAGTGCCTTTGATTGTTTAGGCAGGCACTGAATAGATTTCAGCTTACCTCTTGGTGTATTAAACTAGAAAGTACACAGCACATCCTTTACGAGATTTTAACCCTCGTCATGCTGAACCCGGAATACTTCTGCTATGGCAGGAGCTATAGACAAACATCAGCCTGCACATATGTGCAGTCTGATATTAGTCTACACCACCTGTTTCTCACTTTCAGACCAGAATTGTCAATAGATTAAATTTTTCAAATAAAAATTGACCTACAGTCGGTACTTTCAGTGCTTTTTGCCCTTTGATTTTGATGGAAAATTTTAGCCAACATTTATTCAGCATGACAAGGGTTAAGAATAAGAATTTAAATAGCCGTGTGAGTTTTGGTATTTTCTGTGTCTGTAGGACCCAGTGGTTCTTGCATTTGACATCGAGACCACCAAGCTACCGTTGAAGTTTCCCGACTCTTCTATAGACCAGATCATGATGATATCGTACATGATAGACGGACAAGGTTATCTCATCACCAATAGAGAGATCATCTCGCAGGATATAGACGACTTTGAGTACACTCCGAGGCCAGAGTTCCATGGTCCATTTATCGTCTTCAATGAGCCTGATGAGGTTTGTACAATGTGACATAATTCTACTCAATCCTGTCTTTTGACGGCCCTGTAAGAAAATAACGTTTTGATAAATATTTCCAAATATGATGTAATTGCCCAATACTGCAGTCAAAAAGTAAAATCAGTAATATTTTCCCAACATAAACAGTATCCCTATTCAAACAAAAAGTTAGTGAAGATTCAAACAGCTAAATTTTCTAGTTAGACAACTGAAGATTTACCAAAAACTTGTCCAAATTGGCAAATTTTGTATTTCCTAACCCTTGGATAAAACATGTATCAGTGACATAATTTGATAAGATACAGTAAATTCCAAATACAAAGATGCTCTGACCAAAGGAAACATGTTGTCTCAAATTTCATTATAACCCTCACTTTTATAAAAAAGTCTGTCTAGACCATGATAAAGATTTTTATACCCCCCATTGAAAGATCTGGGCATATTGTTTTACTTTTGTCCATCTGTCAATGAATGCAAAACTTAACAAAAAAAAAATAACATTGCCAATGACTTCAAGGCTATTTAAAGATATAATCCTCTTTTTCGGTATTATGATAGATCTTGCTAATGCCCATCTACAGATACCAAGGTCATGTGACAGTTCAAGGTCAGCTGTCTAGGTCAAAGATTTAAAATACTGATGTTATGTTTTACAAACACATCTTGTTTATTACTGATATATATCAACACATCTAACTGATTGTTATTGAAGCAGTTTACTTTAGATTAAATAATAAAAATAACTTTCAGGTCACTCTACTGCAGAGGTTCTTTGAGCATATTTTAGAAGTGAAGCCTCATATTTTTGCCACGTATAACGGAGATCTGTTTGATTGGCCGTTTGTTGAAGCCAGGGCAGCGTTCCATGGTCTGGACATGTCAAGAGAGATAGGGTTTGAGAAGGACAGTCAGGGGGAATACAAGTCCAGACCAGCAACCCATATGGACTGTTTTAGGTAGACAATTTTATCTTTGCAGATTGTCATATACATTCACATTATGAAATTTTTTTGGGTAAACAGGAATGGCTTGTCTGTATCTGTGTACAAATGTTACCTAAAAATTGTTGTGAAATAGACTCTTCTAGTTGAGAGAGATTGGGTTTGTTTGAATTTTTTGGGGGGTATACCGGAATCTGCCGAACTGTTTGTCTTTGAACAAAATGTTTCCATAATCAGGCAACAAACTTTTCCTTTAGTCTAGACAGTTTGGCTTTTAGAAGAATATAAATAAATATTAAGCAGATTGTAAACATTACACATTCTTTAACCCATTACCAGACTTGTCCAAATTGAAAGATGTCCTAGATGTGATTTCTTAGTCAAAGAAATTTAAAATTTTGCCGTTTCCTAGATGGTGTTGTGGTGTAAATATTGTAAGGGTTTGAATCCTGGCTGTGCTACAGGTTATGCCTTTTGGTAAGCCTCGTACTTATGATACCTAGGAAGTACCAAAACACAATTACTAATTTTTAAATGCAGCATGACACCATTTCATTTATTAAGGTGTGTTGAGTTCCCTTGCCTGACTTGTCCAACATGGGTTTTTCTACCTGGGGACAAGTATTTTTTTCTAATCTACCTGTCCATGAACAAGTAGATACCAGGACAAAAATCAGAATGGTACTAAATATATATAATAGATTATCAAAATGTTAATATCAAAGGGTAGAAAACATTTCTAATGAAGAAAGTGCTGGAGTCCAGCATTCTTCTTTAAAAGCAATGTTTTCTCAAAATTGATTGATTTTCTTTTATAATGACATGTTATCTTTGATCCGAGACATGTAGAAAATCATCTTTTACTTGTCAGGGGACAAGTGGAGATGTTCTGTATTTCCACACCCTTTCATTTATTCTATTTGAACCAAGGCTGATGAAAGAAGTCATTAATCCCTACACATTTACATTTCAGATGGGTCAAGCGAGACAGTTATCTACCTGTAGGCAGTCAGGGTCTGAAAGCTGTTGCAAAGGTACTTCAGTTTGATATAGTGCACAATCTTGCTATATTTCCAATGATAGAAAGTATTCTTACTTAATCTTTGACTTGACTCTGGTAGTACTAGTGAAATAAATATCAGGAAACCATTGTTAGGTGCTCCAGTCTCTGCAATATAACTGAAAAATGTTGAAAGCAGAGTAAAACTCCATTCAATCAATCAATATGAATCTTACTATGAATAAATCAAAGAAACATGTTAAAGAAAACTAGATGAAATTAAAAGTTTAAATGGCATCTTTAGTCAAGACTGTGATACCAACGTTTGAGTTTACTGTTTAATAATACAGTTTAGATTATAATTTGGTAAAATTAACAACATTTAACTGTGATTTCAGGCCAAATTACGGTATGACCCAACAGAATTAGATCCAGAGGATATGTGTAGAATGGCCACAGAGGAACCCCAGGTTAGTCCGCTAGCATTCTGTTATCACCTACAAATACAGTCAAAAATATCCGACCAAGACATAAAAAATATTAAATAGTATTATATATACCTTTATAAGTGACAAAATAATGGGAAGATTCCACATATGATTATATGTCCAATATGACCATTACAAATAGTTAAAACAATTATTTCCTAGATGAGATAGATAACACCCAAAAGGTTTATGGAAGAAATTTAATGTGCAATAGTTCCATACCTAGCAGCGCACAACAAGTTTTAACTTATTTCCTTTCATCTCACAGTGCAAGGGTCACATAATTACAGAGCTGCAGATAAAAGAATTGATTTTGACTTTCCAAATCAGGGTTAGACACAAAAGTGTGTCTGAGACTCCTTGTTTACCAGTTTGGACTCCTACATTTTGCAAGTAAGGAGTCCAATGGACTCCCAGGATCACATGATTATATTCTAGGAAAAAAAAAAAGAACTTGGATTCCTTGATTTCACAAAAGAAAGTGTTGCTCCCTATCAAATGCTAATTAACAATATTTGACTATATATCGCCTAAGTATTTATTTAAATGCTCTTGTCCAGATAAACAGAAGAGGAAAAAGAGTGTTAACACATTTTGATTCATTTTAATACAGGTTCTGTCTAACTACTCAGTGTCCGATGCTGTAGCCACATTCTATCTATACCAGGAATACGTCCATCCATTTATATTTGCCTTGTGTACAATCATTCCTATGGAGCCAGACGAGGTAAAAATGAATTGTAGATTAGTCTAGATAGTTTATTTAGGCCCAATGAAATCTGAAATCTGTAATTTTATAACCATTAGATTCAGATTTTTAAGAATCTTAAGAGTTTTATGCTCTAGCAGTGATCAGATATAGGGGGCATATTGTTTTACCTTTTTCCACCGGTCTATTTGCCTGTCTGTCTGTCTCTCTACAAAACATAATCAAAGAAAAATAACATGTCCCATTACTTAAAGCCTATTCAAGATGCAATGTTCTTTATTGCATATGATTAATCTCAATAATAGGCATAACTCATTCCACTGGTGTTAAGGTCATGGTCATCTATCAAGGTCAAACTTCTGGAAATTTTGCAGTTTCTTGGCCATTCGTTTTTCATCTTTGTAGCTCAACTGACCAATGGTTATGGGAACTATATTGATGACCTTGTTCCTATCTGTCTGGTTGTCTGTCTTATCAATATAATCAAGAATTTAATTCTAGTTGTGTTCGACAAGATTCATGCATTTTGATTGGCTGAAAAAAATTGTTTCATAACAAATTTTGATTTCATGGCTTTTTTGTAAGCTTTCACGGAAAGTTGTCCCATAAACGATCTGTGTATTTGAGGGTTAATCTTACATTTTTGCTAAAAGAAATTAAGTGATAAGATATGAAAAGTTTTTTTGTTTATTTTATGGAGTCACATATTCATACAGTGTGATTAGGATTTAAGTTTCATACCTCTATGAAATCAACAAATACTATCTTCATCTCTTAAATAAATTTACAACATGAGGTGAGGTGTGAGGAGGGTTCCATGTCGAAATTTAACGAGATCACTGCAAAGGGATTTCTAAGGAAAATTTTCTGTAGTCAACTAGTCATTTTCCCCTTTCACATACATTTTTTTAAAAGCAATAAAGTTCCTGAAAAAATTAATTGAACTTAAAACAAATTTCAATAGGGTTTTAAATATTTTTATTCTACCACATTGATAGATGTGGATAGATTATGAACTGTCTTTAAACGCCCACAACCCACCAAAAAAAAAAAAAAAAGATGTTTATCTCTCTCTCTCTCTCTCTCTCTATATATATATATATATATATATATATATATATATATTTATTGAACATTGTTCTTTTGGAACCAAGGTCAAGATTCTTTTGGAGCCAAGGTAAAGATTATCTATCAAGATCATCTGTCATGTAATTTTTCAAGTTTGAATATTTGTACAATTTCTGGAAAAGGTAGTGCTTGGGGAACGATTCTTGTAATGCAATGTCAATATCAGCTAGGTATCTCAATTTAACAAAATATCCTGTCTCTATCAAGATCATCTGTCATGTAATTTTTCAAGTTTGAATATTTTTACAATTTCTGGAAAAGGTAGTGCTTGGGGAATGATTCTTGTAATGTAATGTCAATATCAGCTAGGTATCTCAATTTAACAAAATATCCTGTCTCTACAGGTTTTGCGTAAAGGATCTGGGACCCTGTGTGAAGCATTACTGATGGTACAAGCTTATCACGCCAACATTATCTTCCCAAACAAACAAGAATCCATCCTCAACAAGCTTACCAGTGATGGTCACATGATGGACTCGGAGACCTATGTCGGAGGTCATGTGGAGGCCCTGGAGTCTGGTGTATTTAGAGCCGATATTCCTTGTAGATTTAGAATGGTAAGTAGAGGGGGTACTACAAGATTATTGTAAGTGCATTTATATCTATAGATACTTAGAATAATGTTGCACTGACCCCTCAAAGTATTCCTTTTGGCTTTAGACTGAAAAACCAAAGGGAATTGTCTTTAGGGTAAATTATGAATTAATGCATTGACAGGTATTTAGACTAAGATCAGTCTGCACATATATGTGCAGGCTGATCTTAGTTTTCACTACCTTTGGCTTCTTGAAAATATTACTGGCATATGTCAATAAACTTGCTTTTGATTGATATAAATTTGGCTCAAAAAATTGAAATTCATTACTTTCCTTTTAAACCCAATACTGCTCCCGCTTACTGGACTCTGCTTATTATAACAATAACAGTAAGTATTCACAATTTAGGGTTTTAGGCCTTAGGTTTTCATCATGCTCTCTTTTCTAGTGCTAAGATTTTGCCATGTGGAAGATGAAAAATCCAGCAGATTTATGAGCCCCTCTCAGTTAGCTCAGTCGGTAATCAGGAATCAAGGCTTAGGGGAGTCGAGACTCCTTGTTTACAATGTTGGTATTCCTTCCCTTTACAAGTAAGGAGTCTGATAGACTCCAAAGGTCATATGAGAATATTTTGAAAAACAATTGCACTGGACAGTTTTATTTTCAACCCTTTCCAGAACTGTAGACTTTTTCACTACAAAAGTTGTTGAAAACTTTTGCTTGCATTTAGTAGTAATTTGAAAAAAAACCCCAACCTCTTCTTTGGAAGGAGAAACTTGCTTGTAACAAGCAATTTCTTCTTTTCCATGATGTTATCGCATTATGAAAATTCCGGCTCCTTACATTTAGCATGGACTCCTTGATTTCATGCATTAGAAGTCAAACGGGCTCATTACTCTCCTTAGTTAGTATCAATCCCTGGTAATGCATCTGGCTCTCAATCAATGCCAATCTAACATTTGACAAAGACCTATGTGAAATAGCAGCTTAGGCTATGAAAGAATGTGATGGTAGTACTGGTGAGAGAAATACCAGGGACCATTGTAAGGTGCTCCAGCCTTCGCTTTATAACTGAAAGATTGTTGAAAGTGGCATAAAAAACCCATTGAAAAAATTTGAATTAATCATTGTGAGTCATTTGTTCCCTACTGATGGGCAAATGATTCATCTATATGGGGTTGGCAGTTGAATGCCCAGATGAAGTGTTCAGGTTTATGAGAAATAACAGAAAACCATGGATGGGTGCAACAGTAGCCACAATATAACTGCAATACTGTTGATTACGCTATTCACTGAGAAATAGAGCATGGTTATTCATGAAAATAGTTTGAAAACTATGTATTACGCTTAAAACTGTAAAGGTCACTGTATATTACAATGTTACATTTCAGGTTCCTGAAGCATTCCAAAATCTTATAGACAAAGTGGAATATACCATGAGGTTCTCTATTGAAGTAGAGGAAAAGATTCCCATGGATCAGGTCACAAATTTTCAGGAGGTATAAATATTTAGAGCTAAAGATTCATAATACTTACACAAGCCTAATGGTGTGGTTACTCTTTGGAACTGTCTCATCAAGATAATTAAAATGAGTATTCTTAACATATGGGTTTGCGCACAAATAACAATTTTCTCTGATCTGGCCTTCTTAATTACCATGCTGAAATTGTAACATAAGTATTTTTAAAGGAGTTCTAGACAAGGATAGGCCTGCATTTTTTTATACCCCTTTAAAATACAGTCCCTGAATGTTAGGTTGAAGGTTCCTGGGATTTTTATGCCCCTTGATTGACCATTGATTTGAAAAGAAACAACTTGAATTAATTCATCAGAAAAAAAGAAGAAATTACTCAAACAAACAGATTTTTTCTACCACAGATGTGTGTTTGACATCAACAAACACCCACTTGTCAGTATCGTCTGCGTCCTCTCTCAATTTAGACTAGTCTAAAACTTCTAAAAATGGATAAGGGTATATCCATTCCCATACTCTATCATTTTGAGAGAAAACGACAAAATCTCCAGAAAACTTGAAATATATAGACGCAATCATTTATTGTCCACATTTTTTTCAAGAAGATAAGTAAAATTTATCCCCAAATGAAAGTTGTAAGGGAAAAAAATATATATTGTTTTCCCACATGGCTTTTTGACACTCATCTAAGATAACATGTTGTAATTACAAAAGGTGTGAAAAAGGTACTTGACCTCGTATTAGATTTGACAGGATTGTTTGATTAGGTGTGAAAATTTAATGGTCTGTCATATCCTACAGGTAGACTACTCTATCTTCTACCCTTCTAGCCATGTCAGATGGTGTGTAGATTGGTGCAGATTGGTGTGATAATAGAATATTTTACAATCTAAAACAGTGCTCAATCTGTCCATATGTATATAAATATCTGAATTTACTATTGCATAGTATAAATAGCTGCGCAGTTCCATGCACTTTATTTCTTGCTTACATCTTGTGCCATAGAAAAAACGCTATTGAATTAGTTTTCTTTCCTAATAATGATTTCTGAAATTTGAAAATACCAATGTGTTGAGAAGGATTATCTGTGAGCAAACAGAAATAATTTATAGGACTTTTTATGAGGCACAAGTATTGAAAATGGGAAATTCTGAACCCTTTGATGATATTTGGTCGATAGGTAAGAATTTTTTTGATATGTTGAACTGATAATTTAGTGGGTTTTCTGCTAAAATCGCATAGCTAAAGCTTGTTCAAAGCTGTATTTACGAGGTTTTAGAAGAAATCTACATTTTGAAGAAAAGGTTTTCAAATGAAATGAAATCTTGCTAAATCCGCAATATTTTTTTCTATATTCATGTTAATTTATAAAACCTGGAGTTACAATGTCTTAGTATATGATTGATGATATCTCAGCTCTATTCATGAACAGTGGATAATTTATTTTTCATGAATAGTTAAAAAGTTTATGGCTATTTTTCCTTACAGGTTTGTACAGATATTATTGAGAGACTATCCATGTTACGTGACTGTCCCAACAGACTAGAAAATCCCATTATCTATCATCTTGATGTCGGGGCCATGTATCCAAACATTATTCTTACAAACAGACTTCAGGTAATAATAAATAATAATAAGTTTATTTAGGTAAAAGAGTACAGAACATGGCATAGTAAGAGCAGTATAACAAATAATTTTTGCATCGAGGAAAAAAAATTGAAAAAAAGCACCATGTTATGCGCTCCATTACCAAGGATAACACAAAAAAGAAGAAAAGCCAACTTTAGGTGAAAGATGAAATGTGAGAGAAATGGTCCTTACTTTGCATGTACACTTACATGCGAATTTGGGTGCTATTTTTAATGCTTTTGTGTCCTAGATGCAACTCTAGTTTGGCAAATTTTGCATTACTCAAATATCCTAATTTCTTTGCTCAAACAGTGCCGATTTGGAACTACCGATAGTATAATGGATCTAAGGGCTAAAATGTAAAACTTTTCTTAAAGCAAAAAGTAATTTCAGGAATATTGTTTTAAATGTTGAAGGTAACAATTATTAACTTATGATACACAGAACGTAAATAAACTATTGCTCCTTGAAACACCACTTGATATTGAATCAAAATTAAGCTTAACCCTATCTTGTACAACCAAAGAATTTCACATTCCGACAATTTTATCCTTTAGAAAAAAATGTGGAAAAAGAAGATATTGCTTATAACAAGCAATGTCTTCTTTTCTCACATTTTCAACATAGACAGGATTCTTTTCCAAATTGCAACATTGTCTCCCACCAAATGGTTGGATAAACCTAAAAGTAAATGGGATAGCAGCGGGAGGAATAAGGATGTAATGGTAGTAATTGTTAAGAAATACAAGTAATCCATTGTATAGTGTTCCAGCTGCTGCAGTATGACTGAAAGAATTCTTAAAAATGGCATTTAACCCCATTCTATAAAAGCAAAGAAAATCTCACCAACTATTCTTTGTCATTTGTATCATATGGACTACTCTAAATATCAAGTGGGAAAGATTTTCAAGGTCTGATTTTTGTATCCAAATTAAGTGATGTTATGAAAAATGTGTATTCGCAGCCTCCAGCCATTATAGATGAAGCAACTTGTGCCGCATGTGACTTCAACAAACCTGGTGCCACCTGTCAGAGAAAGTTACCTTGGATGTGGAGAGGGGAGATAAGTATGTTGTATTGCATCTAGATATACTTTTGTTCAGGGCTGTGGAAATACAGATTTTCTCAATTTGTCCCTGGACAAGTAAAACATGATTTTCTATTTGATCAGGATCAACGTGAACTTGTCTGCAAAAAAAAGAAAATTGATGAAAAAGAGAAATTTTTGCTTTCAGTGAAGAAACTGCTTGAAACCAGCATTTTCTTCATTGAAAACAATATTTTCTACCTTTTTAAACAAATATTTAGCTTATTAATCTCTTACCTCTATTAAGTACTGTTCCAAGATTTGTCCTCGTTTACTTGTCCACAGACAAATCAGGTCTGTCCAACTCTCCAAATATCCTATTCTTGTGGACACAACTCCTTTTGCTTATGCATTAATTTTCATGAAACATTTACAGAATGTTCCTCATTACATTTTACAATATTCTGTAAAATTTTCCTGTGATATTTCTTATAACAGCACTTATGTATAATATATTCACCTGCAGCTGAGTTTGGTATATATTTGCAGTTTTCATTTATCTCTTTCAGTTTTTTCTACCCTTAATGATCCTTGCCTTTTGTCTTTCTGTTATTTGTTAAAATGAGTATTGATAATGATTCTATCTTAGTAGTTTGTTGCAGTTTTGAAGGTACTCCCCATTCATGATGACCAGAGAAATATGATGTTATAACCGTCAAAGTTGTTGTGAACTGAACTAAAGAACAACAGATCACAGCAAGCTTTGACGAGTTGTCATGTCATCGATCAACATGGAAGAAAGATATAAGGAAAGGTATGGCGGGCATGGGTGACGGGGATGATAAACATGGCGATGAAATGCAGTATTGTACCAAAGGTGATGATGTGTCCCTGAAAAATATGATGGAACAACCAAATAGTATGGATAAGAGTACAGATCTGGGAGTAGGGAGTGATTTTCATAAATAATAAACGCAAAAATTCCATAGTCTGTCTATCAAATTGATGTTGACAACTTGTGGGTACTTATTAGAATCGTTTTATCAAGACCGATTCCAATGAGTACCCAAAACTAAGGATTTGGATGAAAAATGAAAAATTTAGATTTTCATCGCTTTCTCCTGTTCAAGGCCCTGTCCTAGAAAATACTTCAGTACCAACAGAAAATATGAAAAAGAAAACCCAGATTACAGTATCCAGAAAGGAAGATTGTCAATGGAGATTAACCCTGTTGCTCACAGAAGACTGAAGATTGCAGTGTTTGTCAAAGTGGCTGTGAAGCATGTGGATTGTACAATGGATCACAGCCTGCTTTGATGAGCATTTCTGATACACAAACCAACACATAAGGAATAGGAAGGGCCTGTCTATAGGATCATGGCTTGTTTTGCGCTTCTAATATAAAGACAACACAAGAAGTCTGAAAGATGTTGATAGAGGTACCTTTGGTGGGTGATCGCCTACTTTGATCGTCTTTCCTGACTGGCAAATTAACAGTTAAATAGGAGTTAAAGGACCAGTAACAGATAGTGGCTTCTTGTGTAGGGCATTTCTGATAAAAAAAAATCAACAACGGAACCAAAAAAAAAGAAATTGAAATAGTTTCAACATACTAATGGTAGATAATACTTTAAGAGCATGTCTGTTAAGCAAGAAAATAATGAGTTGAATTAGTATTTAAAACAGACTATTAGTGGATGCAAATACTGCTGATGATAAAACATTATTGATCTTTGAGTTTCATAAGGCTTTCTAAGATTAACTTGAAGTTCCAGTTCTAAAGGAAAGACATAACATTGGTAGCAGGAAGGCTAGTCTTCATCTATACTGTCTGACATGGTGTGATAATGATTAATTTGATATAACACTTAGAATCCTGTTAATTTCTGGATGCCTGATTATTAAATGCAAGGTATTTTTGCATGAATTACATGATACATTTCAAATTTTGTCTTTAGTACAATTTGCATGTGTGATGATCAAAGATAGTATTACCAGGCATGTCAAAGAGGTTGTGAACTGTTAACATAACCAGATCACAGCCTGCTTTGATGAGCTTGTTAAGATCTTGTCTGCAACATGTAAAATGATGTCAGGGATATCTGATCTAGGATTTTTGGATAGTAAACAAGATTCCTCTGGAAATCAGTCCAAGAACATGTTGATCTTGGATCAGGAACAAATTTGCAGGCTAATTCCATAGGGAAATGGAATTTTAATTGACTTGTCATTAAGTGACCACCTAGGGGACCAATAAAAAGAGGTAGCTTATGGAAGTGGTCGCTTGATACAATTGATTGAATGATGAATACAAGGTGTTACTTGATAGCATATAAAGGTTGTCATAATTTTTACAGAATCCTATGAAGTTCAAACCCATAAGAATCGTCTCATTGAGACAATTCTAATGGACTTGAATGTAATAGGATTCAATGACATTTTCTCGTTTAAGAATGCCAACTTTTTCTGAGATTTTGCTTATGATGAAGGAACTTTTTATGATGGTCGCTTGATAAAAGTGGTCGCTTGAGCAATATGGACTGTATTAAGTGGAAATGGGAAACATAGACGAGAAAAAGATGCTTTCCCCAAGTAATTTCAAGTTTAATCTGAATGTTTTCTACTTTTTAATCTTTTTAGCTTGAAAAGATATTTGATTGTTAGTTAATATCTTCACAACAGAAAATTCATCCGTATGTCAAAGAGTGAGGCAATTGGTATTTCTCGCCCATGGCAGAAATAAAATAATGATTCTATTCTGTTGGCATTTTCATGTTCTTAATTATCCCCTTGTGATTCATGTTATTTATGTTCTTTGTTTATTTTGTAGGGAATGTGGAAAATTCATTGTTTTGTCTACATTGTTATAATTTTGACATTCTGTATTTTTGAATTATACTTGCACAAAAACTGCAGGCATTTTATCTCCGCTGTTATTGGAGAAATCCTAAGGTGTAACTATAGCCATGGCAGTGTTGTTCTGCTAAAAACAACAACTTTGGATATTTGGAATTACTGGAGGTATTCACTGGAACCTTCGAACAAATTCCCTCAATCAAAAGAATAACAAAAATAATCAAGTGGGTTGCATTTTGTGTATATCATGTTAGGAAATGTTTTGACTTGCCAAAATTAGATGTGTATTATATATTCAAATTCATGACATCTTAAATGTTTTCATTGTAGAAAACTTCCTTTTGCAAGAATAACTTGAATGTTATTATACACCCCCTACATAGTTAAGGGGGTATACCCCCCCTAAACTGTGTGTGTGGGAGGGGGGGGGTAAATAAGAGTCGGCTCGTCCATCTGTCTGTAGCTTTTTCTTGTCTGATCAATTTCTCAACAACTAATGTGTGGGTTTCATTCCAACTTTACAGATGTGATCAGTATATAGCAGAGATGTTCAAGTAATATTTTTGGTTTTGATCCATTGTTTTTTGACAGAGTTATGGCTCTTAGATTGAAAATGGCTTTTCATTATTGATATGCACTTGTAGGGGGGTATTAGTCTGCTTTGTGGCAGTCTAGTTCAAACAATTTCTTGTTCTGTGCTAATGCTTTCTGAAGCTTTACAAATGAGGGGATAAAAAGGTTACATGAATTGATTAATCCTTGTCATGATGAATAAATTTGTCAAAAATTTGCATCAAAATCAAAGGGCAAAAAGCACTAAATGTACCAACTGTAGGTCAATTTTTATTTGAAAAACTTAATTGTTGACAATTCTGGTTTGAAAGTGAGAAACAGGTGGTGTAGACTAACATCAGACTGCACATATTTGCAGGCTGATGTTTGTCTGAAGCTCCTGACAAGTCAGGAATATTCCGGGTTCAGCATGACAAGGGTTAATATAAAAAATGAAAACAGCCGAATCCTTATGATAGATAAGTCTAGAATGAGATTATTTGTCCCACTTATTTCAGTGCCTGCTTCTAGAAGTGAATACCACAGAATTCAACAACAGCTGGAGAATGAGAAATTCCCTCCTGCCTTTCCTAATGGTGCACCTCGAGCCTTCCATGAACTAAATAAACAAGAACAGGCAGAAATTGAGAAAAAAAGACTTGCAGGTGACAATGAAATATTTTCATAAGTCTGTCTATCTACATAATTTTGATGGCTCAGTGCGAAACAGTTGTAACTCCCTATAAACATATAGGGAGTTACAACTGTTTTGCACTGAGACATCTATATGTGATCACCTGTGGATTCTGGCAGGCAGGAGACTTCAACTTTTTTGTCCAGAGCATAAATCTTGTCACCTCAAATCTGATTGACTTGAAACTTTGCAGTTGTATTCCTTTTATGGTAACAGAGTGCATTGCACAAGAACAGGAACTCCAGCTAACTTATTTGAGTTAGCGCCCTTTGTTGTTTTTCATACAGGAGTGTGACTGGTGTATCTTGTGACAATTTGCCATCTTTTTTACATCACAAAGCAAGAGCATTACCATATGTAAGTTTGAAAATCTTTAAATGGTTTCCACTTTTGAAGTACATTTGCATTTAAAACAGTATTAACCATAGAAAAGGAAAATTGAAATATTGATAAATGAGAACAAAACCCCCCAAAATGAATTAAAAACTAGACCTATGTCAAGTATGTAAATATGGATAGATTTACTCTTCACAAAACTGGTTTGATTAAGAGTAAAACTGAAATTGAAGAAATGTATGCCTGCAGAAAATAAATTAGCAATTTTGAATATAACCATAAATCAAGTCTCTGACATGTTATCATTTTGTACCAGAATACTGTCGGAAAGCGTACAAGAAAACAAAGGTGACTAAGATGGAAGAAAGGACAGCAACCATATGTCAGAGAGAGAACTCATTCTATGTGGACACTGTGAGGGCCTTTAGGGACAGGAGATACGAGTTTAAAGGCTTGACTAAGGTATATTTGAATGCAAATCTCCAGATACAGGGAGTGTTATTGCTTTCAAAATGCATTATTCTTCAATCAAATTTATGTAACGTTGTGAGTACTCATTATACCTCCCATCTACCAAGTAGAGGGGGTAATGGTTTCACTGTCAGTCCATTTATATATACCTTTGTTTGGCTGTACGTTGGTAGAATTTCTCATTTCTAGTCTCTTACATGAGAATGAGGTGACCTAGAATCATTACACTTAAGGTAGTGGACCCATAATAGCTACGCAATATTTCGGAACTCATGATATTTCACAATGTTGACCGAGGTTTCCGAATGAAATTCATTAGGAAACCTTGGTTAACATTGTTACAGTTAATTTCTCCTGAAACATTGCGTAACTATTTTGGGTCCACTACCGTAATACAATTATTGTCCATGACCCAAGGAAATGCCCTTTTGTTTATGGCTTAAGAAGGTCAAGGTCACAATTCTGGAATTGAGACAGGGGTCTGGTCTGGGCAACTAATCTAGTAGGATTCTTATAAAGTTGATTTCAATGAGTACCCACAACACAGGGTTTTGATGAAAAACAACATTATCAGATTGTGAACTCTATCTTATCTGGAACCCTGTATAGGCACTTTGAATAGCTTTGCTTGAACATTAAACCTTAACATTTGAATTTTCTAGGTCTGGAAGAAGAAGCTGTCTGAAGCCCAAGATTCAGGAGATGCGTCAGAGATCAAGAAATGTAATGGTATGGTGGTACTGTATGACTCACTACAGCTGGCTCACAAGTGTATTCTTAACTCTTTCTATGGATATGTGATGAGGAAAGGGTAAGAATGAAATTGTTTCTGAAATGTTAGGCAGATTACAATATCACTAAATTATTCTGGAGGGAATACAATAAACATTTAATAAAGACATTTAAACATTTGATAGTCATTTGAAATACTAAGTGTCAGACAGATTATATACCATTTATTTGTGTTAAATAATCTCTTCAGTTGTTGAATCTGGCTAACAATCCAAAATACTGGTGAAAGAAATACAAGAATCTATTGATTGCTGCTCCACCTTGCTATATGATTGAACATTTTTTGTTCAAAGGGGCATTTAACCCTAAAACAAACTAAACCAATCTTGGTGAAACTAGCGTAGTTTGCTTTATTCAGTGAGCAAAAAAAGTATTTTATCTTGAACTTTGGTTGCAGAAGAAAGAAATGTTATAGAAAATATTTCAGAACGCAGTACACTTAAACATTGATACTGCATATTTATTCTATCTTGAAAAGGTATTATGTTTGAAGCATGTTATCAAGGTAAAGTTTGGTCGGATTTTGATGGGTTGATTAACTTGTGTTCAGGCATTTATTATAGTTAGATTTCTTGTTTAAAAAGGACCTTTTGAGACTTTTGATACTCTTTAAATTGAGATACCACTTTTGTTATTAATTGATTCACAGCTGTTAGTTAAAGAATTGATTAACTAATCAAATTACATATTTATAATGAGATTACTCTGAACTGGGATATTTTCACCAATTTGTTTCAATTTCCTGTGTGGTTAATGTAAATATCATAACAACTAGATTGGTTTTTGTCTGGAGCATATCTCAAAAGTATGCAAGGTAGAATCATTAAACTTCACAGTGGATACATCTCATTGAGGAGAAGTGCAGTGCACAAGAACCACAACTCTACTATCATATTTTGTGAGTTATTGCCCTTTGTTGATTGACAAAGAATAGGCTTGATTGACAATGAATAGGCTATTAACCTACTTTTATGGGGGGCATAAATGTTCTACAAAAAATCTCTTATCTTTACCTTGTATTTTTCAATGTCTATATATTTATGGTTTATTAACAGTGCTCGCTGGTACAGTATGGAAATGGCTGGGGTTGTATGTTATACTGGTGCTAATATCATTACTAAGGCTAGAGAGATAGTGGAACAAATTGGGTAAGGTTAATACTAGTATGCCATTTTTATTTTCACAATTTATTTTCGAGGAATGGCTCTGTGTTCCCTGTTCAATTTATTATTGCAAAGTTTAAGATTCTGTTCTGTTATTTTCTTTACAGAAAGTACATGTAGTAAATAACAATTAGTAAGTCAAAATGGATTATTTAAATCAGGGTATGGAATTCCCATACACAGGCTTTTCCACTTGCGAGCAAGTACATTTTGCTTGGCTACTTGTCTGCAGACAACTAAATACCAGAGAAAAATCTTGAAACGGATCTAAAAAGATCTAGGAGAAAAAGTCATCCTAATTTTTATATCAAAGGGAAGAAATCATTGTCTTTAATGAAGAAAATGCTGGGTTACTGCATTATCTTCATTAAAAACAATTTTTTCTCAATATTTATCATATCATTTTTGTGCGCAAGTTCAGTTAGATCCCGGATAAGTAGGAAATCAACTTTTGTTTTAATTGGACAAGCCTTATTAACACACCCCTGTAAATCACTACAATGCCAAAATATCTGTGTGCATGAATTGAAGAACAATGTTTTTACATTATAGGTACCATGACAGGGGTGTGGAATTTGCATGTCCAACTTGTCCGTAACAGGCTTTCATACCTGCGGACAAGTACATTTATAGAGGCTACTTGTCCGTGGACAAGTAAATACCAGGATAAATTTGAAATGGCAATAAATAAATTGAAGACATGAATAAGCTTAATGTTTGTATCAACGAGTTTAAAACACTGTTTTTAATGAAGAAAATCTAGGTTCTAGCATGTTTTTCTTTAAAAAAAATGCTTCCACATATTATATTCTTTTTTCCTTTGCCACGAAGTACAAAATCACCCTACTTTTCATTCTCAGGAGGCCACTAGAGTTAGACACTGATGGTATCTGGTGTGTTTTACCTGCAACCTTCCCTGAGAACTTTGTGATCAAAACAACAAATCCGAAAAAATCTAAAGTGACAATATCTTACCCTGGTGCAATGTTGAATGTCATGGTTAAGGTAAGTAATTTTGTCAGTGGGCGATAATATACATTGTTATGCTTGTAAGCCTGGTGAAATGAAGGATATGAACTGTTATACTGTTTTCTGTCTGTCTTTCTTGATCTGTCTGTCTGCAAAACTTAACCAAAAAATTAAAATTGCCAATTATTTCAAGGCTATTCTAGATACAATGCTCATATTAAGTATGATGATAGATAACTGCAATAGTATGGATACTATTGAAAAAGGCATTTAATGCCTTACACTATTGCTACTACTTTCAATTAATCAGTAAAGGGCAAAGATGGTGAAAATGGCAGCGACTGAAAAAAGGCAGAGATGGAGGGATTGGTTTTATACAAACACATCTTGTTTCAGGATTATTTCACCAATGACCAATACCAGGAGTTGGTAGATTCAGATCAGATGGAGTATAAGGTACGCAGTGAGAACTCTATATTCTTTGAAGTGGACGGTCCTTATTTAGCCATGATTTTGCCTGCATCCAAAGAGGAAGGGAAGAAATTGAAGAAAAGATATGCTGTGTTCAACTTTGATGGCTCACTAGCGGAATTGAAGGTAGGGATATATGCTTGATTAATTATCAAAATTTGAAGCTCATCCAAAAGGAGTTTTAGTATGCCATCACCAAAATTCGGTCCAAAGGACTCAAAAGTTAGGTTCATGGGGTCCTTACTAAAGGTTCAGGAGTCACTGTGTTTTAGCTAACCTCTAGTTTTTGTGAAAATATTAAATTGTTCTCTGAATTAAGCTAATCAATGTATTTGATAGAATTGAAAACTGCCTTATTATATACTTTGACAGTTTATTTACGAGTGTCAGACACACATAACCTCAATCCCTTAAAACTGTGTCAAATGATTTGAAATGATTGTTTAGAGGGAATATTATATGAATTAAAGGGATAAACCTAAAATACATCAATTTAATGGATTTATATTTCAATAGAAAACACATACTAAATAAACGCTCACTGTTCAAGTTTTGTATAGCTCGAGGGAGTGTTTATTAGGATGAATATGGTAATTGGAATGAATTATTAAATGCAACCTGTCACGCAAGTAGGGACCATCTGGGTAATGTGTAAAGTGTCATTCCTAGTCAGACCTTTTCGCACGACAGGTCACATGTATTTCAGGGTTTTGAAGTGAAGAGGAATGGTGAGCTAGAGTTAATCAAGATCTTCCAGTCCTCTGTATTTGAAGCCTTTCTGAAAGGAATGACTCTGGAAGAATGTTACGCTGCTGTCGCTAAAGTGGCTGACTATTGGCTGGATGTACTCTTTAGTAAGGTATTGCACGTCTGTTTTCAATTTCAACATGGGAAAAGAGGCTTTATGAATTCACTGCTCAAAATATTCTTGTTATACCCCCGCAAAACGAATGTTTTCGGGGGTATACTGGAATCAGCCCGTCTGTCCGTGTGTCTGTCTGTCCGTGAGTCTGTCCGTCCGTCTGTGAACACATATAGTAGTAAATTTGTGTTGCAAACTCCTCCTTCAGTTTTCCTTCAAAAGCTTTGAAACTTTATAGAAACATTCATCACATGTTGAAGTTTTGCAAGACACAATTTTTAGGTCCCGAATTCCCCTGGTTCATGAATTATCTCCCCTTGAACTTCTGTCAAAGTATCTCATTCTCTGAAAGCACTTGCGGGGGTATTAAGTCACATTCAGTGACAAGCTCTAGTTAATGCTGTAAAAAAACACATATCAAATTTTTCTCGAAACTGTTAGAGGATAAGTTAAGAATCTCTGTGAAAACTAGGCTAAAACACAGAAAATGGGAGCCTTAAGGATAATTGTTAAAAACAAATTGAACAGGAGAAAGCTACTTGGGATTTGTCACTTGACTCATGCTCCTTTAAGCAATTTAGTTTCCTAAAGGTTATAAAACTTTTCTGATGCTCAGCCTAGAATTTTCTGAAACTTAGAATTCAAATAGATGTATAAACATAAAAGATTATACATGTATTAATAGGTTGTTATTTATAATGAGAAAAAACATGATAGTCAATAGAGCGTTTCAGGCCCATGAGGGCCTTTTGTTTTCAATATACCATTCATGCAAATTCATATTGCAGAGAGCCAACAACAGATAGATTTTACATAAAAAGCTAGCATCTCGGCTTTATATAAACCATTACATTTTCTTTTTGTAGGCAGCCAATATGCCCGATTCAGAGTTATTTGAGTTGATTGCAGAGAAGAGAAGTATGTCTAGAAAGCTTGAGGATTACGGAGCCCAAAAATCTACATCAATCAGTACAGCCAAACGTCTAGCTGAGGTAATTTTTAGCTCGCCCGGGACGAAAGTCTCGGAAGAGCTATTGTCAAACCCTCGGATGTCAGCGTCGGCGTCCACATTAGGTTAAAGTTTTTTATTTCTATCAATTTTTATCCTAGAGGCTTAATTTTTTACAGAAACACTCATTAGGGCATAGGCTTTCATTTGAGACCAACATCCATGTCGAAATGACCTTTAGACTGTGACCTTGACCCTTTCAAAAAAACTTTAACCAAAAACTTTAACAAAAAACTTTAACCAAAGAACTTTAACCTTGCTTATATTTTCTATAAGCTTTAAACTAGAGACATCATTACTTCATATGCACACTCATTAGGTGATAGGCTTTCACCATAGACAAAGGTCCCTGACAATTTGACCTTGACCTTGACCCTTTGTGGACTTAGAAAAACTTTGACTTAAAAAACTTTAACCAAAAACTTTAACCTTGCATATACTTTTTAGCTCGCCCGGGACGAAAGTCTCGGAAGAGCTATTGTCAAACCCTCGGATGTCGGCGTCTGCGTCCGCATTAGGTTAAAGTTTTTTATTTCTATCAATTTTTATCCTAGAGGCTTAATTTTTTACAGAAACACTCATTAGGGCATAGACTTTCATTTGAGACCAACATCCATGTCGAAATGACCTTTAGACTGTGACCTTGACCCTTTCAAAAAAACTTTAACCAAAAACTTTAACTTAAAACTTTCACCAAAAAAACTTTAACCTTGCTTATATTTTTATGCCCCCGTATCGAGAGATCGGGGGCATATTGTTTTACTCATGTCCGTCTGTCTGTCTGTCTGTCCGTCCGTCCGTCCGGGTTTACAGAAGAGCATTTATTGGCTTCATTTTATGCTCATTGTGCTTTTGTTGGCTACTTTTGTTGTTATTGGCTATACCCAACAGTACAACTCGGTAGGAGGTACTGTCCAAGAGATATTGGCTTAACCCACGTTGGTAGCCAATACACGTTTGGACGCTCATTTTGTCCAATATTCATTACGGACTTCGGACTGCCCATTTGAACGAAGAAAAAATTCGCGCAGTTTTACAACCAATCAGCTACATGTATTTAATATACCGGGCTCCTCAGCCAATCAGATCGGTTTTTACTGTAGCGATGAATGCCGAGTACTCCGAAGTTACCGAGTGAATACACAGTACATGTGGACTGAAGACCCAGACGTTGAGCGGAGTTTAAACTGTATGTATATCATATTAACTTGTTGTCCAAACACTTATTGTCCAAAACATAGTTAAGTGATTTATTTCAGATAAATAATTGGTTATTTTGTAGAGAAAGCTGATTTATTCTCTGAAAGTTGATCGTCAGTAAAGCCATGTAATGTGTTTTCGCGATGTCAATTGTTGATCGCCTGGTTCTGTTTTGATTTGAATTTAATAAAGACTTTATTAAAGTACAATAATGCGCCTGTTTCTGCTTCTTTTGAATCATGTACAATTGCTTGAAATATGTTTTGGGACAAAATTTTTTGAAGAAATTTCCCTCCAGTCATATTCAAATGGTTATTTACTGACGTTTCAAAGACGAGAAGATCTGCTGAAGTCGATCTTAATATTGGAATCAAATTGCATATGCTACCAATATTTTAAATAATACAATGAAAAGTGTAAGTATCCCATCCCTCTTTATTTACAAGTCAGGGGTTTTTCTCCTTCGGCCTGTGAAAGGCCCCTTCCCCTTGACAAAAGGCCCCTTTCCCCAGAAAAATTTCTTTTCAATCATGCAGTTTTCCCCAAATATTGAGGTTTACCTTGGAAATTTTGTTCCCCCCTAACAGTTTCACATGTTTATTTTTTCCCCTACAAAAAGGCCAAGCCCCTTACCCCAGACTGAAAAAAAAACCCTGCAAGTTGATATTTAATGGCACCTGTTAGATCTATTTCTCCGTAGGGCTGTAACGATACACTCGAATATTCGGTGAACCGAATATCTTAGCCTCGGCGAATATATATCGTATTCGTCTGTCTCAGAACCGAATATTGGCGAATACAAAATGCGACATGCACGGAAGGTGTTTAATTGTAGCCAATCAATGCAAAAATATCAACCAGAGATCTATTTTGTAAGTTTTTAACTTGTATAACCTTATCAATTATAAATTTTATTTGAAATTTTGATAAATGATAGCTAAATATTTAACTCAAGATATCACTCCAATTAGCGAGTAAATATTGTCGTGGTCGTAGCTGATCCGCCATGCACTGGTTTACAGTCTGACAAGCGGGTTATTTAATTATTCTGGAAAAAGCATTGTGTTTAGAATCTTCATCAATAAATCAAAACTGACTGTATTCTTTCCAAAATTCGTTTAGAAATTGTTAACTAAAGTCTTGGCAAAAACTAGCTCCGAGCAGAAAAGTAGGCCAGATCTGTCTATCATCAAAATTATTCAGAGATCGACAGTGAGTGACTTTATTGGCACCCGATTTCTTAGAGATGAAAAATAGGTTATCATGCAAAAAAACCCTAATAAATGTAAGGATTTTCAATGAAAAACAGTAATTTTTATCAGGAAGAAAGTTGGTAAGAAAAAAATTATTGTCACTTTCGTGTAGTATTTGTCAGACATATTAATGTATTTCAGTTACCTCCCTTTAAAAAATTCTAATATACTTTTTCTATATCAAGTTCTAATTCACTTCTAACGTAAAAATAGTGTTACAAAAAATAATAATTATAAAAGATTTTTAGTATGCAATGTACTAAGAATCAATTATTTAACATAAAAAGTTTAATTTTTATTACAAAAACCCTAAATCAAAATTATCTATGGATTATATTTATACGGCATTAAACCTCTATGGGTATTCATTGAATCTCGTAGAGCTGAGAGCCTACAGAGTAGACATAGTGTGAACTATGTGTCTACCATTAAATTCAGACACTTGCATATGCCATTTTGCCAACTAGTCAACCTTGCCAAGTCTTTAAAGTAGCTTGTAAAACGAAAACATTGTAAATTAAAAAATTAAAATCATGAAATCAAGTAAAAAAATCAAAACTGTAAACAATAAGCACAGTTTAGCTTAGGACAGGCTGAAATTCATGGGAGTTTCTTAGATCATCCTTTGAGAAAAAAACAAAGAATGATACAAATACAGCCTACAAATACATCTTCTTTTATCTAAATGAAAGAAAATTAGCCAATTAAAAACAATACATTTGTTAAAACAAAGACCATTGAATATAGGATTTTATCTTTTTCTATTTATGTTTCAATTACAAAATGTAACTATTTCAAGTGTGTAAAAGGAAGGTTTCCAGAAGAAAACAGTTTTTTTTTTAAATTCTAATTAGACAGTTTGTTTTACTTTTGTTTTGTATTTCAATACATATGATACAAAATAGGGACTTTTTTTGTGATAATCAAATGAATTGTCTTTTTGCTGGGTTTTGTGAGTCTGAGACCACTGAATTATAACTAGGACTCAAAACTATCTGACTGGAGTCCCTTGGACCAGAAAGGAATTGATGTCTGTTTTTAACAGTCCTCAATTATTTTCAGAGGCTTATCCCAAAGGTATACATCTTTCTTACACACTGTGAAATTTACCGGTAATCCAGAGAATAATTTAATATTAACCCAAAACATGAAGAAAGCTGAAGCACAGGGTATCCTAAACCTTTAGCAAGAACACCTGTGCATTTAATAATTGAGTCCTTTGGACCCCATTTTGTTGATGGCATACTAAACTCTGTCCTTGGTTGATTAAAGAATGTAATATAAGCAATTTTGTTCTTATTTAAAAAGAAATTATATTCGTGAATAAATATTCATATTCATGACCCTGTATCGTGATGTGTATTCGTATTCGTCACTCGGTGTATCGTTACAGCCCTATTTCTCCGTCAATTTTTAATTTTCACAAAACAATATGGCTGACTTCAGCAATACGAGATTACGACCAAATTTTGGGAGAACAGGACAATGTTAAAGGCCAACATTTACTCATTTTCTAAGAATGCTTACCATGGTAGATACGCAAATGTCAGTGATTTTTGTTACAAATTTATGCGGAAGAGTTCTCGGACCGACTGGTTCCCAAAACAATGAGTCCAACATTGAAACATGTATAGAAGTCCTTGTAAGACAACGTCAATTGCACATTGAAAATGTTAGCATTCTGGGACTCACTAAATATTTATCAATGAGTCCTGAGAAAAAAAAATGCGAGTCAAGGACTCAGGACTCGCAGGTAACAAAATCCCTGAAATGTTATGTATTACATATATTAACCCTTTCCAAAACCACAATAATTCACACTGGAATCCTAATACGGATGACAAATATATATTGATAACGCTAGGCTTTGTGAACGGCGTAGAAAATGTCGAGACAAGACGATAAAATGCTAGTAATAAGCACTTTCTTCTTTTGCCTCAGTGTTTCCTAAGCTATTGACCAAAGGCCGGCTGTCAATCAAAACCATCGATAAACCAATGGACGATCAGAAAAATGCTG
This sequence comes from Fragum whitleyi, assembly GCA_948146395.1. NCBI lineage: Eukaryota > Metazoa > Mollusca > Bivalvia > Cardiida > Cardiidae > Fragum > Fragum whitleyi. The sequence goes on along the minus strand of OX411547.1, from coordinate 39,186,951 downwards.
CATCACTATTGTTTGTCTTAAATTCTTAATTGCACGTGGTATTGTATCGATCTATCGACTGACAACCAAAACAATATATGCCAATGCCTCCATTGTTTGTATTAGATTCTTCGTTGGGCGGAGCGATCTATCGATTGGTGTTTGGTCAACACTGACAATGGATGAACTGTTCTGGTCCTCGTTGCCAGGTATCCCCAAAAATATGAAGTGGCCGGTGAAAGTGGTCAAGTGGCTTCCGAAGCCTCTTGTCTATTGCAAATGTGACGATGCTTAGTAAGTTGTATTTGAATATATTATTCTTCGCAATTGACAAATGTTTTATATTAACAATTCAATGTTCAATACCCCATAATGATATAAACAATTACTAGTAGTGCTCCAAATAATTTTTGGACACTGGCTAATTTTTAAATTAATCGATATAGACAGGCCCCGATTCCACCATCAATACTTAGTGATAAGAAAACTTAAATTCTTAAATGCTTAAATTACATCTCTTCATATACAACTATTTTTGAATATTAAGGTAATCAAAACACCGAAATTGTCAATTCATTGATAGCGCTGAAACTAAAATGATTTCTAACATAATCATGTTTATGAACATTTGAAGAAGAAAATAAAACAGTTGAAATTGGCTCTAAATATTTATCTAAATAAGTATTACTTTAACCTAAGAAGTTGGTGGAATTTGACCCTGGTTTACTTCAGTACCATGAATAATAATTTAATCAAAATATTGTTATACCCCCGCAAACGAAGTTTAGGGGGGGTATACTGGAATCAGCCTGTTGGTTGGTCGGTCAGGTGGTTTTTCGGTCGGTCTGTCCACTAAGTCACAATTACTCCTACAGTTTTTGTCCGATTTGGTTCATACTTGGCAGAAGTGTGCATTGGGACCTAAATAGGTGTGAGACGCAAATTTGGCGAGAATCAGATTGTTACTTTTGGAGTTACGGTCCCTGATTTGACGTAAAAATGCTTGTCTGGACAACTCCTACTGTTTCCGTCTGATTTGGTTGAAACTTGGCAGAAGTGAGCATTGGGGCCTGTAGATGTGCAAGACGCAAATTTCGCGAAAATCCGAACATTAATTTTGGAGTTAATGCCTCTGATTTGATATTAAAATGCTTGTCTGGACAACTTCTCCCACATTTTTGTGACAACCATTTCTGTTTTTGTACCTAATTTCCATGAAAGATACCAAGTTATTCATCCTAATTGTACTATATTTTATCCTGTGACAAACAATATAGTGCTGGGGGTATTTTTATCACCTTCAGTGATAGATTTCTAGTTGACACAGGGTTTTGAGCCTTTCTTTGTGTCTTAGAAACTGGACCCATTGCAAAAGCAAATGTCCCAAGTATCTCCCATTTTTTTCCAAAACAGAATGCAAACAGAGCAAAAACTACTAAAAATATTGAAATAAAATGTTGTAAAGCATCAATTATGCATGCTGTTCCCCTGATCGATGCACTTCCACAAGTGTACAATGACCTCTTGTTCATGTCAGAATGCAGTTACATCAGAATTAAAATCAAGTAGTTCAAGACAATTCTTATTATCATTACCAGTAAGTTAAATAAAAGTTCAAGCTAATCTTATTTGGGCATGAGATAGGAACAATGGTGATGATCTTGTTTATGTAGTTAATTCCAGGCAATAAATGTTTTTTTATGAATTACGATTTTACAGTTTTAATGTGTCCAGAGACCAGCTTGTCCCATTTTCTGATGATGTGAATGTGATTGAAACATTTAAAAATAAAGGCATTGGTAAAGACTTGTTAAAATTTTCATGTTAGAAGTTTGAACTTTTTATTAAATGCATTTTAGTGGAAGGGTGGTAAAGTTCAGTGAGTTAAAATTTTTCACTTTTATCTCTGGACGCCAAGTATTTCACTCATGTTTACCACCCTTTAACACAAAAGCAGAAGTTAAGTAATTGTGTTGCTTTCAGTGTATAGGTTTAATTATGCCCTCTCCCCCCTCCCCCTTCGAAGAAGTGGGGGTATATTGGTTTGCTGTTGAACTGTTTCTCTACTTGTGCGATGATGCCCAAGAGGGGATAACAGTACCACAGTGACCTGGCATATGAGCAGAGGGTGGCATTGTTTCATAAACATTTCTTGTTATACATGACATATATTGAAATTCACTTTTATGTGTAGAAATTCAAAATTTTCTCCTTTTTTTCCCAAAAATGTCACTTTTTAAATGTGGTTGTAAACCACTGATACTAATACACTGATATCAACAGTTTTTCTATACAGAAGTTTAATTAATAGTTTTTTACCCCAGCAAAACACAGTTGGTTTGTCTCTTGGCCGCGGATATCATACTTTTTATGTTGTACTTTTACTTTGGTCAAGTAAACTTTTAGGTCTACCTTTCATAGAGTATTGCATTAACTAATACGTCTGCATGAATGTTCAGACACAATGCAACTATTTTTCATTTTTTATACGCAGCGCGATATGACCATAGTAGTTAACCCTTTCCCAAACAACATAATTTCAGGGTGGTCAAATTTGAAAGGAGTTGCAGTCGACAACATGAATTTTATCAAAAAGACAAAATATGCATGTTATAGCCAAGAAAATATTGAGGCTAAAGGAGACAGTGCTGGTCGCAAGCACTTTCTGTTTTTGTCTCAATGTTTTCCCAAGCCTTTTCTAATAGGAACGTCAAATCCCGGTCTTGTTTGGGAAAGGGTTAAAAGAGGCATTAAACCCCATCAAATCAAATCATTTTTTATACGCCCGTCTTCTGACGGTACGTATTATGGGAACACCCTTGGCGGGTGGGCGGGAAAAAATGGTTTCCGCTCACTAATGTAACAAATTTCATCTGATCTTCACCAAACTTTCTGAGAATGATTCTTACTAAAAGACATAGGTCAACTTTAAATTTCGTTACGCTCCAATGATTTTGATGGAGTTATAGCCCTTGGACTTAAAAAAATTTGCTGAAAAGACTGTTTCCACTCAATAACTGGAACATTTTTCATCTAATCATCACCAAACTTTCTGAGAATGATTCTTACCAAAAGTCAAGAGGTCAATTTGAGTTTCGCTTCGCTCCAATGATTTCTGAAGAAGTTATGGCCCTTGAACTTATAAAATTTCGCTGATTTTACAGTTTTCTGGGCTTTTTTCTGAATGCTTCCAGTTATGGAGATAATTTTTGGTATGATTATAGCCTACCACCATTACTTTACATGCCGAGATGGGCGTATATTTATGGCAATGCCCTTGTTATGCAATGATTATGGAAAATAAATAGCCAACATGGCATTACTTAACCCTTTCCCAAATAGCAAGAATTTGGACTCTTCCAATTTGAAAGCTGCTACACACGACAAATTGGATGATGATGAGGATCAAATTTGTGTAAAATATAGTAAGGAAAATATGGAGGCAAAAGGAGAAACTGCTGGTTATCAGCAGGTTTTTCTTTTGTCTGAATGTTTTCCCAAGCCACTTTCATTGAGGAAGTCAAAACCAGGTCTCGTTTGGGAAAGGGATAAAACATCATGACATGGAAATTAAGATGTTCAGGTATTCAAGTCGGGAGTTGATGCTGCATCCAGACCAGTGCTCTTTTTTTTAAGTCATGCCCTACTCATTGACAAGGCTGTAATTGTAAATTATTTTTTCTGTACCTTACAAAACTTCTTAACCTTGGACATTATGTCCAAGTCATAGCCAGCTAGCTTCATTTAAAAATAATGTCAAAGTGCTAGTAATCAAGAAAAACTTGGACATTATGTCCATTTAACTGCTGGTTACTGATTGTGTCTATACATACATTCAAATAACCAAGAAGGAGTAGGACATTGTGTCCAAGTCATAGTTGGCAGAGTTTGTCTTGATTTTAAAAAAAATAAAAAACTGCTTGTAATCAAGAAAAACCATAATGTCCATGTCATTGCTGGTTACTGACTTTGTCTATATATTCAAATAACCAAGAAGTTGGACATTGTGTCCAAGTCATCTAAGCTGGCTAAGTATTTGTCTTCAATTTAAGAAATGGTTAAAAGATGCTAGTAAGCAAGAAAATCTTGGGACATTTATTATAATGGCCATTTCACTGCTGGCTACTGATTTTTATCTGCGAGCGACTTTGTCGATCACTAAGTCAAGCAGTCGCCCGGGATGTTTTAAGCTAAATGGAATACAGTTGTAAACAAATGTTTAGAGTTTTACAAGTTTTTATTGTTTTCCCGTTTTATTTACCTGTTTTCGTTCTTTTGACCTTTGATACATTATAAGAACTGCTTTGGATACATGAAATAGAAAATTCAAGGTGTTACCTTCATAATGGTATATAAGTTAATAACTTGGCTATAATATACTACAACCGAGTCCATTAGATAGGCCTGTAAAGAAAACATCTATATCCAATGAAATACTCAGCTCACAGCACTGGCTACTGATTTTGTCTATACATTTATAAGGTGTATTCAAGTAACCAAGAAGTAGTAGGACATTGTGTCCAAGTCATAACTGGCTTAAGAGTTTGTCACGTGCTATTTAAGTTTAAGATGACATAATTATTGACCGTCGATATGCTAATTAGCATGTCCAAATAAGGAATAATGGACATTTCATCTGTCAAAAGTTTAGTATAAAACCACGTGTTTTTACAATATATGTTGACATTTTCTTACTATTGAACAGCCTCCATCACCCCTCGTGTTTAAGAGCGGAAAATGCGAAAATATTAACATTAACTAGATATACAAAATCATTATTTTGAAATCATTTTATTTTCAAAAAATATTTTTTGGAATGGTATTAAGCTGAAATTAAGATTTTACTACATACAAATTCATTATTCAAACGCAATTTTATATAATTGATGAAAAGGTTGGTCCATATAGAAGTCAAACGGACTATATAAGGTATATTTAAGTTACCAAGAAGAAGTTGGACATTGTGTCCAAGTCATAACTGGCTTAAGAGTTTGTCTCCATATTAAAATAAATAGTCTGAAAATCTGGTAACCAAGAAAAACTTGGACATTATGTCCATTTCACTGCTGGCTACTGATTTTGTCTATACATTTATAAGGTATATTAAAGTTACCAAGAAGAAGTTGGACATTGTGTCCAAGTCATAACTGGCTTAAGAGTTTGTCTCCATATTAAAATAAATAGTCTGAAAATGCTGATAACCAAGAAAAACTTGGATATTATGTCCATTTCACTGCTGGCTACTGATTTTGTCTATACATTTATAAGGTATATTTAAGTTACCAAGAAGAAGTTGGACATTGTGTCCAAGTCATAACTGGCTTAAGAGTTTGTCTCCATATTAAGATATATAGTCTGAAAATGCTGATAACCAAGAAAAACTTGGACATTATGTCCATTTCACTGCTGGCTACTGATTTTGTCTATACATTTATAAGGTATATTTAAGTAACCAAGAAGAAGTTGGACATTGTGTCCAAGTCATAACTGGCTTAAGAGTTTGTCATTATCTTTCTTTAACATTATCATAACTAATCCCTATCATGCCTGTATATTTTTAGAGCTTGTGTTTGGATCAGAAACAAATATGTGTACAGACACCATTGAATTGCAGACAGAAATTGGTAGGTGGTTTGAAACAAATATATTTTTGCAAGTACTGTAATAGCATGAATTGAATGATAATATATAATCTCTTGTTTTTTTCAAGATTAAAGTGACATTTCACAATTATATTTACATATATTTTACTTTTATTCAATCTGAAAGAGAATCTTTTCTTATGGAAATTCTGAAAATTTTAAGTCACAATATTGAACCGTTTACGAGAAATATATATATTTTTGTGCTAAAACTAGACAAATTGTTGTGGACAACAGTTCAGATTTATATAGAATTTGTCATTCCTGCTCAACTTTCAAGGCACATTTTTCGCTTATAAATAACAACTTCAAAAAAACTGATAGCATTTCTACTCATTACAACAAACAATCTTTGCATCAAGACATACTTTTAAAAAATGAAATAAATGTGAAATGTCACTTTAAGGCTTGGTGTTTTATATTTCAGGTGATGGAACAGCCCCATTAAATGGTGTTTCTGATGATGAGATGCAGCCTGATATTCAGACAGGTATTTAATGATTTTTATCTTGTCTTTTTCAAAGATCGGACCGGTTCATTGGTTAAGCAATCATGGGCCTGGTTAACCAGTTACACTTTAATGAATAGGTTAACGATAAAATTATTTACATGTATCTTGTAACCGGTTAACCGGCCGGTTGGGGCAAACGATGAACAGGTCCCATCCCTGCTTGAAAATTAAACAGTGTTTACTACTTTGCAAGTTGAGCTGATTTTTACCTTTGTTGAATTATGATCAGGATTTTGACCCAGTGACCTTTGTAATTGGTTGGGCTACTCCACCTTGCTTATTTATTTGCTTAGTCCTGCTTTGAGCAGTTAATTTTGTTCCATAACTGATATGCTACATATATAAATAGTATTGCATTGCAACTTGATGTGTTCCTTTACATTGCCTACACATGCAAGTGATTGCAATTAACTTTCCCAGGATTGGATTGTACATGTAGGTGCACCTAACCACCGTGATACGACTGAAAGATTGTTAATACGGCGTTAAACTCCATACAAGCAAAGCAATTAACTTTTTAACTCACCTGAGCACAAAGTGCTCAAGGTGAGCTATTGTGATCTAGCTGTGTCCGGCGTACGTTGTCTGTCGTGCGTCATCCGTCAACATCTTGTGTGCACTCTAGAGGCCACATTTTTTGCCCAATCAACCTGAAATTTGTTCAGAATGATTATTGTGATAAAATCTCGGACAATTTCGATATTAGGTCACATGGGGTCAAAAACGAGGTCAGATCTATGAAAAAACATGTATAGTCTCTAGAGGCCACATTTTTTGACTTAACAACCTGAAATTTGGTCAGTATGGTTATCTTGATAAAATCTCTGACAATTTTGAATATGGGTGAAATGGGGTCAAAAATTAGGTCATGAGATCAAATCTTTGACAAACCTTGTATAGACTCTAGCGTCTTGCAAAAGCTGAGAGAAAAAAGTTGAGAAGGTCAACTCAGGTGAGCGATAAAGGGCCACTATGGTCATCTTGTTTTATTTTGCCCCTTTGGGATTCGGTTAATGATACATTTAAGCTTTGAGAAAAATGGAGTATGCTGTTTTTTAAACTGCTGTTCTTACTTTCACTGTCTTTGTGGTTTTGAATTTTCACAATTCTTTAATTTGCAGTTGATACATATGATGAGTACGAGTTTCAGGATGAAGATTCTCCTGAAGAAGAAACCAAACGCAAGTCAAAATCCCAAAGTGAGTTTTTAGCATTTCTTTCTTTGAATAAATAAAACAATGTTGTTACAAATTGCAAATTATTGTGAATACTAATATTCAGTTTTGAAATGCCACAGTCATTACCAAAATGTTGTGACCATATCTAGGACGTCAAAGTCTGTCTACAAAGAATATTTCACAGCTGGGCTATTCATCACGCAAGAGGTTGTTTCAGCCTTCGGTCAGTTTTTAGATCACCTGAGCACAAAGTGCTCAAGGTGAGCTATTTGGATCGTAGAATGTCCGTCGTCAGTCGTCCGTCGTGCGTCGTCCACAATTTCTTTAAACATCTTCTCCTCCTAAACCAGTGGGCCAATTTTGATGAAACTTGGCAGGGATGTTCCTTGGGTCAAGCTCTACCAAAGTTGTTCAAATAAATGAAATACACCCTTAACTTTCCCTTTACCCTTAACAAAAAGGGTGAAAATATGAAAATTTTTAAAAATCTTCTTCTCTTAAACCAGAAGGCAGACAGCTTTCATATTTGGTATGTAGCATCATCTAGTGGACCTCTACCAAGTTTGTTCATATCAAGACCCTGGGGTCATGTTTGGGCTTTGCCAGGGCCCAACCCTTTTTACATAGAATCAAAGAGCGAAAATCTTTACAATTCTTCTTCTCTGTAACCAGATGGCAGACAGCTTAAATATTTGGTTTGTAGCATCACCTAGTGGGCCTCTACCAAGTTTGTTCATAACAAGACCCTTGGGTCATTTTTGGGCTTTGCACGGGTGCGTCCCTTCATCTTTTATGAGCACGAAGGGTAAAAAAATGAAAATCTTCAAAAATCTTCTTCTCTGAAACCAGAAGGCAGACAGCTCTCGTATTTGGTATGTAGCATCATCTAGTGGACCTCTACCAAGTTTGTTCATATCAAGACCCTGGGGTCATGTTTGGGCTTCGCGCGGGCCCAACCCTTTTTACATAGAATCAAAGAGCGAAAATCTTTAAAAATCTTCTTCTCTGTAACCAGATGGCAGACAGCTTTAATATTTGGTGTGTAGCAACACATGGTGGGCCTCTTCCAAGTTTGTTCATATCAAGACCCTTGGGTCATATTTGGGCTTTGTATGGGTGCATCCCTTTATCTCTTATGAACATGAAGGGTAAAAAATGAAAATCTTCAAAAATCTTCTTCTATGAAATCAGGAGGCAGACAGCCTTCATATTTGGTATGTAGCATCATCTAGTGGACCTCTACCAAGTTTGTTCATATCAAGACCCTGGGGTCATGTTTGGGCTTCGCCCAGGCCCAACCCTTTTTACATAGAATCAAAGAGCGAAAATCTTTAAAAATCTTCTTCTCTGTAACCAGATGGCAGACAGCTTTAATATTTGATGTGTAGCATCACATGGTGGGCCCCTACCAAGTTTGTTCATATCAAGACCCTTGGGTCATATTTGTGCTCCACCCGGGCTCATTAATGTGATGTCGCAGGGGTCATAGAGACTCAGGTGAGCGATCTAGCACCATCTTGGTCCTCTTGTCTTTATTAATGTTTAACAGGAAAGCATAATATATTTTATATTAAAACAATAAAACAAAGGTGACTTTCATTATTTTGCAGACACCAGGGTAGCTTGGACTCCAACAGAGATTGACGAGATTCAGGAATACTTTGAGACCAACATAAACTCTGGTGTGACTCCTGGTCGAAAAGAGTGCTTAAAGGCAATTGAGCAAAGCAGAAAGAAAAAGGGGTCAATCCACAGGCGGCAGTGGGAAACCATCAAGAAAAAAGTCTGGAATTTAATTCAGAAAAACAAACTGTGAAGGCTTAAAGAAAGAAATGCTAGGTGTTTAAACATGTGATATTGAACTTATGTCAATTTCTTAAAATCTTGTTGTTATAATAGTTTACTTCTGAGGCCAAAAGAACTCCTCCCTTTATTGGGTGTGCTTTTGATTATAAAGATATAATATTTACTTTTAGATATCTTAAAATTACTACATGTGCAATTTGATCACCTGCTCACCTGCTTCAATTGACAGGAGGAAAGAACTCTATCTGTATTTGCAATCAAAAGTTTTCCAAATTATTGTCTTTATATTAATAGTGCACGAAAAAGTCAATATTGTCCGTGGACAACTGTTGTTTTGATTCAGTTTTAATTTTGTAACAATTTTGCCACTTTGGGAAGTGACCCTTTATTTTTCAAACATGTTGTAATTGTCTTTTTTAGATAAAGGGCAGGAAATTGGAAATATATTGCACATAATCAGTTCTGGATCACATGCACCAGAAAAGTTACATCCCCTGTCCACTGTTATTATGGTATATATTCATACAAGGTGTCCAACTCTGTTCTCGTGAAATTTGACCCCGGAGGTGCACAAGAAATGACCTGAATACTAGTATATAAACACACTTCATGCGGGGCTGGTTTTCTTTCTGTTCTCTTTTAACGGGTACATAAAATGTGTAAACAAAAATACACATGCTCAAAGACATGTGTTTGTTATGATGTTATGATGGGTTAGTATATACTATAGTAACAGCGGACAGAGGATGTGTCTTTTCTTTTACCTGTGTTTTGGATATGTAAGATGAAGCTTTATGAAATATCTGACCTTTAACATGATGATGTAAAGCTTTGTAATCAGTAGGATGCCCTTGAAAGTTCACAGGAACAGTTGTGCGTCAAATTTGACCTTGCCCCAGTGTCACAATTTTACATTGACCTTTTCCTCAGTTGAGTGACCAATGGCCATCATGGCACCCTTGTTTGAATGAATGCATCTTTTCATTTTGCGCCAATTGTTGTGTTAAGTAATCACTTTTCATTAACTCTGAAAGCTAATGACTTTAAACTTAGATCTTAAAAGTTAACCTGTATACAAGGTCCTGTCATGACTTGTGTATATGTGTTCAATAAATATTCTATCATTTATCTGCAGTCTGTTATAACTTTTCCTAATAAATGGGCAACATGTTCTTAACCCTTTCCCAAACGGCCAAAATTTAGGGTGGTCCAATTCGAAAGCTATTGCAGACGACAAAATTAATGTTACAAAGTGCAGGAAATGTGAATAGTGTAGCATGTAAAATATTGAGGCAAAAGGAGAAAATGCTGATTATTAGCATTTTCTTCTTTTGCCTCAATGTTTTCCCAAGCCTGTTGTAATAGGGACATCAAAACCCGGTCTTGTTTGGGAAAGGGTTAAGCAAGTATCGTTCAATCCAGTTTACAAACAAGAGCTAACATCCAACAATGCTCTCATGCATTTGAAATGGAGCACAAAAGTGATGTAAAGAAATAAGACAGGTGAAAAAAAAGTATGTATATTACTATTAAAGATAAATCCTTGAATACTACATTATGCTAGGTTCCCACTGCCGACTAAATCAACTGGACCAAGCTCAATTAAGCGGTCGAGTACCGATCGAACTGGGTCGGCATCGGTGATTGGGAGTGGTCAAGTTGATCCAGCTTGGTCTGCATCGATCGGTATTCCTTACAAAAATTTTTGACCTTCAAAAAAACTCGTGTAGCAATCGAGTGAAACTTTGATCAAAAAGTGATCGAGTACCACTCAACTGAGCAGACACATGGCTGGGAATCACGTGACACAACATATTCGATTACGTTCGATAATTCTGTCAACTCATTACCACTCAGTAACTCCTTTTGACTCACCACAAAATAATGGCCTTTGAAAACATTGTGGAAAATGAAGAAATTGCTTGTAACAAGCAATTTCTTCATTTCCCACAATGTTTTCTACCAAAAAAAAGACCCAAAAAAGTAAAAATTTCCTGCTCTTTAAATTGTCGTCTTCATCATCTTTGAATTTGGGCCACCCTAAATTTTTGCCGTTTGGTAGTGGGTTAATACGTGACCGATTTGAACACAAACAACGTAGCTCACCTGCACAAAAGCTTGTCACGGACAAGGGTCCAACTCCAAGGTCAATGCCTTAAGGTCATGGTGTCATGGTCGAATGAACAGTAGCCATTAAATGTGTCCAATGAACAGTAGCCATCAAATGTGCATTTTTAAGAATGCTTTTCATAGAGCCAGGAAATGCTTTAAAGTAGCCAAGAAGGTGTACCCACTAACAGCACTGATGGACTACCCATCAAGTACCTTAATTTGGGTACGTCCGTCTGTCTGTCCGAAAACTTAACCCGAAAACTTAACCCGAAAACTTAACCTTGCCAATATCTTCAAGCCTATTCAAGATACAAAGCTAATATTTGGCATGATGATAGATCTCAATGATCCGCATCCGCTGGTTCCAAAGTCAAGGTCATGTGACAAGGTCAAGGTCATCTGTCAAGGTCAAACTTTGAAAAAAAATGCCGTTCCGGGGGCATTGGTGTTTCACAAACACATCTTGTCTGTATTATATACCTAGAGACATCATTACTTCATATGCACACTCATTTGGTGATAGGCTTTCACCAGAGACCAAGGTCCTTCACAATTTGACCTTGACCTTTACCATTTGTGGACTTTAACTGAAAACTTTAACCAAAAACTTTAACCTTGCTTTTATTTTCTGAATGCTTTAACCTAGGGACATCATTACTTCATATACATACTCATTAGGTTATAGGCTTTTGTGAGAGATCAAGGTCCTTGATAATTTGACCTTGACCTTTTATGAACTTAGAAATACTTAAACCGAAATCTTTTACCAAAAACTTTAACCTTGCTTTTCTGAATGCTTTAACCTAGGGACATCATTACTTCATATACATAGTCACCAGATGAAAGGCTTTCACCGAAAACCAAGGGCCTTGACAATTTGACCGTGACCTTGACCTTTTATGGACTTGGTAAAACTTAAACTGAAAAAATTTAACCAAAAATTTAACCTTGCTTATATTTTCTAAATGCTTTACTCAGGGACATTATTCATAGGTGATAGGCTTCTACAGAGACCAAGGTCCTTCACAATTTGACCTTGATCTTGACCTTTTGTAGAATTTTAAAGAAAAACTTCCATGTTTGATACAAAGAAATTCCATTGGTAACCCCATCTGCTTGTAGGCTTTCACTTTACCCTAACCTTATACATGCAATTAAAACAAAAAAGTTTTTATATTTCTTAATTACTACTCAAACAGATATATATTAGATCATGGACTTTAACATTGAAAGAAACCACTTTGAACTTTGGTCTTTGGTCAAGTGCTGTTTGTGACAAGCAGCTGTTTGGGTGAGCTACGTTGTCCGCGGACAACTCTTTTTTTTTTAGCTCCTCTGAGCACTAAGTGCTCAAGGGAGCTATTGTGATCAATCAATGTCCAGTGTCCATCTGTCCACCACGGTGTCAACTTTTTCTTTAAACGACATCTCCTCCTAAACTTATTGGTCAAAATCAACCAAACTTGGCAGAAATATTCCTTGGGTGGTCCCATGTTAAAATTTCTAAAATGGTATGGATCGGTGCCCTTTCACGGGAAAAGGGGCCTTAATGACAAATTTCTTGGTTTACACTCTAGAAGCCACAAATATGGTCCAATCTTCATGAAACTTGGTCAGAATGTTTATTAGGTCATGAGGATGAAGTTTATTGAAAATGGGAAGGATCCGTGCCATATCACTCAGGGTTGCCAGCAGTCTTGAAAAGTCAGGGAAATTGGATATTTTTTCAAGGTCAGGGAATTGTCAGGGAATTTTGAATTTTGGTCAGTGAAAAATGAAAATCCTGAAAAGTCCGTGAAAAGTCAGGGAAAAATTATTTCAAATGTCAAATGATGTTTGCATTGAAGGTTTTCAATGGCTATGGCATTCTTTATCACACTCACAAGTATAAAAGTGTTTTAAAGAAGCATTACCTTCTTAACTTAGTGTTTATAATTACCAGTTTTTAGCTCCACTTGCTGAAAGCCACTGGGGCTATTGTCATGGCATTGTGTATGTCGTGTGTCCGTCTGTGCATCCAGTTGTAAACTTTTTAGCTCACCTGAGCACAAAGTGCTCAAGGTGAGCTATTGTGATCACTCACTGTCCATCGTCCGTCCGTCCGTCAACAATTTCTTTAAACATCTTCTGGGCCAATCAAGCTGAAACTTGGCAGGGATGTTCCTTGGGTGAAGCTCTTCAAAAGTTGTTAAAAGAATTTAAATCTATAAATAACTTTGTTTACCATGGCAACAGAAAGGCGGGAAATAGTGAAAATCTAAGAAAAAATTCTTCTCCTCCTAAACCACTCAGCCAATCAAGCTGAAACTTGGCAGAGAAAATATAATTTCATCAAAAACTCTGGTTTCCATGGTAATGGAAAGGTTGAAAAATAGCCAAAAATGGCTGAAAATCTTAGAAATAATTCTTCTCTTCCTAAACAATAAGGCCAATCAAGCTGAAACTTAGCAGAGATATTCCCCGGGTGAAGCTCTTCAAAAGTTGTTAAAAGAATTCAATTTCATCTAAAACTCTGGTTTCCATGGTAACAGAAAGGTTGAAAATGGACGAAAATGGCTTTAAATCTTGTAAAAAAATATTTTCCTTCTTAACCACTTGGCCAATCAAGCTGAAACTTGGCAGAGATCTTTCTTGGGTGAATCTTTTCAAAAGTTGTTAAAAGAATTTAATTTCATCAAAAACTCTGGTTTCCATGGTAACGGAAAGGTTGAAAAATTGCCGAAAATGGCTGAAAATCTTAGAAAAAAATCTTCTCCTTCTAAACCACAAGGCCAATCAAGCTGAAACTTGGCAGAGATGGTTCTTGGGTGAAGCTCTTCAAAAGTTGTTAAAAGAATTTAATTTTATCAAAAACTCTGGTGTCCATGGTAACGGAAAGGTTGAAATGGCCGAAAATAGCTGAAAATCTTTGAAAAAAATATTCTCCTCCTAAACCTCTAGGCCAATCAAGCTGAAACTTGGCAGGGATGTTTCTTCAGCAAATTAGTTCAATAGTTGTTGAAAAAATTTAATTTCATCAAAAACTCTGGTTTGCATGGTAACAGAAAGACTGAAAAATGGACGAAAATTGCTGAAAATCTTAGAAAAACTCCTTCTCTTCCTAAACCCCTTGGTTAATTAAGCTAAAATATGGTTGGAATGTTCTTTGGGTGAAGCTCTACCAAAATTGTAAAAATAATTGTATTCAATTAAAATCTCTGGGTTCCATGGAATTGGAAATGTCAAAATATTGCCAAAAATATCAGAGAAGGTTAATCTTCGCCTTATCTATTTGGTCTACTAAACTTGAATTCAATTCCATCTTTGATAACTGTTTGCAATTAAAAAGAAAATCAAATTGCAGTAGGAGGTAATTAAAGTCTTTCTTTTAAATCCACCCTAAATGTACATTGGACAATTTCTGGTATTTATAACATTGTTGACAAGTTATGAGTTGACTTACTCAGGTGAGCGATATAGGACCATCATGGTCCTCTTGTTCTTTAAAAATCTTCCTCCTCAGAAATTACTGGATGAATTTCAACCAAACTTCACAGGAATGATCCTTGGGTGACCCTCTATCAGAGTTGTTCAAGAAATTAAGATTCGATGAAAAACATGGATTAAATGGGCATGGCTAATTTCCAAATGTTGTAAAAATTGAGTTTTCTCAGATTCTAATGGATGGATTCCAATTAAATTTGACATGAATGATCCATTGGTAACCCTTTATCAGTCTACCAAAAATTATTGCAACCTGATAAAAAATATGTATTTAATGGGCAGAGGTCATTTCTCTATATGTTATATAGTGGAAACTTTGAAAATCATTTTCTCAGAATGAAATTGATGGATTTCAACCAAATTTACTGGAATGATCCTTGAATTACCCTTTATCAGTCTGCCAAAAATTTTTGTGGTTGAATGAAAAATATGAATTTTATTGGCAGAGGTCATTTCTCAATATGTTATATAGTGGATACTTTGAAAATCATTTTCTCAGAATGTAACTGATGGAAATCATCCAAATTTCACTGGAATGATCCTTGAGTGACCCCCTTTAAGTCTTCCAAAAATTATTGTGATTGGATGAAAAATATGTATTTTATGGGCAGAGGTCATTTCTCTATATTGCATATAGTGGAAACTTTGAAAATCATTTTCTCAGAATGTAACTGAAGGATATCAATCAAACTTCATTGGTATGATTCTTGGGTGACCCATTATCATGCAGCCAAATCTTATTGTCATTGGATGAAAAATAATCTTTTATGGGCGGAGGTCATTTCTCTATATGTTTTATAATGGAAACTTTGAAAATCATCTTAACATCAGTAGAACCCAAAATATCTAAAAATCTTGTCAAAACTTAGATTTGATTTTACAAGAATTTCAAGCCTGTGGAGCGACTCAAGCCATTCATGGCTTTCTAGTTATCTTAGAACTTCATTCAGCCTAAAGATTGAACGGCTTTGCAACCCTTGCCTCCAGAGCTGGCTTATCAATTAGATTTTCTGTTGTATTATAGGAATATAACACCAGAAAAGAGCATCCAATCCTTAGAAAAAAAAAATCAACCTGAATTAATATGAATAGATACAATATACTTAATGTACTTAAGCTAAATAAAAAACTCCTAGGTAGGGTGAGTCTGATTTTCCTATGTTTTTATGCCCCCGATAGGGAGGCATCATAAATTTGACTTGTCCGTCCGTCCGTCCGTCCGTCCGTCATTCCGTCCAAAAACTTTAACATTGGCCATAACTTCTAAATCAAAGCGGTGTCGGGGGCATTGTCATCTTACAGTGACAGCTCTTGTTTCCTCCTTTTTTTGATTGCTTATTGTCTAATTATTATGATAAGCTTGGTAGCTACTTTCTGAAATGTTACTTATTGTTTAAAAAAGAATATTTAATGTCACTTTTCATCTAAATGAAGCTGAGATATTTAATCAGGTATTAGTGATACAAAATATAAGGAAAACTTTTAAAATGGGATAATGTGATGCTCTTTTGTCTAATTTAAACATCTTTCATACATTTATTTTATCATATTTATGTCCCTTATTTGTTTTATAACCGTTTTGATATTTTGAATCAGCAGGTATAGATAAAAAAAGGATTTCTTCCTTACTTACCACTTGCTCAACTGTAAAAAAAA
This sequence comes from Fragum whitleyi, assembly GCA_948146395.1. NCBI lineage: Eukaryota > Metazoa > Mollusca > Bivalvia > Cardiida > Cardiidae > Fragum > Fragum whitleyi. The sequence goes on along the minus strand of OX411547.1, from coordinate 39,170,584 downwards.
TTCACATAAAAATGGGAAAAATGTTAGGTTTCTCCACTTTTGCTAGGTCAAAGGTCAGGACTTTTATAGGCATCCTGTGAACCAAAAAAAAAAAGGAGTGGCCTAAGGAGGTTGTTTAAGAATGATAGTATTTGATGATTTTTGTCAGTGAAAAACATGAAATGGTCAGGGAAAAGTCAGGGAATTTTGTTTCACCAAAGTGCTGGCAACCCTGTCACTGAAAAAGGGGCCTTAATGACAATTTCGTCAACAATTTCTTTAAACAACATCTCCTCCTAAACTTATGAGTCAAAATTAACCAAACTTGGCAGAAATATTCCTTGGGTCGTCCCTTGTAAAAATTTCTAAAATGGTATGGATGGGTGCCCTATCACGGGAAGAGGGGCCTTAATGACAAATTTCTTGTTTACACTCTAGAAGCCACAAATATGGTCCAATTTTCATGAAACTTGGTCAGAATGACAATTTTTTTGCAAGAGCTCCAGACGCCACAAATCTGGTCCTATCTTCATTTAACTTGATCAAAATGTTTGCCAGGTCACAAGAATGAACTCTGTTGAAAATGGGAAGGTTCATGTCATATCATAGGAAAAGAAGTCTTAATGATAATTTACTTGAAGTATCAGGTGAGCGATTTAGGGCCCTCCAAGTCCTCTTGTTCAATCAGTTCTTATGAATAATCAAGCAGTAAATAAAGTTAGAAATAATCCTTAAACCCCCAAAATTGGGTGTTTGAAATGTAATTAATAATCAATTAACAAATCGATTTCTTTTAAATTTTAACCAAGCTTTCTTGGCAGCAGTGTTCTGATAAGGCATGTATCACAAGAAGGTTTTCATCATTTTACCTTCCACCTATGAAGTAGAAGGGGGTCGGGATTCTTATGTCCTTTTCTCCATCTGTAGACATTTTTGTTTTTCTTGACTCAAGAACAAAGTTACCTAAAATCATTAAGGTTAATATATACAATTATTGCCTTAATGTTTTTGGGTTTATGAAGATCAATAGTCAAAGTTACAATGGAACTTTCTGAGAAAACCAGAACTGGGATAAAGGTCTGGTAGGGAGTATAAGTCTGCTTTGTGATGGATCTAGTTCACTTCTGACAATAGAGCAAATGAATCTACATCATTCAGTTCTTACAAATATCTTGCCAAAGAAAGTGTTTTCATTCATTTATGTCAAATTTAATAAGAGTCGGCTAACCCATTCCTATTAAATCACACTTAACGCTGCCCCTGAAAGAAATAAAAGCTTCTAAAAACATTGTTGAAAATGAATAGCCTTTAAATGTTTACAGGAGTGTGGAATTCCCATGCCTTTCTTGTCCAAGACAAGCTGTTCTCTTTTTTTTTAGATTAGCTGTTTTCAGAGAAAACCCTGGGTATTGTGATCACCTTGGTGTTCTTCAAGTTGTTGTAGGCTTTGATGTTAGTGTAAAAAACTTAAACTTTGGTCATACCTCTGATTTTAGCTCGGCTGTTTTTGGAGAAAACCTGAGGTATTGCTATAGCCTTTGTGTCGTCTTAGGAAAACTTTGACATTTTGTTATATCTCTGGTTCTATTGAAGGCATTCCATTGAAACTTGGCACACATGTTCACTATCAAAATAGCAACCTATATCATCAAAGGGATAACTCTAGATGCATTTTGTGCAAATTATGCCCCTTTTGCGACTTAGATTTTTTCCCACCATCCAGCACTCAACAGCCAAGGGTAGGTGCTCTTGTTATTGAAGATGTCCTTATGAAACTTGTCATATGTGTACACCATCACAAGAGCTATCAAGGGGGATAAGCATTTTTGAAAGAGATAGATTTTTTGCATTATCCAGCACCTGCAGCCAAGAGTTGCATCCGTAGCTGGTGCTCTTGTTAGATCTTTGTAATGTATAGAATAAATTGCTGTGTCAATGCAAAACTTCTGTTAGTGCCTATATATTTCACTAGGAACTGACAATAAGTTTGGTGCTACCCTCATTGCTATTTCAGTTTCTAGGTGACCAGATGGTTAAAGATGCTGGTTTAAGCTGTAAGTTTGTCATCTCAAAGAAACCAGAAGGAGCACCTGTCACAGAAAGGTACACAAACATCTGTTCATATACTTGAATTAAATTTCATTGAGAAAATGGAATCACTTCCTGATCTTATGAACAAAGAATTCAGTACTTGTGTACAGCTTATATTATCTGTTGCTGGCTACACTTGAAGTATAAGAGCCCAACAACTGAGCATAGCTTCTTGTAAGCGTTGCTGGCCGCCATCATAGCACAGCTGGTAGAGCATTGGACTGTCAATTTAGAGGTTCAGGATTTGATCCCCAAAGGCGGCACTCATTACGAATATTTGCCTCTCACCAATGGGTTGATAATTGTAGACCTATGTGAGATAGCAGCTGGAGGTTAGGAAAGGATGTAATGGTAGTACTGGTGAGAGATACACTAGGGATCCATTGTTAGGTGCTCAAGCCTTTGCGATATATCTGAAAAAATGTTGAAAGCGGTGTTAAACTCCTTCCAATCAATCAATGCAGGCATAACTCTTGCTTTGATAACGGACCAGCATCGATAGATCGGTTTGCTTGCCCCCGAAAAATTTAAAATTTGACATGACTTTTGATTGGTAATGGAGAAAATCGTCATTTTTAACAAGACCACATAATTTTGATCTTATTCTAGAAAAAGTGCAACTTATAGTCAAACATTATTTGTTCTATTTTTCAACCAGAGCTATACCGTTGACAATTTTTGAGGCAGAGCCAAGTGTAAAGAAACATTATTTGAGGAAATGGTTGAAGGCTCCAGGGACGTCCAACTTTGATATCAGAGAGGTATGCTATAATGTGTGACATTTCCAACAATTTGACATGTACTTTAGGTACAAACATTGAGCAGCCTAGACAGTCACATAAAATTAGAGGATCACCTGATTCTATACACTTGTGAACAAAGGGACATTAGTGCCAAGTTTCAAGCCAATTAAACATAAGTTGACAGAATTATGCTCTGGATAAAGAAGTGGACACCATGGGTGATTACATACAGTCAAACCTGTCTTAGTGGCCACCTGCATTCAGCAAGCAACCTGTATTAAACCTTTCCTGTTTTACAAAATTTTGGACCTGTCCAAATTCAAAGGTTTTGCAGACAAAAATTTAAAGAGAATTTAATTTGAAAAATAACCATTCAGTAGGGTAGAAAATGGTGTGGTAAAAGAAGAAATTGCTTGTCAGAAGCAATTTCTTCTTTTTTCACAATGTTTTCTCAATCATAAAATCACATACACGTAAAAAACAGGGATTAGACAGGAAAGGGTTAAGCGGCTACCGATCTCCCAAATGAACCACTTACACTGATATTGACCTGTATTAACCAAGCACCTGTCTTAAGCACTTTTTGAATGTCCATGTGGTGCAAGTAGTAATAATCTAGTTAACTTCATCAGCCTGTTTAGATGTCAAGTCTAACATTACCTTTCTTCTCAATAACAGTGGGAAACACAAAATGTCCTTAAAATGGCTAAAATGTTTAAAACAAAATGTAAATTTTGTAAGACAAGGTGGTTTTTTAGCTCCACTGGCTGAAAGCCACTGGGGCTATTGTCATGGCGTTGTGTCCGTCGTGCGTCCGTCCGTGCGTCCGTGCGTGCGGTGGTAAACTTTTTCTTCAAAAATCTTCTTCTCAGAAACTACTGGATGGATTTCAACCAAACTTCACAGGAATGATCCTTGGGTGATCCTCTTTCAAAGTTGTTCAAGAAATTTTGATCCAATGAAAAACATGGATTTAATGGGCGTGGCTAATTTCCAAATATGGTAAAAACTGACTTTTCTCAGGTTCTAATTGATGGATACCAATTAAATTTTACATGAATGATCCTTGGGTAACCCTTTATCAGTCTACAAAAGATTATTGAAATCGGATGAAAATTATGTATTTTATGGGCGGAGGTCATTTCTCTATATGTTATATAGTGGAAACTTTGAAAATCATTTTCTCGGAATCTAATAGATAGATATCAACCAAATTTTACATGAATGATCCTTATGTGACCCTTTATCAGTCTACCAAAGATTATTGCGATCGGATGAAAAATTTGTATTTTATGGGCGGAGGTCATTTCCACTATATGTTATATAGTGGAAACTTTGAAAATTATTTTCTCAGAATGTAACTGATGGATATCAATCAAACTTCATTAGTATGATCCTTGGGTGATCCATTATCATGCAGCCAAAAATTATTGTCATTGGATGAAAATATGTCTTTTATGGGCGGAAGTCATTTCTCTATATTTTATAATGTTGGAGACTTTGAAAATCATTTCAACATCAGTAAAACCAAAATATTTAAAAATCTAGTCAAAACTTAGATTTGCTATTACAAGAAATTCAAGCCTGTGGAGCGACACAAGCCATTCATGGCTTTCTAGTTTGAGACTTGTTTTAATTGATGAATACAATAATTTTGATTGACAGATCATAGACTGGGAGTATTATATAGAGAGACTAGGTGGTTGTGTCATGAAGATTATCACCATACCGGCTGCATTACAAAGTGTAAGTTATAACTTATTGTTCTTGTTATACACAATGGGAATACTACTCAGGGTTTTAAAGGACGCAGGTTTTGCGCATCTGAGATGCAAAAATCAGAAGCCAGCACCCTCAAAACTATGTGATGTGGGTCCCATAGACTCTCTGGGCTAACTGCAGAAAAGAAATGAAGACTGCTTTAAATAGTCTTCGATTTCTTCCCTGGAGTTAAGCCCCAAAAATTATTCTTCTATCAATTTCTAATCTTTAACCAGGATTATAGCTCTAGCGCAGTTGGTAGTGTGTCGGACTGTCAATCTAAAGGTCCTGGGTTTGATACCTAACAGCAGCACTCATTCTTTCTGACTATTTATCTCTCACAAATGGGTTGATAATCGTAGACCTATGTGAGATAGCAGCTGGTGGCTAGGAAAGGATGTGGTAGTTGTACTGGTGAAAGAAATACCAGGAATCCATTGTTAGGTGTGATTATACCTGAAATAAATGTTGAAAATAGTGTAGAACTCCATTCAGTCAGTCTAAATCTTCAAAATACAAGATGACAGCCTGAAAGAAATAGTCTATACCTCAAGAAGGGACTCCAACAATTTAAGAAAGGACCCCTAAGATCATATTGATTGAGTCCTTTTCATCCTATTTTGTTGATGTCAGACTAAAATCCTGACTACTAAGTGTTAAAAAATCACTTTGCCGACAGTATGACGGTATGAGTTATCTGATACTGCAGGCTTTAATTTAGAATTTTGGTGAATGTTGCGAGATGAAATAGTCACTCTGGCTAGTTATCATGCCAACTCTATACAGCTTGAACTTTTCTTTAACAGACAGTTTTTTGTCCCATGAATCATTTCATACGAAGTTTCAAGTATCAGTGATCAGGTAGATGCACCTTCCATTGAGATATAACTAAAAATATGTTGCATGTGACATTAACATCACCCCCTCCCACCCACCATACACACACAAATTCTCAACTAATGGGTGAATGATAAAAATTGAAACAAAATTGTATCATGGGTGGTGGATGACTCTGATGAAATGTTGTAGAGGTGCTGATGTGAGAATTGCTTGTAAACTATGGATAGAGGAAACTAACAAATCTTAAAATCTTCATTTTTGTTGCATTGTATATCCAGTCCACAATCAGAAGCTAACTTGGCCAAAATTTCCTCAAATTCACTGGACAGTTTTATGGTCCCACGATTATCTGATAATTACTACCATGGGACTATAACATGTATCGTGCAGCCAGATACAGTTGAGTAATGCAGTGAACTGCTACTTTTACCACAGACTGACCAGGCATGCAGGTCTCTTTTTAAAGAAATTGCTTCTCTTTTTTCACCAATAAGTCATCAATGGGTGACAAAATGACATAACTATACAGCTTTGCTCAAACTGTAATTAAAACAGTTGCTTGTCCATTGAAAGGGTTGTCCTAACCTTGTCCTAAAACTTAAATCATTATGGTAAATATAATGTATATAGTTATCAGGCCATCAAGAGCAGTAGCTACACCTTTTAACAGCTGGTGTTAGATCATTTTGTTATCCAATGATCATTTACCATGGAAAAAAAAGAAATATTTCATCTAAAAAACATCCATGAGGCACATTACATTACTGTTCATCATATCTTGTACTCTTTTTTGAAATTAAGAGCATATCAATATTTAACTTCTAGCTAGTATTTAACTACAAATCTAAAATTTTAACACCTAGTCAATAAAAAGAAGAATTTTGACTGAAGAACAAAATTTCCAATAGTATAAGATAAATATCTTGGATATGGAAACAAAATATTATTAACATTATTGTTAAACTGAAATGCAAAAATTTCTAAGAAGTGCATGATCTCTCCTGGTTCCAGCTGAGTAAACAGATGCCATGCTCAAAACTGCTTGGGTAACAGACCATCTGGGGGTTAATCTCCTATCATTGTCTGGTAAATCAAGTAAATTGGTCAATAGAGCTGTGGTCCAAAATGTTAGTCCTGTGGTGTTAGATGGGGCAGTGTACATTTCAAACCTGTATTTTACCTGAAAAATTTTAAGAAGCCTTTATTTAGCTTGAATTTATCTAATGAGAACCTGCTAGGAGGCTTTCAACACAATAAAAACAAGAAAATCAGTTCTCAAACAAACTGCTATTAACAATGTCAAACGGCAACACTCACCCTTTCTGACTATTTGTCTCACCAATGGGTTGATAATCATAGACCCAGCTGGAGGCTAAGAATTGATGTTCTGGTAGTACTTGTGAGAGAAATACCAGGAAACCATTGCTAGGTGCTCCAGATTCCGCAATATAATTGAAACATTGTTGAAAGCGGTGTAAAAACCCCATTTAAGAAAATACACTGCCCTCCAAAAGATCCTTCACACACATTTCATTTATAAGATTTTCAGCTTTAATCTTTTTAAACAAAGTTATAGATTAGTTTTTATTACTTAAAATCTGATTATTCCCATTTGAACGCGACTTTAGACGACAAAATGACTGTTGATAAAGATACTATTTTAGAACAATGTATAACAGAAAATATTGAGACAAAAGGAGAAAATGCTGATTATCAGTGGAACGTTGTAAATAGCATGCCTAGATGCATGTTCAGGCTGTCTTACCTGCTAATGGAGGCTACACTAAATATTGACAGAAGTTGATCCACTTGATAAAAAATTTGGCAAAATGGTGAACTATTCTGATTTTGTCGATTTTACATGATTTTGCCATTTCTGGTATTGCTTCTTAATTGATACATTGCAATAAAGATATTAAGTATACATTTTATTAATAAAAATAATATAAAACTTTGTTTTAAATTACTTAAGCTAAAGATCTTTAAAAGAAGTGTGTATGAAGAAACTTTTGGAGGGCAGTGTATATATATGATTAACAGGGGTGTTGAAATATCTATTTTCTCTAATCCCTGGACAAGGAAAAGATGATTTTCAACTTGTCTGGAATTAAAATTAACTTATTGGTAACAAAGTTAGTAGATTTTGAATAAAAGGAAAATATTAGAAAATACTTGAAGCCAGTAATTTTTTCATTAAAAACAATAATTTCTACCCTTTGATACAAACATAAGGCTATCAATCACTAAGATCATTAGAATACTATTCCAAGATTTTCCTTGGTATTTATTTGTCCATGGATAAGAAGCCTAGAAAATGTACTTGTCCCTAGGAAGAAAAGACTGTGTAAGACAAGTATGTGAATTCCATACCTGTGTTGTATCTAGGTTTCCAACCCTGTACCGAGGATAGCCCACCCAGACTGGTTACAGAAGAAACTGTTGGAGAGGAATGATGTATTTAAACAGAAAAAGATCAGTGAAATCTTCTCTGTAGCTCCTAAACCAGTAGAGGTAGGTAGTTTAACATAATTGAATCATTGTTTTTAGTGTTAAAATCAATTTATCTTTATAGAAGTGAACAACAAGAGAGTCTATTCTGCTTACTTCTTATTAATGATTTTGGGTGAAAATTGGTCCAGACTGAATGAGCCAACTTTCTTTTTTTATGCCCCCACATCGATAGATCGGGGGCATATTGTTTTACTCATGTCCGTCTGTCTGTCTGTCTGTCTGTCCGTCTGTCTGTTCGTCCGTCTGTCCGAAAACTTAACCTTGCCAATATCTTCAAGCCTATTCAAGATACAAAGCTCATATTTGGCATGATGATAGAACTCAATTATTTGCATCTGCTGGTACCAAAGTCAAGGTCATGTGACAAGGTCAAGGTCATCTGTCAAGGTCAAACTTTGGAAAAAAAAATGCTGTTACGGGGGAATTCGTGTTTCACAAACACATCTTGTTCATCTCATTTTTCACTAAAAAGAAATGAATCAATATGGCAGGTTGATTTTTTTCAAAACCTTTTTGTATAACGGGTATTTCCCATGAACAGCATGTAGATTTAATCACTTTGGTGAAGTGCAATAAACGTCAACAGGAAAAAAAATCATCAAGTGTAATTTCAGTCTAAGTTAAAATTAAGTAATCTTTATTAAAAAAGTTTGCACAGAGCTACAGATAGTGAGGGTATTTTGGTTGTCAAATTCAAATATTTCATCATTCCTTTATTAATCCTAATCTTGTTGGTATTCATTTGAAATGTCTCGAGACTTTTCAAATGAGTAACCACAACGTTCATTGCTAAATTTAGGTTTTAAACTGGCTTTATTAGCTCACCTGAGCACAACGTGCTCAAGTGAGCTATTGTGATCACCTTTTGTCCGGCGTCCGTCCGTCGTCCGTCGTCAGTCGTCCGTCGTCAGTCGTCAGTCGTCCGTCAACAATTTCTTTAAATGACATCTCCTCCTAAACTACTTGGCCAATTTTAACCAAACTTGGCAGAAATGTTCCTTAGGTGATCCCCTTTAAGAATTGCTAAAAGAATTGAAATCGGTGAAAAACTCTGGTTGCTATGGAAACGAAAATTAAAAATTTAAGAAAATCTTTAAAATTCTTCTTCTTCTGAACAAGCAGCCCTACAGCCTTGAAATTTGGCATGGATGATCAGCTCATAGACCTTAATAAAAATAGCTAAAATCATATCTGTTGGGCCACCAGGTGCAGAGCACTAGGGGGGAGGGGGTAGTACTTTGGGTAAATTTTGTAATCTTTTACCTTCTTCTTCTTCTGAATAAGAAACCCTACAGCCTTCAAATTTGGCATGGAGGATCAGCTCATAGACCTTAATAAAAATAGCTAAAATCATATCTGTTGGGCCACCAGGTGCGGAGCACCAGGGGGGAGGGGGTAGTACTTTTGTGAAAATTTTGTAATCTTTAACCTTCTTCTTCTTCTAAACCAGGAGCCCGACAGATTTGAATATTGGCATGGATGATCAGCAGATGGACATTAATTGAATTAGCTAAAATCATGACTGTAGATTCACCAGGTGCGGATCATTAGGTCGGAGAGGGTAGTACTTTTGTGAAAATTTTGTCATCTTTAACCTTCTTCTTCTTCTGAACCACAAGCCCTACAGACTTGAAAATTGGCATGGAGGATCAGCTCATAGACCTTAATAAAAATAGCTAAAATCATGACTGTAATGCCACCAGGTGCGGAGCACCAGGGGGGAGTTCTTTTGTGAAAATTTTGTAACTTTAACCTTCATCTTCTAATAAACCAGGAGCCCTACAGACTTCAACATTGGTATGGATGATAAGCATATGTATCTAAAATTAAATAGCTAAAATCATGAATGTAGGGTCACCAGATGCGGAGCTTTAGGGGGGAGGGGGGGTACTTTGGATCAATTTTTTGTAATCTTTAACCTTATTCTTCTCCTGGATCAGAAACCCTACAGACTTGAAAATTGTCATGGGTGATCAATATATTGATCTTAATAAAAATAGCTAAAATGATGACTATTGGGTCACCAGGTGCTGAGTGTCTTGGGGAGGGGGTAGTACCTTGGATCATTTTTGAAATCTTTAAACTTCTTCTAATGAACCAGGAGTCCTACAGACTTGAAAATTGGTATGGATGATCAGCATATGGACATTAATTGAATTAGCTAAAATCATGACTGTAGATTCACCAGGTGCAGAGCATCTTGGGGGAGGGGGGAGTGCTTGGTTGAGAATTTTGAATCCCTACAGCCTTTATATTTGACATGGATTGATCAACTCATTAAAGAAAACTTTAAAAGTCTCAGACTCAGCCTGTATATCTGGCATAGATTAGCTGATCACAGACCTTTTATGAAAAAGCTTAGATAAATAATGACCAGGGGAGGATTATTTCAAATGTTATCTGATTGAATAAGTGAAAATCTCCTTTTCTGCAGTTGCATGGACATACCTAGGTAATGAAGCTTTTTTTCTCAGGTGAGCGCACCCAGGGCCAACGGCCCTCTTGTACCCTATTATCTGGACCCCTCTGTGCACTCTAATTAGTTAAAGAATTTTGTTCATACCTCCATGATTAAAATTAAGAGGGTACACTTATTTTACATTCTTTAGTTAAGAGTAGTTCACAAAAATCAAAAAGGATGTCTTCTTGATGGAAAGGGCCTGTGTGCGACATTTCCAACAATTTCTTGTGTGAATGATAGACATTGAGCAGCTTTGGCAGCTAAACAGGGCAATCTTGGATTCCGAGAAAGTCTGGGGGTTCAAACAAATCCCCCTTCCATAGCCTAATTTCATATTCATGGAAAATTATATCCAAATGTTGTAATGATAGGGAATCCACTCCTATTATTTGAAACCCCCCCCCCCCTTTATTGATATTCTAAATTTGCTGCAATTGTGCAGATAAGGAAATTCTTTAAGTTAAATTGTCATTGTCAATAAGTCAAAAGCTTTTATATTTGAAAAGGATGGTTCAGTTATGATTAATAAATGGGAATGTTTCTCTTTTTTATTTAAGGTGGAAGTGTTGATCAGGAAGATCAACTATACCTATCATTTGAGCCTGTGTGTGAGATTTCCAACAATTTCAAATATGTGCAAAGACTCTGACCAGCCTGTGCATCCACACAGTCTGACCAGAGTCTTCACTATGCACCTTGTAGATAGATAAGGTCTCGAAGTATCTGTAGACAATCAAGTTACTTTATATTTATAGTATGTGGCTGTCTACACAGCTCAATGTTTACACCTCACAAAAATATCAAATTGTTGGAAATGTCATGCACAGGCTCATTTGTAATTCTCTTTTGGGTATCTCTGCAGGACCAGTCTGTATTCAAGAAGCCAGCCAGTGTTACTGATATAGAAGATATTGGATCTAGTCAAAGTCAGGGTAGTCGAGTCGCTGTGGCCAATAAACGTAAACGACAGAGTAACGAGGGAACTCAGGGGTCAGAGGATTCACAGTTAGACACCTCCCAGTCTTGGAGAGATGCATTAGGGGCCCCTCCTCCTATGGGTACCACAAAGGTAATTCCATTAGGCAAAAGCAGTACACTTTACAGGGTCAAAAGGTGTTGTATTCAATAGAGTAAAGACAGTTTGAGAGTTTTGGCATTGATAAAATAAGTAAGATGTTTTCAAATTTGGCTTAAAACAACAATATTGGTGAGAAAGAGGCATATGTTAACAATAGCATACTTATTGACAGTTAAGTTGGCAATTTTAATTTAAGGATTTGTTGGGTTTCAGTAAACCTGAGCAATAATTCATTTTGACAAGACATGTTGTCTTGTTGTTAACATTTAAAGTTTAAAAAACTTTGAAAATGACATCAATTAAATAGCTGCTACGTAATGCATGAAGTATCAAACTATTCCCAATCATATTATCTTTGATGTGGATTCTGTTTGGCCCTTGTTTTAGTCTCAGTAATGCAAAACTTGCCTTCTTTTAATATCTGATATAGGAAGAAAGAAAAGCGTGGTTGGAGTATCACAAGAAGAAATGGGAGATGCAGGCCAAGGAGAGACGTGAAAGAAAGAGAAGAAGGATTGACTTTGGAGATGCAAGAGCCAATGCTTCAGTGACAAATACTGGTCGAGGGATTGGTAGTTTCTTGAGAAAGACTGCCAGAAGTATTATGGACCTGCCTTGGCAGATTGTGCAGGTTTGATCCTCTATCATACAAGCATGGGAATAGAAATAAATGGTGTTTCAAATTATGAGTGCTTTTTTCATAGTCTATGTATGTATATTGCATAATGTAATGTATTTAGTGCTTTTTTTTCAAGTTGGATTAACAAATCAAGTAGGTATTCTTAAGGGAAGAAAATAAGGAACAAACTTGCATGCCTGTTACTTCAAAAAAAATATATTGATAATAAAAGCATTAACAGATGTCTTAATTTAAGTGAAATGTGAATATAAGTATTTTCATGCCCCTCCATTAATAAGATTGGGGGATATTGTTTACCAGTGTCTCAGTCTGTCTGTATGTCTGTCTGTCTGCCAAAACTTAGCCTGCAACTAAACATTTTCCTGTAATCTCAACTATGTTGTTTTCCAGCTGATAGAAACAGGTCACCCTGGCCAGTTCAAGTTATGGGCTTTGATAGGAAATGACCTACATGCCATGAAACTCAACATTCCCAGAGTCTTCTATGTAAACCAGAAAACTCAAAAAACAGGAGAAGGACAAAGTATGTAATCAATCCTTTTACAATGTGTATTTGAAATACAGTCAGTGAATTTTCATTTAATTCTTTTCATTTGATTGAAGAATGTATGTTTGCTTGATAATTTTACTTACAGTGCTGTCGGCTTACCCTGCGCACTTAAAAAAGTCAAGTACAAAATTAGTGTAAAGATATCGGTCGTACAAAAAAATCAATACACAAATGTACTCGTAGACCATTTTGGCTATGTAAAATACATTTTATCTAGAACAAAATGTCACTAGACACAATCCGGTGATGAACAGAGGCACCGTCGTGTATTATCAACGCAGCGTTCATCGGCTAAACCTGCGCAGTCCAGGAAAGAACCTAAAATTAATGTCCGTAATCTGTTCAATTTAAATTGAAAAACACTGAGACAAAAACGGGAAAATTCTTGCTTTAAAATACAAACATGAACTTTTGTTTAAAACGGTGGAATCGATCGAATTTTGAGTATGAAAAAATAGGACGTTCTGCTTTTATGTTTAGCTGCCATTTTCTTAGTTTACATGACGTCATATAGCTGCACAGCTTTAGACGACGCGCAGGATTACCCGACATGAGTGTACATATCAGTGAAATAATTCAATTGACAGGCTCACCATTTCTGATTGGGGTTTTATTCAATACTTTACCGAAAATTTGATTTGCAAGAAAATTTGAAAATAATATTTGTGTCAGTATAAGATGATTCATCTTTGATCAAGCTAACAGCAAAGCTAAATAACAGCTCCACTGGATAAGGTTGAGCTAGCTATTGTCATGGCCCTTTGTGCGTCTGTGTGTGTGTAAACTTTAACTTTGGTCATATTCGTCTCTGAAACTACTGGCCAAAATTTAAGTAAAATTTAACAGGGATGATGCTTAGAACATGCTCTATGCTCTTTAAATTCATTCCCTGATATTGCTGATAACAATGGCAAAATGGGCTGTTAAGTCACAAATAAAGGGCCCCTTATAGTTAAATGATCTTCTTCTCTGAAACTAACAATCAGAATTCAGCCATACTTGACAGGAATGATGCTTTGGACATGTTCTGTCAGCTTTCTTCTTTGAGGCCTCTCTCTAATTTCTTTCTTGGTGATTATGTTGCTGTGTCATGGGAAAAGGGACCTGTGTGATGAAACAATTCTTGTTACCACAACTTGTACATTTATTGATAGATTTCATTAAACTTTCATAAAGCTTTGGGACTTAGGTGTAACATTGTTTGTTGACTTAAGATTTTTTTTCATTTCATGCATGTAACAACCTTGGCCTTAGATGATTATCTACTAATAAATAGGTCATGGCATAGCTCTATACTTTTAATGTGAATCGTTAATAAATCTTCATATATCAGTTAGGTATGTAGTGCAGGTGGAGCATTAGTGGCCTTCTTGGACCTCTTGTTTTCTATATCTAAAAAATTTTCTGCCAGCTTTATTGGTTGACCAGTCTGAATTTGTAGTAGTATGTGTGCATGTCTGTGTGTCCAGTTCTTGTGAGCACATCTTCTGCCACAATTATGGACAATTTTGGATAAAATTTTCAAGGAATACTGCTAGTCACCTTGCCAAGAGCATATTTTCTTGGTTTAGTGATATACTACCTAGCGATTAAATAGCTGCAGGCAAAGGTAAAAGCCCAGTTGGTAAATTGTTGGACCAACATTAAAGAAAGTCCTGGGTTGATACTCATTCTTTCTGACAATTTGTCTCCCACCAATGGTGGTAGTGAACCCCATACAAACAAACAAATTATATGGCAGCATATCTTGTGTCTCTCTTGTTTGTTATCTTAATTATTTGAGTAAGTCTTTAAGTAAAAATATGGGAATGGTTTAAAGACTTAACCTTGTTGTTTCAGTGTGGAAGAAAGTGATCAAGTCCTTACCCCGTTCTCATCCTGTGTTAAACCTGTATGAATACAGTGTGCCTGAGGATGTATATCAGGAACATATCAAGTAAGTCTTAAAGAACTGAGGGTTTGACAACCAGGGAGTCAGAACACCTCATTTTACAAGGTACAATCCTTAACTTTGCTCATATGAGTCCTATTAATTGATTGACTGTTAGAGTAAATCAACTGACACATTAAATAGATTAAGAAATTAATTGATTTCTCTGTAAGTATGCAATTAAAAACCTAATCACACTGTATAATATGTGAAACAGATTCATTCATTAGTGTGATTATGTTTTAAGTTTCATATCTCCATGAAATTAAAAAGAAAGTAATATCTTCATAGCTTATGATTTAATATGATGAAGGTAAAATGTAAAGATTCCTCAATAATGAGACTGATTTCCTATGGGACTGGTTTACGCTCATTCTTACAAAGTAGCTGTGTACTCAATTGTTTTCATGGGGGCTTATAACCATTTTTTCAGCCAATAATGCACCAATATTGAACAAAATGAAATCATTTGGTTATAAAAAGAGTACCTTGCCTCAGTGATTTAACTTTAAAACCAGGAGGGAAGGGTCAATGTGCCGCATGTATATTGTTAATTGTTACTTTCAGTGAGATCAGTGCTGACCTATCCTCCCCTGATATTGAAGGTGTATATGAGACCCATGTTCCTGTGTTATTTAGAGGTCTAGTTAAGTTCTATTATGTGTATATTATATACAATTTCAGTGAGATCAGTGCTGACCTATCCTCCCCTGACATTGAAGGTGTATATGAGACCCATGTCCCCCTGTTATTTAGAGGTCTAGTCAAGTTGGGCTGTGTGGCAACAGTAGATAGGGACTTTGCTAAATACATGGCTGGAAGGGTAAGTTATCACTTTACTTAACTAAACACTATTTTCAATATTTGACTGGACTAAATTGTAACGAAAGGGAAACAGAATTTGTTGAATATGGAAAGTTTAGAAATGGATTTGTTTTTATGCTTCAACTTTGAAAGATTGGGGGTATATTGTTTTACTATTGCCCATCTGCCTGTCTGTCAATCTGCAAAACTTAGCTAAAAACCCAACACTGGCAATATTTCCAGCCTATTTAAGATACATTGTTCATATTTAGCATGACCATACATTTCAATGAAACACATCTGTTGAAGTCAAGGTCATGTGACAATGTTTAGATCTCCTGTCAATGTCCAATTATTCAAAATTTGCTGTCACTGGGACTTTTGTGTTTCACAATCATATCTTGCTTTTGTCAAGCCCACATTGATGACCCAGTACCAAACAGTTGTAACTGCCTATATGTTTGTGGGACAAGTCATATTTAATTCTGTTTGTTTCAGGAAACTGACACATTTGATCTAGAACATCTGGAGTTTAGAACACTAGCCCAATTTCAATATCTTGAGCCTAACTCTATCAAACACCTGTACTTTTATCACCATGTATGGTAAGCTCTTATTAACTTTTCCTATATGACTAGATTAAATGATCAAAACTTTTCTATTATAATTTGAATATGACAACATAAAGGGAAAGGAGTTATTGGCTTCCACCTATGAAATAAGAAAATAAGAAGAGGCTTAATGAAAAATACTGATTAGTAGAGGAGTTTAAAGTGATACTACAGCATTTAACCATAGTCTCCAGACCTTTCCTTTTCTAAAACAAGCAAAGTGTATAATAGCTGCTCATCTATTTTATATTATCCATCTTTTGACAGAGAAAATGAATATTCATATGTCAGAAAGAATGTTGGGGTAAAATCTTTGTATATTGTAAATAGTTATTCATATGCTTAGTTTGAAAGCTTCATCTGCATGTATTTTCAAAGATTGTAGAATTTGGATGGAAAATTGATGAGTTTTAATCATACTACAGCGCCCTTATATTTTCAGTGGTACAAAGCATCTGTATGGCCTGTTTTTCCCCATGTCTAAGAGGGGCACTATAATAGTTCTAGATACTGTCAGGAGTGATCAGATGCCCAATCTCAATGCCATCTTTAATGCGGAGAGGAATGCCAAGTAGGTGAAATTATCCTGTACATACATAACATAGCCTACAATTACATTGTGGTGAAGCAAAACTAGATTATATTTTCTCATGCTGTTCATGGCCTGTTGCCCTGTGGACAAAGCTTTTGCAGGCAGTATTGCCAAAGAACAGCCTGCACACATGTGCAGGCTGATCTTAGCCTACACTGCCTGCTTTGTACTTTTAAAATGGATATGGAAACAGCCTAAACCAGACTGGTTGAAATGATAGGGTGAATTGGTAAAATGTTTGAAAAAGAATTTAAACATAAAAAGATGAGGGTTTAGATTGTATATTTTAATTCATGCAAACAATGGCATTATCTAAACCCTATAAATATGAACCCAGTGAAAACACTGGTGAGTCGTCTGGTCATCACAGTCTGATTAAATATATTTTCTGAACTGTTTCCTGTATAGTGTCTGAATCTTTCTTCCCTGTTATTCAATATTTGGGAAAATATTGTAGAACAAGAAGTTGCTTTACTTTCCTGATTTCTTACAATATTTTCTACCATCCATGGTCCTATCTTTTCAAAATATGTACCTACTTTAAATTGCTGTATACAACCACATACAATCAGGACAAGTTTAAAATTTCAAACAAAATCGGGAATGGTTGATTAGGGTAGGTATTGACTTTTCACAGCTGTTCAACTGGCATGTGTGGATTTATTACAGTGAGTAGGTGTGTAGACAATCCATTTTACCGGTGGCTGGTCATAAACTAGAGTATAAAATACAGAAAATCTGATCCCAAAAAAGATTAAATATCAGATCAATATTTTATTAGATTGAGTAAAGGTGTAAATGACGCCATTTTACTTGAGACAGGTCACAAGCTAGTATGAAAAAGAGATGGATATACAGTAAAAAAAATACAGCTTTGCAAATGGTCGCTTAATACATTATTTTATGATGTTTAAGACTGGTCATCTTGACTGCATTTATAATTTGTAGCATAATTCTAACTGAATCCTATGATGTTGGAACTAATGAGAAAAGTCCCCCAGGTGATGGGTTCTAACAACATAAGATTCAATTGGAAACAATTTTCAGTTTTGATTAAAGTGAGGGGACATCTTAAGTTCGTCACTGAATACAAGTGGTGGCTTAATAGAGGCAGTCGCTTGAGCAATATTTACTGTATGTATAGACCAATTAACCAATCAATATTTGTAATTACAGAGTGAGTAGGTGTGATCAATATTTGTAATTACAGAGTGAGTAGGTGTGATCAATATTTGTAATTACAGAGTGAGTAGGTGTGATCAATATTTGTAATTACAGAGTGAGTAGGTGTGATCAATATTTGTAATTACAGAGTGAGTAGGTGTGATCAAAATTTGTAATTACAGAGTGAGTAAGGGTGTAGATGAGGCCATGTTACCAGAAGCAGGACATAAACTAGAGTATAGAATAGAGAAGGATATGACCAATGTAAATAGAGCCATAATCCGTTTGTTAGAGGGGTACAGAGATGAGAAGAGGGGTCCAACTTTTATAGCTGTTCAGTCATGTCATGGTAAGAAAGACTGATAATGCCCCCCTCCCCCCCCCCCCCCTTTCAAAGAAGATGGGATATATAACTTTGCTCTTGTGTGTCAGTTCGTCCATCAGTAGACCTTTTTTTATTGAAGACAGGTTTACCTGTCTTTCAATATAGGGATCGTCGCCATCGGATTCTGATAACAAACCTACATGTGTCATTACGCTCAAAAAAGTAGACCCATTCATAAAAATAAACGCGGCAAAAATAATCAATAGTGTAGCAATATTCCGTAAAATTTTGGTGCTGACCTAAATTCTGGCCGGGACCTCAGGGGAGTGAACACGTGATCTATGCAGAAGTTGCCTGCAGAAACGTGTTTTACATTCGTAAATGGTGCTGTTTTAGGGCGTTTTCGGCTGCAATCTTTTGCATTTGCTCCAAATTTTCAATTGCATCCTACAACTGTTTTTATACATAACATTTGCAAGCTATTTTCAGTTCCCCATTTTAGACTCCATATTTCTCGTAAAATTGTGTGTTTGTGTGTCCTTAAGGTTGCTTTATTTATCCGTCTCCCGGGCCTGTCGTAGTGTAAATGGATAAAAACTATAATAGCACAAGGCTATTTGAATAAACTTGTAAACCCTTGGAATTTCCTAGGTTTGAATTTTTACTTGGATTTACGGAGAAATTTCGATGGCTTATCAAATTACTTTATTATTAGGCTTGTTTTGTCTATCCATATTTTACAGCATTTCGAACATCACTCGGTCATATCCGTAAACGGTAACAGACCGTTATCGTGATATTCACTCGGCAATTATCGGGCGATCTCCAAAGTCTCAGATAAATGTAGGTTACGGAATCGGCCGAGTTGTGACGAATGCGTTAGATTGGCCGAGTGGTGTTCCGAATGGCCTATACAGTAGTACCACGCATGCATGATCCCGGTTTTGAGTTTCCGCTTTTGTTTTCGACAATTTTCTGACAATAACAGAAACTGTTTTGGAAACTTGAATGGATTTATTTGTAACATTCTGGAGTGGACTTTGAAAGAATTCTACTCAAGGTGATAAATGCTGTAGCTCGGGATTTCATTTAACGATCTGTCATTTTGGCAGTTTTGTCATAATTGATAGTTCACCTGATAGTTCAATCCGAATCTTGATCTAGAAAAGCAGTCCCGTGGAAAAGGCCTGAAAGGTTGGTTGTCTTAACAGGTTTATATATTATTTTGTACAAAAAATAATTTTCTACTAAGTAAGACCATATGCAAGGAGAATAACCTGAAATGGAGATCGAAATATCTCAATGGAAAAATAGAAATAGAATGTTTCACTCCTGGAAGAAACTTAAAGGGTATTCATAAAAAAAAGCTACAGCTATTGTACGGGAAAATACTTCTTCTTAGTATTGACTTTGACTAGTAAAAGTATAAGAATATTGGTATTACTTTCATTGCTTCTTCTTTGTGGAGATAATTAGTCAAATCCTGGATCAGATAATAAATGTAAAAGAAATTTGAACAAATTTCCAATTCAGGGCAATATTCACCATGGCAATGAAATGTTCAGCTCTTCATCAAGGGGTAAGCAATGTGTGTCATGTGGATTAACATTTTATTTAAGATTTTTACACATCCACTTAATAAGTTTGACTGGAAAAAAATCGGATTTGGATCATATTGGATTGCTGGGGATAATCTATACAATTTTATAAAACAGGGTTGCAATAATTCATATGAGTTTTTAGAATACAGGAATTGCCACCATATTTCTGTTGGTTAAATGAATATTTTTAGTCCCCTACCGGCGAAAGCCGAAGGGGACTATAGGTTTGCGCTCCGTCCGTCTGACCGTCTGTCTGTCCGTCCGTCTGTCTGTCAGTCCGGATTTCAGTTTTCCGGACTTTTTTTCTTAACCCTTGGAGATATTGAGCTGATGTTTGGTATGTGAGTCCGAATCAATGAGTTACAGAACAAGTTTGAGTTTGGTTGCGGTCCATCGATTTTTGTGGAAGATACGGATGCTGGACTTAGAAATTACCAGGAAATTTCAGTTTTCCGGACTTTTTTTCTTAACCCTTGGAGATATTGAGCTGATTTTTGGTATGTGCTTCCGCATTAATGATTTACAGAACGAGTTCGAGTTTGGTTCCGGTCCATTGATTTTGTAGAAGATACGGATGCTGGACTTAGAAAATTACCAGGAAATTTCAGTTTTCCAGATTTATCTTCTTAACCCTTGGAAATATTGAGCTGATTTTTGGTATGTGAATCCGCATCAATGAGTTACATAACGAGTTTGAGTTTGGTTCCGGTCCATTGATTTTTGTGGAAGACACTGATGCTGGACTTAGAAAATAACCAGGAAATTTCAGTTTTCTGGACTTTTTTTTCTTAACCCTTGGAGATATTTAGCTGATTTTTGGTATGTGAGTCCGCATCAATGAGTTACAGATCAGGTTTGAATTTGGTTTCTGGTCCATTGATTTTGTGGAAGATAGGGATGCTGGACTTAGAAAATTACCAGGAAATTTCCGGATTTTTTTTATCCTCAGAGATATTGAGCTGATTAATAAAATCTGATACAGCTAACATTTTGGAGAGGTAGTTATACCTTTACCACCAAAAAAGATACTGCTCTAGGGATATATTTTTAAATCCGGTAGGGGACTTGGTATTGCCATGCAATACTTCCAAATGCTTGTTATTTAGGATATTGAAAACTTACACTTGGGGATGAATATCGATTATGAAGGCAGTTACCCTCTTGTTAAGCTTGAATTGGCTAGAGGGATAGGTTTATCTGGAAGTGATGAGTCTTCAAAGTAAAGCATATTCATTTGTTAGGAAGGTGCAGTTTCCATATGTAACCATCAATGATTGTTTTAAATTTTTGATTCCCACTCAAGAGATCTTCTCAAAACGCCACAATTTTCATTCCAATTGTTAATATTCAGTCCTGTCTTCAATTCAGGCCTTTCAGGCCTTTGATTTTCCGGAGCATATCTCAAAAAGTATTCAAGCTAAAATCATGAAATATTCACAGGTGGATAACTCTCATTACAGAAGTGCAGTCCACAAGAACCATAACTCTACAAATAGCATTTTTTGAGTTATTGCCTTTTGTTTATTAACAAAGAACATGCCATTGACCTGCTCTTATTGGGGGGGGAGATATATTTGTTTCCATATTAGGCTAAGTGAAAGTCATACATCGTAGGGTTTCAATGTTAGTTTTTGTGCCACTGTCACAGCAAAGTTGGTAGCGCGTCAGAATGTCAATCAAAGGTCCTGTGTTCAATCACTGATGCACTGGTCCTTTCTGATTATTTTTCTCCAACTAATGGGTTGATAATTGTAAACTTAAGTGGGATGGTAGCTGGAGGCTAAGAAAGGAAGTAATGGTAATGTGAAAAAAACAGGAATCCATTGTTTGGTGTTCCAGCTTCCATGCAATATATAACTGAAAGATGAAGGAAATCTGTGTACACTTGTAGCAGGGTATAAGTCAGCTTTGTGAGTCTACTTCTCTAAGAATCAACAGCATTTCATCTTTTACAGCGGTAGAATAGATGATTTGAACTACCAAAGAGACTATAAAGCAAAAAGGGGGTGTCTAACCTGATTCAAATAAATGTCATGCCTCAATTTTATATAGCACTTTGACACATCTTAAAAAGGAAATTCATAATGAAGATTCTTAGATAAGAAATTCTTCTGTCTTGTAATAAAATTATTTGGTTGTTAATGTTTGACCTTTCAGATTTTGCCCATTTGATATCTGCTGTCCCTGGGCTGGGAGAATTTCCTCTGGTTCCTATACATATACCTGACAGGTTAGTATATAAAGATGTTCCTCAGCAATTCGTTGGAAGTTATGTGTTTGATAGTCAGTTCAGTCAGTAATGCCTTCGGCTGTCAATCCTAGGGCATGGATGTGGAGATGGCCCATTATCTCCACTTGTCCCTGGAGAAGTAAAAGGTGATTTTGTACTTGTCCAGGATCCGAAAGAACTTGTCCAAATAAAAAAGAGGATAAATGAAGTAAAATGAAAAGGGATAGGTTTTGAGAAAACATTTTTATACACCGCCGAAGGTGGTCGTATATTGCGTCATCTGTCCGTACGTACATACATTTGTATGTCCACTTTTCTTGTGAACACAACTCCTCCCTCCTTTATGGACCGATTCTGATGAAACTTTCACAGAATTTTCCTAGTCACCTGACCATGCTTATGAATTTACAGTTTGGTAAATTTCAGCTGCGTCATGTAAAAAGGGACCTTCATATATAAAATCTTGTGATTGCTACTCCTCCCCTATTTATGGACTGATTTTGATGAAACTTTCACAGAAATTTTCCTAGTCACCTGACCATGCTCTTTAAGTCATGGTTTGGTAAATTTCAGCTGTGTCATGGAAAAAGGGGCATTCTTGTAAAAAAAATCTTGTGAACGCAACTCCACCCTCACTTATTGACTGATTTGGATGAAACTTTTACAAAATGTTCTTAGTCGCCTGCCTAAAGTCAAGATTTTGTGAATTTTAGCTCTGTCATGGAAAAAGGGGCCTTCATGCAAAAAAATCTTGACCGCAACTCTTCCTTCCATTTATGGACCGATTTGGATGAAACTTTCACAAAATGTTCCTAGTCACCTGACCTAGTGGCATATTGTCACGGTTTGGTCAATTTTTTCAGTGTCATGGAAAAAGTGGCCTTCTTGTAATTATTCTTTTGAACACAACTTTCCTCCATTAATGGATCGATTTGGATGAAACTTTCACAAAATGTTCCTTGTCACTTGACCTTGCCTTTATAGTTGTGGTTTGCTGAATTACAGCTGCATCATGGAAAAAGGGGCCTCCTTGTAAAAATTCTTGTGAATACAACTCTTGCTTTATTTATGGACTTATTTTAAAGAAATTTCTATGAAATGTTCATTGTTACCTGAAGTTGTGCATGTTGTTGCAGGTAAGTGAATTTCAGCTGTGTCATGGAAAAAGGGGCCTTCATGTCCTTTTAAATATTATTATTCCAGTTTGAAGAAGCGTTAAACCCCATTCAATCAATCAATCATAACAAACAATTTGAACTTGACAATTCAAAAAGGTAGTCTTCAAATGTTTTTAATTTGGTACTGTAAAAATAAGTAGTGTCTACAATTATTTTTGTGAAATAGCAGGAAAGTGGCAGCGTATATTGTGACTATTGCACTCTTGTTTTAAGAAGGAAATGCTGGAACTTAGCATTTCCTTCATTAAAATTAATGTTTTCTACCTTAAGTAAAAATATAATGCTAAATTAATATTGAATATAGATTCTTTCAAAGATATAAGCCAATATTATTTACATATGTACTTGTGAAGATCAAGATTATGCGAGCAGATCACCAGCATTTGATGTTTTGGAGCAAAAAAAAAACTGTTTTGGGGGTCATTTATGATTCACAAACACAATCTTGTTTCCTTTTTTTGAGGTAAATTAATCTCAAATTATAGAAATAACTCCCAAAATTCTAACAATTTATGTATTTCATTTAAATGATATCAGTTAAGTGGAATTGTATAAATTGTAAGAATTTTGTTAGCGATATTGGATTGTTTTAGTATATGATATAGGGATAGCTACTATCAAAGAGAGCTTTGTAATAAGAGTAAATATGGTGGTATTCTGTTGCAGTGAGACCTTGTACAATGTATTAGACTGGCAGAGAGTGGGATGTAAGCGGATGATTCAACACTATATGAATGTTGATATTATACTACAGGTGATAATAAAAGTTTTAACCCTTTGACTTAATCCTCCTCGTGCCAGATAAAACCTTTTGGGAAATTACATGTTACCCGTCATGCAAAAAGGGACCATCTTGAAAGTGTGTAAAGTGTCGACCCTAGTCAGACTGCACGGTTTGCGCAGACTGACTAGGGTCGAAACTTTTTTCACAATGTGCTTATTTTCTGAATTTAGAATGTTCAATCTACCTTCCAGTGAAAAATTTTTGAAATGCAACCTCTGATTGACCAATGCTGGACCCAATCTCTTTCAAATTGAAAAAGTCATTTTACAGAGTCCTCAGATGGTCCCTTTTTGCGTGATTGATCACATATGAAAAATCATAGTTCCCTAAACATTGATAGTGAGGCAGTATTTAAATGCCCCCATCATGAAATGATGATGGGCATATAGAGGGTTACCTCTGTCTGTGAATAGGTGTGTGTGTCACATTCTTGTCATGATGAAAACTTCCAAATTTATGGAGAGCCGCCATAGCAGTTGTTAGCCCGTCAGACTGTCACTCTAGAGGTCATGGGTTCGATCCACGATGGCAGCACTCATTCTTTCCGACTATTTGTCTCTCACCACAGGGTTGATAATGGTAGACCTATGTGAGATAGCAGCTGGAGGCTAGGAAAGGATGTGGAGGTTGTACTGGTGAGGGAAATTCCAGGAAACAATTGTTAGGTGCTCCAGTTGCTGTGATATAACTGAAAAAATGTTGAAAGAGGCCTGAAAATCGATTCAATCAATCAATTAAAATTCATGGATGAATTCAAAATAAATGTGTACAGTTGTTCCCTTTGGTGAGTACTGGTATCATGGGAAGAGTTTGTCTGGATATGATCAAGGTCATGGCTGAAGGTCAATTACGCCATTTACGAAAACCAAGTATTTACGAGGGCACCTGTGACTGACATATTTCTAGTTTTAAGTTTGTCTTTCAATCTCTTATTGTGTAAAAGGAAAATAAGGTGAACACTTGGACTAAGATCAGACTGCACTTGTTTGCAGGCTGATATTGTTCATTACCATTTGCAAAAACAAGCCTTTTCTGGGTTCAGCATGACATGGGTTAAGAATACCTTGAGAATTCCATTCATTATCACAGGAATAATCAAAATCGACACTCAACTTTAGTATTTTGAAAATTCTTTATAATACATCTCTGCATTAAGTGGTCACTTTAAGCATATCCCATAATAGTCCCTTTTTGCCTTAGGAGTCACATATTTATAGCAGAGCAAGAATTTCTTAGACAAACTTTGTCCTTTTAACATTTAATTAAAAGATCGCTTGACCTTTAACATGACACAAACCCTCAAAGTTTGAAATGCCATTAGGATTGGATAGGAAAATTCAAATTTGTGGATATTAAACAAAGGTTTACATGATGTTGAGCATCCTAAACATCATAACTACAGCTTATGTAAGCTGTACTTATGATGTTTAAGCTGCTCATCTAGTAAATTGCTTCGAGGCAAAATGGTGGAGAAATGGAGCTTAAAATCCTGGTATAAATGAGAGATTTGATTGGTCACTTGATTGTTTGATTGACAGCTATTATCTGTTTATTACAGTCTATGCTAGAACAGTGCAGATATCTCCATATACCTATAGGCAACATGCCTAAGGACATGACACTCACAGGCTGTGATATTTTCTACGCTAGACATTTAAATAAACACAATCATGTTTTATGGTGCTCCCCAACTGAGAGGCCCGACCTTGGGGGTAAAGAGGCGGATGATAATAGACTGGGAATGGAGCTAGAAGAGAATCTCATTACAGAGTTGAACAATCCAGGTGCCTACTCTACAGTTTGTGTGGAGTTAGATATAGCTAGTTTGGCTGTCAATACAATTATAGAGGTTTGTGGAATTTGTTGTCATAAATATTGATGCCATTCCAGTGATCATAATAAATGGATAGGACTGCTGTGTTATTGTCTCAGAATGTAACCCTCTACTTTTTTCGAAATCCTAGACTTGCTTCAATTGCAAGACAATAGAAAGTGGATGCAATTTGGAACTGAACCATCATATTCAACATTCAAAAATTATCTAGGATAAAAGAAGGCCTCTCTCCTACAAGAAATTAGATTTGTTAGTTTTGGGTTCAATGCCACTTTAAAATGTATTTCAATCATATTTCTGTTGCTGAAGCACAAAACCATAGATTCCTGGTAATGCTCACACTAGTATGTCCTTTCGAAGCCTCCATGTACTTTTCTCACATAGGTTAATGGATATCAATCCATTAGTGGGCGACAAATGTTAAGAAAGGATAATGGCTGCCACCAGGTATTGGACCCAGAACCTCAAGATTGAGAGCTCTGGGCCCGAGGTTATAAAACTTCTCGGGCTCGACTCAAATTTTAAATTCAAATAAATGTATCAAAATAAAAGTTAATATTTATAAGTTGTTATTTATTACAAATTATTAATCCCCCACCGGTTACCGGTTGGGGGACTATAGGTTTGCTTGATTCCGTCTGTCTGTCCATCCGTCTGTCCATCACACTTTTGTCCGGACTATATCTTCTAAACCACATGTGCTAGCAACTTCAAACTTGGTACACTTATAGATCTCATTGAGGAGAAGTGTCATGTTCAAGAACTGTTACTCTGCCACGCCTACTTTTTGAGTTATTGCCCTTTGTTGTTTTTACCCTTACATTCTTGTCCAGAACATATCTCCTAAACTGTGTGCTAGAAACTTCAAACTTTGTACACTTATAGATCTCATTGAGGAGAAGTGTCATGTTCAAGAACCGTTACTCTGCCACACCAACTTTTGGAGTTATTGACCTTTTTAGCTCACCTGAGCACAAAGTGCTCAAGGTGAGCTATTGGGATCGTAGAATGTCCGTCGTCAGTCGTCCGTCGTGCGTCGTCCACAATTTCTTTAAACATCTTCTCCTCCTAAACCAGTGGGCCAATCTTGATGAAACTTGGCAGGGATGTTCCTTTGGTCAAGCTCTACCAAAGTTGTTCAAATAAATGAAATCCACCCTTAACTTTCCCTTTACCCTTAACAAAAAGGGTGAAAATATGAAAATCTTTAAAAATCTTCTTCTCTGAAACCAGAAGGCAGACAGCTTTCATATTTGGTATGTAGCATCATCTAGTGGACCTCTACCAAGTTTGTTCATATCAAGATCCTGGGGTCATGTTTGGGCTTTGCCCAGGCCCAACCCTTTTTACATAGAATCAAAGAGGGAAAATCTTTAAAAATCTTTTTCTCTGCAACCAGATGGCAGACAGCTTTAATATTTGGTGTGTAGCATCACCTAGTGGGTCTCTACAAAGTTTGTACATATCAAGACCCTTGGGTCATATTTGGGCTTTGCACGGGTGCATCCCTTTATCTCTTATGAGCACGAAGGGTAAAAAAATGAAAATCTTCAAAAATCTTCTTCTATGAAACAAGAAGGCAGACAGCTTTCATATTTGGTATGTAGCATCATCTAGTGGACCTCAACCAAGTTTGTTCATATCAAGACCCTAGGATCATATTTGGGCTCCACCCGGGCGCAACCCTTTTTACATAGAATCAAAGAGCAAAAATCTTTTAAAATCTTCTTTAATCGAAACCGGAGGGCACACTGCTTTCATTTTTGGTATGTAGCATCATCTTGTGGACCCCTACCAAGTTTGTTCATATCAAGACCCTTGGGTCATATTTGGGCTCCACCTAGGCGCATCCCTTTCAGCTCATCTGAGCACGATGGGTGAAAATGGGAAAACCTTCAAAAATCTTCTTCTCTGAAACCAGAAGGCAGACAGCTTTCATATTTAGAATGTAGCATCATGTTAAGGACCTCTTCCAAGTTTGTTCATATCAAGACCCTGGGGTCACTTTTTGGGTCCACCCGGGAGCATCCCTTTTTACACAGAATCTAAGAGCAAAAAGGCATATCTGTCTTGCTCTTCGCTGAAAACGTTCTATGGTATTGATATTAGGCAATTATCTTCTTTTTGACATCTGCCTATCTAATAAATGTGATGTCCCAGGGGTCATAGAGACTCAGGTGAGCGATCTAGGACCATCTTGGTCCTCTTGTTTTGTTTTAGCCTTACATTCTTGTCCGGAACTTATCTCCTAAACTATGTGTGCAAGCAACTTCAAACTTTGTACACTGATAGATCTCATTGAGGAGAAGTGTCATGTTCAAGATCCATAACTCTGCTATGTCTGCTTTTTGAGTTATTGCCCTTTGTTGTTTTTAGCCTTACATTCTTGTCCGGATCATATATACTTTGTACAAGTATAGATCTCATTGAGGACAAGTGTCATGTACAAGAACTGTTACTCTGCCACACCCACTTTTTGAGTTATTGCCCTTTGTTGTTTTTACCTTTACATTTTTGTCTGGAACATATCTTCTAAACCATAAGTGCTAGAAACTTCAAACTTGCTACACTTATAGATATCATTGAGGACAAGTGTCATGTACAAGAACTGTCACTCTGCCACATCTGCTTTTTGAGTTATTGCCCTTTGTTGTTTCTATCCTTACATTTTTGTCCCGTACTTATCTCCTAAACCATAAGCCCTAGCAACTTCAAACTTTGTACACTGGTAGATCTCATTGAGAAGAAGTGTAATGCACAAGAACTGTTACTCTGCCACATCCACTTTTTTAGTTATTGTCCGTTGTTGTTATTTGTCCGGACCATATCTCCTGAGCCATCAGTGCTAGCAACTTCAAACTTGGTACACTTATAGATCTCATTGAGGACAAGTGGCATGTACAAGAATCATTCTTCTCCGCCCACTTTTGGAGTTTTTGCCATTGGTTGTTTTTACTCTTATATTTTTGTTTGGGACATTTTGTTCAAAACCTTATGTGCTAGCAACTTCAAATTTTGTATACAGCTATAGATCTAGTAAGTTGGAGATATATTATAAGAAAGGATTTTTTGTTATCCGGTGGGGGACTCCTGTATTGCATCGCAATACGACATGCACTTGTTCATATTATCTTTTATGTTAATACATTAGAATGAGTATTAAAACAGAATTACAGCTTTAATCCCAAATTGAAATTTTAGAAAATTTTGAACTGAGAATGAAAAAAGTTTTATGACCTAGCCCTAGAACCAACTACACTATCATCATTTTTCCCCTGCAAATTAGAAGCCAATCAATAAGTAGCAAGAATTAGTTTTAAAGAAATCTCAATCTACCTATACTTTATAATGATATTACCATTTTCAGTCGTCCCATGTTAATGAACAAGAAGGTGCTAGTGCAGTAAGTTTTGACACAATGCCCCAGTCATCACTGGAGGAGATGGTTCAAGGTCAGGGTGTGGCCACCATGATGACAAGTTATGATGAGACCGCTCTATGTTCCTCCGCCTTCAGGTAAAGACTTTAATTATTCTCCCATGAAATTGGGACGAGTATATAGTTTTACCTCTGTCTGTGTGTGTATGTGATCTATTCTCATACAGAGCATAACTTCTACATTTAAAAGATGGAGGGAGTTTTTTTTGATTTCATTGAGGTATGAAACTAAAACCTCATCACACTTTTTGAATTTGCAAAGCCGATTCATACACAAGTGTGATAAAGTTTTGTTGATTTCATTCCTCCATTAAATCAACAAATATTCTCTTCATATCTTCAATCTAATATTATGAAGCAAAAAATGTAAAGATTTGTCAATAATTAATAGATATTTATGGATAAATTTCAAAGTAACTTGGCACACTTCCCGTAGGTGAGTACAAGTTGATGGCTTAGCGTGAAATAGTTGTAACTGCCTATATAATTATAGGCAGTTTCAACTGTTTCACGCTGAGCCATCCAAGTGTGATGCCAAGGGTCCGGATATGCTAAATGTCAAGGTCATGGCTGGATGTGAAATGGGTCACGGTTTAAAATCATGTATTTGTTTATATCTATCCAATACTTTATCCAGAGAATGTTTCAATATTTCTATAAAAAAGCAAGATGATGACTAAGAGGGAGGATGCATAATTTAAGAAGAGACTCCCAAATCTAGAGTAAACTCCCTTTTGCACACCACTTTTGGGTCCTTTTATTGATGTCAGAATTAAACTCTTCTTTAGTCAACTGTCTATTGGTATGATAAAGGTCTCATTGCTTGTAAAATGTGACCCTAGAACCTGTTCTATTCTATACAAATAACAGATTCTTTTTCACATAAACAATAATTATACATTAAGAATCATTTTTTGAGATGCTCAAATGACAGAAATACTGCAAAAATGTCGGTTTGATGATGTCATTTGAATGTGATGTTACAAATGTGTAAGAGTCCTACCATAGCGCAGTTGGTTAGGCATAAGACTTCCAATCTGGAAGTCAAGGGTTCGATCCCCGGTGGCGGCAAATATCCTTTCCAACGTTTGTCTTTCACCAATGGGTAGATAATCGTAAACCTATGTGAGATAGCAGTCGGAGGCTAGGAAAGGGTGTAATGGTAGTACAGGTGAAAGAAATACCAGGAATTCATCGTTAGGTGCTCTGGCCTCCGTGATATAATTGCCAATTTGTTGAAAGCGGCGTAAAACCCATTCAATCAATCAATCAATACACATGTGTTAGACAAGCATATCTCTGCTGTTTGTTAAAGAAGACAAGGGTAGCTATGTAAATTGTTCCTATATGTTACAGAATACTGAAGAGTATGGTACAAAGTTGGGTGAGAGATGTCACCATGTATTCTAATGTGTTTGCTGATAATCAGATTATACATTTTTATAGGTAAGTAGAAATTAAATCATATTTTGTTTGATTGATAAAATAAATTGGGGCACGTTTTACTAAAGTTCTTAAAAAAAAAAAATGATTGTAAATCAAAATCAAACATTGTACCTGCTGATTTCATCCATAGTTTGATTCTGCCTTCCTTTAAAAGCCAATTCCAATTAGATGATGCATGGCAGAATTCCATATTTAGTAACTACTGTAGAAGCAACTTTGATTTTTAACTTGGGCAAAAAATTATCGTAAGATGTTTAGTAAAAACATGCCCCTGTATCCCAGTCATTCGCACATATTCTCTCAAAAATATCTATCCCATCAATAGGTGGATTATTGTACATTTAAGTTGGATAGCAGGTGGAGTCCAGGTAATGATTTTAAAGTTGTTCAAGTATACCAGGAATCCATTTTTATGCACTAATGTCACTGCAATATGAACAAATGATTGTTAAAAACTAGTGTTAAAGCTTTTTTAAACAAGCAAATCTTTTAACAATGTCATTCTTGGGAATCATTATTATCTTACTTGTAAAAACTTAATCCAGTCCACTAGTAATGGATTTTACAATGTCATCAGTTAGTATCATTTTCAACAATTCTCTCAAACCAATGGGTAACTAGTAAATTATTGACCTTTTAATGGGAAGAAGTTCAATTGAATTAAAAGGCAAGATTAAGCAGTGAAAAAGTCCATTCAGAGATTTCTTGATACAAGGATCAAGTAACACATAGAATTTCTGTTTTGTACAAATATTCTAATTTAAACTCGACAGTAAAGGAATTTTTAGGTACCTTAAGACTGAAGAAAAATACGGAATGCTCTTAATTGCATCCAAGATTGTAGTGGGTCACAGCTTAATTTGGACTGACTATTTGCACAAGCTATATATATTTGGAAAACAAATTGCTTCTTTTAGTAGCAAAATCTGGTTAATAGCAACAAATTGGTCATTGAATTGCAATTGCTATAAACTGGATTCCACTGTATTGCCGAAAGAGAAGAAATTACTTCCTGCAAGCAATCTGCTTTTCCTTCAATATTTTCTACTATGTTATGGTATGGTTTTTGTAACCTTTATTAATTTGGACAAGTCCAAAATTCCAAAATTCTGTAAAAGGCTTACAAATTGTATTTCATTACAGATGGTTAAGAAGTGCCAATTCTCTATTGTATGATCCAGCATTAAGACGAACCCTACATAACATGATGAAAAAGGTCTTCATGCAGGTACACAACTCTTTGACTTCTCCATATTAACCTTTCCCATGCTGTTTGTGAGCTATTTCTGTTGTAAACAAATCTTTGGCAGGCAGTATAGACTAAGATCAGGCTGCATTGTTATACAGTCTGATCTTAGCCTCTACTGCCTACTTTATAATTTATTCTTGAGGGAAAATCAAGTTGAAATGTCTTTAAGAAAAAAAGTAGGAATCTATTTGACACAAAATTTAAATTTAGCAGGATAAGGGTTATATGACATAGATTGTTTTTAAACACTGCTGAAGGTGGACTTTCCTTGTAGTCATCATAAACATATGTATGTTTTCATGTTAAAACTTGTAAACTGAACAACTGTAAGATTTGAGTTAAACCAAACTCAACCAAACTAACATTAAATTCAATGCCCTTGCATTGATTGATTGGGGGTATAATGTTCTTCTTTTTGTGTGTTTGGTAACATAATTTTCTGTGCTGATATTGGTATGCAGCTAGAAGACTGTATGATGCAGACTCTTATGTTGAAAGGTCAACATTAAAAGCCAATTTTCTTTTCCATGTCTTAAAGTCCATGTGATTTTATGCTTGAATATTGTTGTTAAAGAAGATACTGTTTGTAACAAGCTATTTCTACTTTTCCCACAATATTTTCTTTCTCAGGGAGATGATTTCTTTCAGATCTAACTTATTCATTGTCGTCTGCTACCTGGTACTGTTTTAACTAAAAACTTTTGATAAAAAGGGAAAAGCTCATACAATTGTATGGATTGATCATTCACATATCAAATTTGTATCATATAATCATATATGAAGTAAAAAAAAAAGAGAAATACATTAATAAGTGCTAACTATAAATCCTCACTAGATATTGTTTGCGTATTTAGTTGATGGGTGAGTTCAAGAGACTGGGGTCCAACATAGTGTATGCCAACTTTAATCGAGTTATTCTGTGCACAAAGAAGAGACGACTCCTGGACGGTTTGGCCTACATAGAGTACATCACTAACAGTATCAAGACGAAAGAATTATTCCATCTAGTAGAAATGTCTTTTGAGCACTGTTGGGAGTACCTGACTTGGTTGGACCCGGTGAGTCCGATTGTATAGAGGACAATTGTTTGTTTCAGTGTAAGACTGATAAATCTTTCATCTAGTGAACAGCAAAATGTCAGTGTTCTGCTAAAACGAAACTACAGCTTGTATAAAGCTGTAGTTGTGAGGTTTTAGCAGAACACTGACCAAAAGCTATATTTTTAGTGAAAATACAGCTTTTGATGTTCCTGAAATGAAAGATCTTTGATACAAAAATAGGAAAAGATTTGAAAGCATGTGATTACATTGCAACATCATGATGTCATGTTTTTATTGGGCTATGCTTAGATAACATTAAATAGTGTGGCATGAAGGTAAGCAGGTTTGAATTTTGGGGTAATTCGAATGGTTTGCCAGTGAGATCAACATACATGTACAATCAAGGTTGCTAACTCTAAATGAATTTTCTACAATTAATGCCCCTTTAAACAAAAAACTTTAAACTCTAACCAGAATCTGACAGTCAAGAATTGGCAAATGCATGCCATGCTCTTATCATATTCAAATTCTTGAATAATGAGGATGTTTATTACCTCATCTCATGACAGTAGCAATTAATCCATGACAGGCTAACTATGGTGGTATACGAGGGAAGGTTCCATCTGAAGCAGGGGTGGAACAGAAAGCTCCAGAGCAAGATGAAGAGAACGAGAAGGAATTGGACAGTGATGAAGATGAACAAGTCGTTGAGAATGAGGAACTGAACAAATCAGACGGGGAAGATGAGGTTTGTAAAGATTATTTCCCATGAATTGGATGACGCATGTTCTCATATTTAAGATACAGTCAAAACTGTGCGAGCGGTCACCTGAGAATAGCAGCCAAACTGCCGTATGCAGCCAGCTCAGGTCCGCCCGCGCAAATTTACTCTTTAAAGTTACTGTGAATAGCGGCAATCTGTCGTATGTGGCCCGCGGTCACCTTTAATTGTCTGGGTTACACTCATTGTATATCCCCTTAAGCGGTCACGCGAGTCATCAAATTATGACAGGTGACTCGCTGATTAACGAAAAATCGATAACGTGTTTGGATTATCGTATGCATTTACCGTGACGCTTACCTACTTAACAGGTCTACTAATTTGTGTTGTCTGAGCGACCCGCATATTAGTTGATTTATAACTGTGGCAGATTATTAATATTCCGATTAGTAAGCCTATTAAACATTGCTGTTTGTCCGAACTATCGAAAGGCTTTTTTGACGGAGTGATCTCGCAGGGGATTTCCCTTCGTCGTCTCTGGAAGTATTTATTTTTTTTTTGGTCAGAAAAAAACGTTTTGTTTTTCCTCTTCTTTGCACCAAAAATCTCGTTCTCTTGAAAAATTTAATGATACACAGATGAAAAAATAAATAACAGATTGATAAAATTGCCGTATTTTTGTTTATTATCGGATGAATCCGTGGAATAATCGCCGCTTGTCGAAAATGTCTGGGGATTTTCCAAATGACGTCAACTAACGTTGTCAAGCATACCGGAAAACCCGACTTTGTTTACAACCCGCGCACGTGAAACAAATTGCCGCCAAATTCACAGGAACCTGCTTCTCGCTTCTATGAGAACTTTGAACACTAAAAACTTCGTATCTCCAGCGCATTTATACTTTCATTGAATGAACCCGAAATTGTCATTTTTTCTAATGTAAAATAATATATCTTAAGTAATCAGGAATGTTATCGGTGACAAAATCTTAAACATCATCTTTCTCACACGAAGTTTATTAAATTCTTTTCTGGTTCCTGTGACAATACATAAGCTGTTTACATTCCCCAGGTGAAAACATATTGATCGTGAATGACCAAAACACAAAACATCGTAAATAACGCCATTCAAGAAATATATTTAATAAATTTGGTCTCCTATCACCAATTTTGAATGGAATATCTTTGACACGAATACTAAATTTTCGGTGTGCCATTCGATGGAGTTATGATATTAACCAGATGTTGTTTGTCTCGGCAGCCGCCGGCGGGGGGGGGGGGGGGGGGATGGGGGGGGATGGGGGGGCGTATTTTCTGTTAAGCGGCAAACTCCTGTATGCGGTCGATTTTGTCATGTCCCGTGGGTGGCCGCTCTTGACAGTTTTGACTGTAAATGTTTCTCTGTGTGGGTCAAGGAGGGAATCAAGATTGATGGAGCTGGTCTCACAAAGGTCCTTTTATCTTCGTTAACAAACAGCCAACTGAGAAAACCTTGTCTTACATATGTATAATATTACATTCTACAAGATTTTCATCACAACATATTTTTACTCATGTTATTGCATATTTTTGTCTTGTGTGTTCCAAAAATGTTTTTTATGTAAGCTTTTAACACGCAAAACTGGTGTATATGTGATAAAAAGAGTCAGTTAATTGAATTTGTTGAGGTAAGCCAAACTTAATTATACCCCCCACCTACGAAGTAGAGGGGGGTATATTGGTTTCACCATGTCTGTCTGTCTGTCCATCCGTCCGTCCGTCCGTCCGTCCGTCCGTAGACCTTTTCGTTTCCGGACTCTAACTCAAGAACCAAATGACCTACAATCATGAAACTTTACATAAATGTTCCTTATGACCCAAGGAAGTGCCCTATCGTTTTTGGGTCATGTAGGTCAAAGGTCAAGGTCACAGTCAGCTTTTGTTCAATTTTCGTTTCCGGACTCTAACTCAAGAACCAAGTGGCCTACAATCATGAAACTTTATACAAATGTTCCTTATGACCCAAGGAAGTACCCTATTGTTTTTGGGTCATGTAGGTCAAAGGTCAAGGTCACAGTCAGCCTTTGTTCAAATTTTCGTTTCCGGACTCTAACTCAAGAACCAAGTGGCCTACAATCATGAAACTTTGTACAAATGTTCCTTATGACCCAAGGAAGTACCCTATTGTTTTTGGGTCATATAGGTCAAAGGTCAAGGTCACAGTAAATTTTTGTTAAATTTTCGTTTCCGGACTCTAACTTGAGAACCAAGTGACCTACAAGCATGAAACTTTATGCAAATGTTGCTTATGATCCAAGGAAGTGCCCTATTGTTTTTGGGTCATATAGGTCAAAGGTCAAGGTCACAGTCAATTTTTGATCAATTTTCATTTCTAGACTCTTAACTCAAAAATCAAGCGACCCAGAATCATGAAACTTCATGCAAATGCTACATATGACCTCAATATTAGTTACAAACACATCCTGCACTAATAGCACTTGCATTCTGACAAAGCGCTAGTGGGGGGTATTAGTCCGCTCTGCGACAGTTCTAGTTTCTTCTAAAATAGACAAGTACCGGTAATTAACCTTGCCAAGGCTTGCTTAAAACCTTCTCTATTCAAGATTTGGTTAACAAAATCAAGTGACAATTCTGCAGATACCAATTTTCATATAACAATTTCAAGATCTTCCGTCATTGAAAGAGTTTTTTTTTATAATAAATTGACTGTTTAGTGGGCATTTGTGTTTCAAAAACACATCTTGTTTAGTATTGCATCTAGTTTATCTGTCTTGTATCCACCCAAAGACTCAAATGACTAATCTCCTTAATTTATTTCTTGATTGTGGCCCTTTGAAGGCTTCCTTTGCAGTTTTATAAATTCAATTTCTCATTAAGAAATGTGTTAAACTTAAGATAGTCATAGTCAAACAAAATTAGAAAAAAGTATTTAATACTTTGTTTCCTGTTTTCTTTTTAGCCAGAGATTGAGATGAACTGGAATATAATGCACTTTCTACCAGAAGCAGGGGCTTGTCAGACTAATTTTAACGTAAGTGAAGGATCATTACAGAAACAGTTTTCTTTCTTTTTGCCTAGTAAATGTGGGAAAATATCAAAGTTTTTATACCATAGTGACTGACCCTAAGTATTTTGACTGACATTTCAAAAATAAATATATGACCTGTCACACAAAAGGGACCATCTGGGAAGTAGGTAAAGTGTCAACCCTAGTCAGACTGACTAGGGACGAAACTTTTCGCACTGAGCTGATTTTCTTTATCTAGATTTATCAATCTACCTTCCAGTGAAAGAATTTTTGAAATGCGACCTCTGGTTGACCTATGCTGGACACGATCTCTTTTTCAAACATTCATTTCAAAGAATTCCGGAGATGGTCCCTTTTCATGTGATGGGTCACATACATATATAGTCGACCCATATCAAACTGTCTCTTAGGGACAGTTCGATACGGGTCTGCAATAGTTTTGCATGTTGTTAGATTCTATCCTAAAAGAATTCTAAAACTGTTATGTCCTGTTTATGAAGTGTATTAAATCCTAGGGTAATTACAGTAATGTTACTTGCAGATGATAATTGCTGGTTATATACTGTCAGTATACAGTAACCTGCAGGAAGAACAGCGTAGATTGACCCCCGGTAATACCCCTGTCCGTCGTCGTAACCCAAGTCAAACACAGACAATATTAGATAATACGACAACTCCGTCTGCTGTTAGTTTTGCTCAGGACTTGATACAAGGAGATCTGGCTCAACAGATGTTTGCGTAAGTTATAATATTTTGACCTGAAAGTGTATAATCTAATTATAGGCAATTTTATAGAAAAATATAGGCACTTAAAATAGTTTTGCAGTTATTGATTTAATAATCCAATATTTTCTGATCACATATGATTTAATAATCCAATATTTTCTGATCACATACTTTGTAATCAATGTACCTTTAAACATGTAAGAAACTATCCCTGAGTATGAATTGTTCCTAAAATGCATGTACCATATCCATGGCTCAGTGCAAAACAGTTGTAACTGCCTATATGTTGATAGGCAGTTACAACTGTTTTGCACTGAGTCATCAATTTTATATTATTTTGTTTGGCTAAAAGATATATTTACATCAACTGAATTTGATCAACAAATGTTGTTTTGATCAGAAAGTGAAAATCGCTTTTCAAAATATTTTGTGTCAATAAGGAAAATGTAAAAGGTGAGATACATGTATTAAAATTGTGGTCTTTTTAATTCAGGTTAACCCAGAAAATTCACAAGAAATTGAGTGGTAACCGTAGTAACAACAATTTATCGGAGGAATTCCTAACACCCCCAGGGTCCCATTTACCCCTGAATAACCCTGCCCTAGAGTTTATAAAGAGTGTATGTAAGGTGTTATCTCTCGACTCCAACATCGGTATTCAGGTGACCAAACTACAGAGAGACCTTCTCAAGTTGATTGGTGTGGGAGAGTTCTCACCAGA
Source organism: Fragum whitleyi (assembly GCA_948146395.1). Lineage (NCBI taxonomy): Eukaryota > Metazoa > Mollusca > Bivalvia > Cardiida > Cardiidae > Fragum > Fragum whitleyi. Next base: position 39,132,509 of record OX411547.1, on the reverse strand, counting down.
GGCAGAGTTTAGGGACCCATGTCTGTCTTATGTGTTACCAGAGGTATAGTTGTTAAGTTCATTGTTCATATTATAATAGGCAGGTAGCAAAACTTTTTCTTTAACTTCTCATTCCTGCTTGATATTTTCTCTGTTTATAAAAGTAAAAATGAATATTTTGATCTCTAGGAAGCTATACACATATGCAATACACATATGTGAACCGTCATGCAAAAAGAGACAATCTTCAAATTCTGTAAAACATTTGAAAAAGAGATTCGTTCCAGCATAGATCAACCAGAGGTCCCATTTCAAAAATTCTTTCACTGGAAGGTAGATCAATCTAGATTCAGAAAATTTGTACATTTGCGGAAAGTTTTGACCCTAGTCAGTCTGCATGACAGGTCACATATAAACATGGCTTTAGGTCAAACATCATATAGTTGGGAATCTGCCCCCTCCCTCTTCAAGAGGAGGGTGTATATTGTTTTGCACTTTTCTGTAGACCTTTGTAGCTCTTATGGTTAGGTGGATGTCCGTTGTGCGTCGTCCTTCATCAACATTTGCCTTGTATGCCCTCTAGAGGCCACATTTTTGGACTGATCAACCTGAAATTTGGTCAGAATGTTTGTCTAGATGAAATCTCAGACTAGTTCAAAATTGGGTCAACTGGGGTCAAAAACTAGGTCACAGGATCGAATCTTAGAAAAACCTTGTATGCACTTTAGAGGCCGCATTTTTTAACTGCTCAACCTGAAATTTGGTCAGAATGAATGTCTTGATGAAGTCTCTGACAAGTTTGAAATTGGGTCACATGGGGTCTAAAAGTAGGTCACAGAGTTAAATCTGAGGAAAACTTTGTTTGCACTCTAGAGGGCACATTTTTTGCCTGATCAACCTGGAATTTGGTCAGAATGATTCTCTTGATGAAATCCCAGAGGAGTTCGAAATTGGGTCACCTGGGGTCAAAAACTAGTTCACAGGGTCAAATCTTAGAAAAATCTTATATGTACTCTAGAGGCCACATTTTTTGCCTGATCCACCTGAAATTTGATCTGAATGATTGAATTGATGCAATTTTGAAATTGAATCATTTTGGGTCAAAAAATCGGTCATGGAGTCAAATCCTAGGAAAACCTTGAAAAACTAGAAAATTGTAAAAAGGAATCTCTAATTGTATAGAACAACAGATTGGTTTAGCTGAGTGACATTCATTTATCATTCTTTTTCTAAACCTACTTTTAAAAATTTGAGACAGTTCATTCAGGTGAGCGATTTTGGGCCACTATGGCCATCTTGTTTGTCCGTATCTCACAAAGTATGCAAGCTAGAATCAGGAAACTTCAGAGGTTGAAAGATCTCATTGAAGAACAGTTCATTGCACAAGAACTATAACTCTACTCATCAGATTTTGTGAGTTATTGGACTACCTTAAGAAAATATTCTCCAAATAAACTTTTGACTCTGGTCAATTTGTCTGCACAATCCACGTATTTTGAGTATGGGGATATTTGTTGTACAGCTACTTCCAAGATAGACCCTTTTTAGGGAGAAAAGGATCAGGGCCCAAGGTTATAAAACTTTTCTCAGGCTCACCTTAGAATTTTCTCAAATCTTACATTCAAATGAATGTATGAAAAAAAGATAAAATTGATAAGTTGTTATTTATAACAACTTATAAATATTATTTTTAGCTTGGCTGTTTTCGAAGAAAACCTGAGGTATTATGATCACCTTGGCGTCGTTGGTGTTGGCGAGACTAACTTTAACCTTGGTCATAACTTTTGAATGGTCAGTCATAGAGCCTTCATATTTCACATGTTCATTGCTTGGGACAAGACCTTTCTATAAGTACCAAGTTCAAGGTCATCAGTCAAATTTCTTTAAAAAATATAACCTTGGTCATAACTTTTGAATGGTCAGTCATAGAGCCTTCATATTTCACATGATTATTGCTCGGGACAAGACCTTTCTATAGGTTCCAAGTTCAAGGTCATCAGTCAAATTTCTTTAAAAAATTTAACCTTAGTCATAACTTTTGAATGGTCAGTCATAGAGCCTTCATATTTCACATGTTCATTGCTTGGGACAAGACCTTTCTGTTGGTACCAAGTTCAAGGTCATCAGTCAAGGTCAAGGTCATTTTTCAAGGGCAAATTTGTTTGAAAAATTTAACCTTAGTCATAATTTTTGAATGGTTAGTCAAAGAGCCTTCATATTTTACATGATCATTGCTTGGTACAAGACTTTTCTGTAGGTACCAAGTTCATATATTTGCATCTGCCTAAGAAATAATTAACAGCCGAGCGTTGGCACCCGCTTGTGGTGCTCTTGTTTATGTTAATACATTAAATCAGTATCCAAACAGAATTAAGGCTTAAATGTCAAATTGAAATTTGAGAAAATTTTGAACTGAGAATGAGAAAAGTTTTATAACCTCGGGCCCAGAAGAGCTATAGCAACAGCGTGTTTCCTCTCAGTGCATCCTTAAACTTTTTCTTGTTGTGATAAAGTCCACAGTTTTCACCTGATTTGCTTCAAACTTTCACAGAATGAATGTACCAACATAAGATTTGCTATTTTTATGCCCCCGTATCGAGAGATCGGGGGCATATTGTTTTACTCATGTCCGTCTGTCCGTCCGTCTTTCTGTCTGTCCGTCCGTCTGTCCGAAAACTTAGCCTTTGCCTTTTCTCCAAAAGTATTTGACATACAAAGCTGTACACCAAAGTCAAGGTCATGTGACAAGGTCAAGGTCATCTGTCAAGGTCAAACTTTTAAAAAAAATGCTGTTACGGGGGCATTCGTGTTTCTATGCGAGATGGCAGCTGGAGGCTAGGAAAAGATGTACTGGTGTGAGAATTACCAGGAGTCCATTGTGAGGTGCACTAGCCATTGCTATATAACTGAAAGATTGTTGAAAGCAGCCTAAAACCCCATTAAGATTCAAACAAACAAATTAAATTCTTTCAAATAACATGTGATTATATCTCAAACAGACCATTTATGACTTGCTTTTAAAGGGAGTCAGTAGAGCATCCGAAGCCCTTATAGAGATCTCTTTTTAGCTCGCCTGGGACGAAAGTCTCCGAAGAGCTATTGTCATACCCTCAGATGTCGGTGAGGGCGTCCACATTAGGTTAAAGTTTTTGATTTCTATAAATATTTATCCTAGAGGCTTTATTCTTTACAGAAACACTCATTAGGGCATAGGTTTTCATTTGAGACGAACATCAATGTCAAAATGACCTTTAGACTGTGACCTTGACCCTTTCAAAAAATCTTTAACTAAAAACTTTAACCAAAAAAACTTTAACCTTGCTTATATTTTCTGTAAGCTTTAACCTAGAGACATCATTACTTCAAATGCACACTCATTAGGTGATAGGCTTTCACCATAGACAAAGGTCCTTGACAATTTGACCTTGACCTTGACCCTTTGTGGACTTAGAAAAACTTTATTATTATTATTACTATTATTAAACCACATTTATATAGCACCCTTATCATAAATATATGTATGTTCAAAGGTGCTTTACAACATAATTAAGATCAACATAATAATAAAACAAATAGTGGTAAAAAATAAACAAAACATAATTGAAATACAACAATCCGTTAAAACAAAGGATATGATAAGTCAATTGTTCAAATAGTAAAATAGTGATTAAAATTTACTGGAATAATGTTGAGTAACATTATTAAATCTTCCATCAGCAGCACAATGTCTTTGATCATAATAGCATGATATGATTCACTGATCACTATAGTGTTGAGTAAACAGATGCGTTTTGAGCGACTTTTTGAAGGTCTCAAAGCTACCGGAGTGTCTAAGGTCACTTGGTAATGAGTTCCAGAGTTGTGGAGCACTAACGGAAAAACATCGATCTCCGAAATGGGCTGTATTACGCCTAGGTACAACAAGTGTCAGTGTATGGTTCTGTGATAGAAGAGTACATGCTGGTCTGTATAAATCTAAAAGTGATCGTATATATCCTGGAGACTGGTTCTTTAGTGCCTTATATGCCGTACTTTAACCAAAAAACTTTAACCAAAAACTTTAACCTTGCTTATATTTTCTGAATTCTTAAACCTAGGGACATCATTACTTCATATACATACTCATTAGGTGATAGGCTTTTGTGAGAGATCAAGGTCCTTGATAATTTGAACTTGACCTTATATGAACTTAGAAATACTTTGACCGAAATTCTTTTACCAAAAACTTTAACCTTGCTTATATTTTCTGAATGCTTTAATCAAGGGACATCATTACTTCATATACATAGTCACCAGATGAAAGGCTTTCACCAGAAACCAAGGACCTTGACAATTTGACCTTGACCTTGACCTTTTATGGACTTGGAAAAACTTAAACTGAAAAACTTTAACCAAAAATTTAACCTTGCTTATATTTTCTAAATGCTTTACTCAAGGACATTATTACTTCATACACATACTCACTAGGTGATAGGCTTCTACAGAGACCAAGGTCCTTCACAGTTTGACCTTGATCTTGACCTTTTGTGGACTTAGAAAGATTTCAAAAAAAAACTTCATGTTTGATACAAAGAAATTCCATTAGTAACCTCATCTGCTTGTAGGCTTTCACTTTACCCTAACCTTATACATGCCATTAAAACAAAAAAGTTTATATTTCTGAATTACTACTCAAACAGATATATATTAGATCATGGACTTTAACATTGAAAGAAACCACTGTGAACTTCGGTCAAGCGCTGTTTGTGATAAGCAGCTGTTTGGGCAAGCTATGTTGTCCGCGGACAACTCTTGTTGTGTAATGTGTAAGCATGACATGATGTCTTTGTTTTCCAGGTTATTTGTAAATCCTGTAATCATATCCGAGATTTAGATTTGTGCAGAGATCCAAATTTGAGCCAGTCTGGAGACAGGTAAACATTGTTTTTAAACAAGAACGTAATGCAAAACTAAATCTAGGGCACAGATTTGCTCTTACAGGTAAAATATGTAAACCATCCAGGGCTTTTTCACCCATTCCTACAGGGCCGAATTTCGGCCCAATTCCCAATCCAAAACGGCCCCATTTTTTCCCAATTTGAGTAAAAAATTCCCAAAGCTATGTTCCATTTTTATGCCCCCGTATCGAGAGATCGGGGGCATATTGTTTTACTCGTGTCCGTCTGTCTGTCCGTCCGTCTGTCTGTCTGTCCGTCCGTCCGTCTGTCCGAAAACTTAACCCGAAAACTTAACCTTGCCAATATCTTAAAGCCTATTCAAGATTCAAAGCTAATATTTGGCATGATAATAGATCTCAATGATCCGCATCCGCTGGTACCAAAGTCAAGGTCATGTGACAAGGTCATCTGTCAAGGTCAAACTTTGAAAAAAAATGCCGTTCCGGGGGCATTCGTGTTTCACAAACACATCTTGTTGTTTTTCTTTTTTTTAACGAAATATAGAAAAGTGAAAAATGCGCTCAACGTTATTACTTTTGGAATTGATGTTAAAAATTAAAAGATGACATGTATAAGTGCCGAATAACCATTCGTGTAAAGCTAGTCAAATACAAATAAATCAATAATATGGTTCCCGCATACGATAGCGGTAAGTCTTTGTACGCGGGAACCCAAATTCCCGAAAATACGCATATTTTCGTATAGCTTTACTGTTTATAATAACAAATGAAAGATCATAGTTTCGTAGTCTAAGAACGGCCGAATTATAAAAGCGGGGAAATATGAAATAAGTTTGCGATGTTGGGCTCACACAATAGTGAATTCATCTTTCGTGAAGAGACTTTGAAAATACCATTCCAAATCTTGCTTGATAGATGATTTATTCGGCTGTACAACCGTAACTGATATAGGAGACAACAATTCCCTAAAACCTTCGACCAGTAATGTTAATGGTGATAAGTCATGCCCTATTTATGACCCCGTAACTTTTTCCGGGGCCAGTACTTCTGATCAAGTGACAAGTGAAAAACAAGTCACTGAATTTTCTACTGTTCAGCATCATCAAACTCACATGAATGTGAGTAGAGATCTTGGTTCAGTCACAGGTTGCCAACACAGGTGGGGATAGTGTAAAAATTAACCATAAAAAATTATTATGTAAATCTTTTCATGGAAATATATAATATAGTCAATATAATTATTTTGATAAAAAAGGTTAATGTTATGATTTTTTGTGGTTAATATTTGGTAATATTACACTAACCCAACCTGTGTTGTCTACCTGTGGATTCAGTCACTTGAATATAATATGTACACCCATTTGAAGTTCTCTCACCTAGAACACCATACAAAACTAAACGAGTATTGTATAGATCTTGGTTTCCTACTCAGTTCAATTTTGGATGACTGTGTGATGAATTCAGAGCCAAAAAAGCAAGAAAACTGTACATTAATGATTTGAGAGTCATGGGATGTGTATAAGCTAATTTGATTATTAAAGCAAATGTTAAAAGGTTGGGTTTTTTTCCCCAATTTAAGGGTCTTGTCGATAATTTTTTCCCAATTTTGGGCCAGAGGCCCTTTCCCAAAATACCTGGAAAAAGCCCTGCCATCACTTCAAAAGGAACCATTTGAGAAGTGCAAAAAGAGTAAAGTCTGGTCAGACTGCGCGATTTTGGTGAATGAGCAATGGGTACTGTGTAAATTTGTTCAAGGGACCGATTTAGGAAACCATATTTCCTAAAGTGAAGCCAGGGGTGTGGAAATACAGATTTTCTCCACTTGTCACAGGAAAAGTGAAAGTCCAGTATCAAACTGAACTTGTCTGCAAAAGAGATTAGATGAATATTGAGAAAACAATGTCTTTAATGAAGAAAACGCAGGAATAAAGCATTTTCTTCATTAAAAACAAGGGTTTTCTACCCAATGATACAAACACTAGGCTAATCAATATATTGAATCTATTTGGTACAATTCCATGATTTGCTCTACTATTTACTTTTTCACGGAGACAAGTGGCCTTGTAATATGTACTTGTCCACACACAGAAAAGCAAATACAAACAAATACGGCATGGGAATTTTCACACCCCTGGTAAAGCTATTTGATAAAAAATTGTAAAGACAATTAGTTCAGTCTTGAAATGAACCCTGATTTGTTACATCCCATTTTAGGAATTAAATGATATCTGGTGGAAGTACAGAGTCCTGTGTAGCATTTTCATATTTTTCAGATCCCAGTGGTCCTGTATACAGTGTGTCCATCCATATGACCTCCAGGAAATAGAGCAAAATCTAATTGATGTCATAAATAGAAAGTCTATGGCCAGTGTTCTACAAGATCTCACCTGTGTTAAATGTCATCAGGTATGTACCGTCATTTCTATCATCGAGCTGTTTTACCCTTATGAAATTGAACAAAATCTGATTGATGTTGTAAACAAAAATACTTTGCCTGTGTTTCATCTGTATTAATTTGTCAGATTTTGTTAATCCAGGGAAGTGTGGGAGTCAGAGACTCCTTGTTCACCAGTTGGGACGCTTTCATTTTGCTAGTAAGGAGTCTGATGGACTCCCAGGTTTATACAAGAAAAATTCAACAACAAAAACATGCACAGTAAAAATTCAATACAACTCTTGGTTAAAACTAAAGATTTATTCACTACAAAAGTTGTTGAAGATAACATTTTTCCTGTATATAACACCTAGTATTTAATAGTTGCAGTAGAATAGGATATCTTCGGGGGAGAAACTGAAATCGCTTATAACATGCGATTTCTTTTCCACAATTTTCTCCCAACATGAAAATTTGGATTCCTTACCTTTAGCTTGGATGCCTGGATTTGATCAGTGGAGAGTCCTATGGACTCCTTATTCACAGATGTTAATGTCGATCCCCGTATACACCTCCAAATATAGTAGTATATTGGTATCTACTCTGTCTGAACACAACTTCTCCTTCAATTTACAGATTTCGACATTTTTCCAGAATGTTCCCAATCATATGACCATGCGAATACTGTCTGGATCATGTGATACAACACTGTTTCACAGAAAAGAGTCTTGAAAATTTTCCCAAAGCAGCATATATTGTGACTTGCTTTCTAGTTGAAAATAAAAGAAAAAGATTCAAAATTCATTTAGAAATCTTTTGGTCTACCTATTGCTCTTAAAAGATATGTGTGCCTGTGTGTGTCATTTCCAGCAATTTCAAATGTGCGAAACGTTAAGACTCAGATCAGCCTGTGCAGCCTCACAGTCTAGTCAGTCTTCACTACGCTATGGACCAAAAGTCTATGCTCACAACCCATGAACAATTTAATACATTGCGTGATTGTCCAGGATGCTCATTATCTGTCGATCACACACATGAAATTGTTGGAAGTGTCTAGCGTTCATATTATATTTACAGGTAAAGGACAGTAACATGCGTCAATATTGTAATTGCGCTGGGGAATATACCACTACAGTTAACATTGATGACTTTGCTAAACAGATGAAAACATTCAAGGGAATAGCAAGGTAAATTGAAAAGTAATAATTGAATTGATAAATAAATACAACAAGCGATAATTCAAGTAGCCTTTTGGCTCACCTCGGTACATGGTACGTGAGACAAGCTATTGTAAACTATCAATGTCACTTATCCATCATACCATTTGTTGGTCTATTCACTATTTTTAAAACAACAATTTCTCCAAAACTATTGATCATGCTTTAACCAAATTTCAAAGAAATGATCTTGATGTAAAGCACTTTCAAAGTACTTAAAAGAATCGAAAGCTCTGCAGAATTCTGGTTGCCTGGCAACAAGAGTGAGAAAGAAAAAAAACAAAAAACTGAAAATTTAATTTTCTTAATTGGCGTCTATAGAAGAAATATAGTATGTGTTAACTGTTATCCTGCTGAATTTGAATTTTATATCCATCATGTGACCGGTCAACAGTATGAACTGTTTCATCCTTGTGCAGTTAGCACCAAACTGTTGCCCCCTTGCAAAAATGACCAGGGGTGTGGAATTTCCATGCCCCACTTGGGTTTTTCTACCTGCAGACAAGTACATTTTTCTAGGCCACTTGTCAGTTGACAACTAAAACCCAGGCCAAATCTTGGAATTAAACAAAAATGATACAACAAATTTTCACAATCATGATCAGGTAATAAAGAATGAATATTCAAGTAACTATGAAAAACTATTGTCCTAGGTTTCTGGGCTGGCATTATGAACTGTTGCTCTCTGCCTTCGGCATTAAGCAACAGTTCAGAACGTCATCCCCTCCACCTCAAGACAATAGTTTTCACTCAGGGCGAGTGTTCGGGTTTGATATTGGGGAGTCATTGACCTCTCACCTATGAAATTCTGGGGGTCAAATCTGAATTTAAAGGGGTCAAAACGATAGAAAAAGCAAATCATAAGTAGAATTTTGTATATTTAAGAGTCACTTTAACTGTATTTTTGTAATTTTGTGAAACAAGTAATTTTCATTTAGAACTTTAGAAAGTAATTTGTGAAAATCTTAGGTAAAAAAACATGTTTTTACCTGTAGTAATTCTTCTCAAGGGGGTCAAAATGACCCCCTTGGGAGAAATTTCTAGGGGTCAAATTAGGATATTTTCATATTTCTGGGGGGGTCAAAACCCTGGTTTAAGGGTCAAACAAGAGCCCTGTCACTGTTAAATGAAACAGCTTTATATAACTATATTGTGTATAACTTTTCAGTCACTACAAGATGGACCTCCTACAAGAAACTGTAGACTGGATTTTGAGGCTAAACCCCCAGATACCTGCTTGATGCAACTTTGAACATCAGATTAAATTAATGAGACATTAATAACCAAGTAGTTCTTCATAGACTGAGTTTTGTATTATCTGTGATTATTGTGAGAATTGAGAAGTGCTTTATTTGATATTTATGATAATTCTGATTTGACTTAATTATGTTCTAAAATGATAGTTTATGGTAGAAAGTATCTGTGGAAAGTGTCACTGCAAGTATAGTTTGATCCTCAATGGTGGCACTCATTCTTTCCAACTAAATGTCTTCCACCAATGAGTTGATAATCAAAGACCTATGTGGGATAGCAGCTGGAGGCCAGGAAGATCTAATGGTTGTACTGGTGTGAGAAATACCAGGAATCATTGTTAGGTGCTGCAGTCTCTGACAAATACTATACAAAGTTAATTCAGTGTGAATTTTTGCTGAAAACTATGTTTTTTAACAGCCATAAAATGGCAGAACTGGAAAAATTTGTATTTATTTTCGTCCAAAACAAATTTATTTTCATTTAATGTTATAATTTTCAATTAAATCTGAGACTGATTAAATCTGCCGAGTTTCAACATTTGACTATTCAAAACTACATTTACTTAATGAAAATTAGATGTTTCAATACTCTTATCTTTGTGGGCAGAAAGTCAGAAAAATAAGAATTTGTTTTCTTCAGAGCTGGTCTCCTATAAAAGTAATAAAAAAAAGTGTTTATCCTGTTAATTGTTTGTTGTTGTTCTTCGTGCATTGTTTTGATTGAGTCATCTACAAGCAGTCTTGACTTAACAGGGTTTTTATCTGCTAAATCTTAAAACATCTGATCAAGTGGGTCAATCTTGATATTGATTTTACATTTGGTCAAAGTTTCTCAAAAGATCTTTTCCTCATTGAGGCCACTGTGCCAATTTAATCCAATCAGCACAAATTGGTTGGATGGGATATATTAAAGCTTGTTTGTGAATTTAATAATAGCAGAAAAAATGAGGGTGAGTTTGAGTGTTCATAGAAAATTTCTTTGAAAATCCTCAGCTGAACCACTTGGCAATTTACCGGTATATCCCACATAGTACCGGTAGATCATGTTCTTTGTGAGACCATTTTCAAAACTTATTAATGAATTTTTGATTCACATTAAAAGTTGGGCCAGACTCATCAAACACGGAGAATACATTGAATAAATCTTTGAAAATGTACTACTTCTTCACAACTGAGCTGAATTGTTGGTAATTTTTAACTCCTGGGCTATTGTCATGGTTTTTTTTTGTGCGTCTGTTCTTGCGTGCATACTTTTACTCTTAACATTTCAACTATTGGTAAAAATTCAACCGAATTTCACTGGAATGATGTTTAATTCTTTTAATCCTGACCAGGTTGATAACTTGGAAGCAACAGTCTATCAAGTCACCAAAAGAGGGCCCCTTATGGTGAAATATATAAAAATCCTCTTCTGTTAAACTACTGGTCAGATTTCAACCAAATTACATAGGAGTAATACATTAGACATACTCTTTCAGATTCCTTCTTTTAATTTTGATCAGGCTGAAATCTTGGGCGCTTGGGGCTGTCAAGTCACCAAACAAGGGCCCCTTAGGACAAAATATTAAAAATTCTTCTTCTCTGAACCTACTGGTCAGATTTCAACAAAATTACACATTAATGATGCTTAGTACATGTTCTTTTAGATTGCTTCTTTTAATCCTGATAAATTGAGCGCTGAGGGCTGTCGATTCACCAAAAAGGGCCCCTTATGATGGAATATAAAACAACTTCTCTGAAACTACTGGTCAGAATTCGACCAAAATTAATGATGCTTAGGACATTCTCTTTTAGATTCCTTCATTTTATCCTGATATCTAAGGGTCAGAAGAGCTATTGCGATACTTGTTTTCCCGTCCAGCGTCCGTCTGTCTGTCCCTTTACTTTCCCTTGTTGACGCTGTATGTTCACAGTTTTTAAGTTGGAATGCGGAGCAATTCCAACTTAGATTTAACAAAACCGCAAAATGAACACAAGATAATTTCATTTCGGGTTTATTGATAACACACATCACGTGAACAGGATGTGAATACACTCCGGCCTATTTTTGTATATCTCAATTTGACATAGACATACAGTTTATTTCATCAAGAAGTAATAATGTTGAACAATTATACAACTATCACTTCATGTAAATTATTAACACGCTAATTTATGTTTTAAACGAAATTTATTGAAACTTGCGTACGAATTTACTAGAAGCAAATGTTTGCATTACTATATTTGGAAATCATGTGATAAAGTCAAGTCCAATAAAGTAAGCTATTGACAACAGCACTGTCCATTCACGTGATCTGCTTATTTGGTAATACGCGACCTGTTTTTCATAGAATTGTGGCAATAGCACAAGCCAATCACGTGATCTGCTTATTTGGTAACGTCGCGACCTGTTTTTCGTAGAATTATGTTATAGCTTCTTTTAAAGGTCAGGTTTCTCTTTCTGAACGAACTTTTTACACACTTCAACAAAAAACCGTAGTTCAAATGTTTTTTTTTATCTAATTGTTTCGTAAACCATCATTAGAAACGCGCAAAATCTGCAGATTATTTATCTGTTTTAACAACCCGATCCAGCAAATATTCTCTTTTTACTACTTCTCTAAAAAAATGGACAATTTCAATTGATGGTGGATGCAGCAGGGTTCGATGAAGGTATAGATCCACAAGTTTAGGTGATAGATCAAAGGTAAATTTTGTCTATACATGTATAGACAAAATTTACCTTTGATCACTCACTAGATCCACAAGTTCAGGTGATAGATCAAAGGTAAATTTTGTCTATACATGTATAGACAAAATTTACCTTTGATCACTCACTCTAAATTGCGGACCTATAGGCAAACATTTTTCTTCTCTGTCTGCTTTTGTCCATTTTCTTTAAAATTGCATAGACATAAATTCACTTGTGCAAAAATACGCACGTGCGCAATCCTTTAAATATCATTGAAGATTATTACAAGTTAACTATAGCCTTTGTTTTTATCAAATATCTGAACGAGTTTACCAACCCCACATGTTTTGCCTTCAGGGGCCACGTTAAAAAAAGGTCCTACGACCAAATTTTGATCGTATCGCAATCGTCCGATTGAAATTGGCTTTCAAGAAACATTTTTGGCTTTAAAAAAAATGTCGTATCGTTTAATTTACGCATACATTTGCGTTACCTAAAGGCTAGTCTTGAATTTTGCGATTTTGACTGTGCAAGCATAGTATTTTCTCGGATTTCATTTTTATACGCAGCTGGAGGAGGTCGTATATTGGCGTCATCTTCTCCGTCTGTCCGTCCGTACGTACGTCCATTTTTCTTGTGAGCACAACTCCTCCAAAATTTGTGGTAGGATTTGGACGAAACTTTCATAGAATGTTCCTAAACACCTGATCTTGCACATAAGGTCACGGTTTGTTGAATTTCAGCCGCGTCATGGAAAAGGGGCCTTCATGTAAAAAAAATTCTTGTTAACGCACCTCCTCCCTCATTTATGGACCAATTTGGATGAAACTTTCACAGAAAGTTCCTAGTCACATGACCTAGTGCCCAATGACACGGTTTGCTGAATATTAGCCGTGTCATGGAAAAAGAGGTCTTCATTCGAAAAATCTTTTTGAACACAATTCCTCCACCATTTATGGACCGATTTGGATGAAACTTTTACAAACTGTTCCTAATCATCTGACCTAGCGCATATTTTAACGCGTTTTTGTGAATCTTTTAGTCAAAAGTCGAGACGTATTATGTGATCACCTGGGCGGTGGGCGAGAGGCGTCAGCTTCGTTAGTGGCTTGATGTCATATTCTCTTGAATGCATTCCAACTTATCAGTACTTTCAGTACTTTGATTATCTGGTTGTCTTTAAACTTTATATAAATTATTGGACCATCACAAGAATCATTCCTATCGAAAAAAGATCAGATCCGTCAAGTGTCATGGGAATAGGAGCCTAATTAAATTTAATTAGAAAATCCTTGTTAACACACTTAAGTCCACAGTTTTCATCAGATTTACTTCTAACTTGCTCAGAATGATTGTCCTATCACAAGAATGGTTCCTTTTGAAAATAGGTCAGATCTGTCAGGTGTCATGGGAATAGGAGCCTTATTGAAATTTTAATAAAAATTCCTCAATAACACTCAAAAGTCCAGTTTCATTCAATTGTCTTTAAGGAGGGCCGTTACAGTTTCAGGGGGTATCCAGATATCTGTGAAACAGATGTATATTTTAGAGCATTCATATGCACAGATTTATTGAAAATATCAACATATCTTTCCACGCATATTTTGAAAATATTTACATTTTTTTTAAGGTGACCATGTTTTCGAAAATATCAAAGAAAACTGTTCATTACACCGACCAATCACAATACTGGTGTGCTATATCAACATATATTTATAGCCATAGATACGGAAAACATAAAAATATAATAAACTTTCTAGTAAGGGCATAAATAATCAACAAGTGGACATTTTGCTTTAAATGCTCCTCAATGATAAAAAGTGAATATTTTTTTGAAGGCAAAAAAAAGCAAGCACTCATATTACGTCCCCTGATTTCCCAATCAACAATAAAAAACATTTGGTAATTTTGATACACTTGGTAACGCCTATGGCAGTTGTAGGATTTCTGTAACGGGGTTTCAACTTCAATTGAGGGGGCGGGGTAGTCATTTCACATCATTACCAAAGTTATGCCGAATTACCCAGTGAAAGACTGAACACCCCATTCCCTCTGGATCGGCCTCATGCACAGCCATTATCCTGATCAAAGCATGAGGTTTTCCTCCATAAACTCATTTTCTATATGAGGCAATTACATATAAATATTATATGTCATTTCAGTTGCCACGGAAGATCAGATGGTTTATTACTCGATTGAAAAAAAAAGAAAACATGGCTTTCGATTGATTTTAAAGATTTTAGAATTCTGCTATTATGTTGATAATTTTAACCTAATATATTTTGCAATGGTTTGGAAATAATTTCATAAATTTTAAATTGACCCCTCTTGATTCTGTGGATTAACGAAGAGTTCAACAGTCTCAGGGCCAAATAAAGGAAAAAAATGCAATCGCCGTTATCTATACCCGATCTCGGGACTTCTTGGTCAAGGAGCAGACGCAGTAACTCTCAAATACATACACTCTTTGAATAAAACGAAAGCTTTTTGAAATCATTGCTTATTGAAATATTTAATGTTGGCAAAGCTTTTGATGGAATATTAATAATTGTTATCAAATTATCGTTTTCACTCTCACAAACACACATAAAGGGATTGATATAAAGATGGAAATTTAGAGAGAAGAAATGACTTTTTGATAAGTTTAAATCGTCCTTTTTCTACGTTGTCTCCTTTTTAGATTTCACAACGTGTAACATACGTAATGAATGGGACCTTACAGGCAAAAGTAACATATCATTTTGAATATTTCTAAAAAGAATACTGAAAAACGAACAGACAGTTAACTGTGCAGAAAAGTAAACTGAAAAGGAGAGAAATCACATCCAAGTGGCAAAATCTTATTATTTTGGGATATAATTCGTCAACCCATGTCAGTTTTTACCGAAGTCGTAAATAAAAAAAAGCATATTTTTCTCCTTATGCAAATGACTGAAAGATGACTACCTTTTATAAGCATCCATTATATGATAGTTTTATACTTACAACGATATAAACCGAACTCAAACATTCCCTTTCGGTGATGAAGAGAACGTGACAGCCGTGCGTTCAGGACAACACAGCGGAGCAAACGTTTAGCTCATGCACATGCGAGCAATGCAGGGTAAAAATAGCAAAATGTTTGTCCGCTTTGTCATCCTGAATGCATGGCTTGTGATAGGTCTATCAACGTCGCCCGTACTTCGTTGGAATAACGAAGCACAAGTGTGAAACACTTAATAGATATACTTTACACAGTAATGCAGACTACCATTTCTCGGATGATCGTTTGTGATTCGTTATTCTGAACGCATGTCCAGATTTCATTTTGTCCCTCGTAATAATTGCCAAACCCTGCAGTTCAGGATGCAAAAACATTTGCAAACGTTTAGATAGTGAACCTTTCGTAGCAGTCTTATGTTTCTGAAATGTTTCGCGAACGTTTTTATTTTGAATTCAGGACAATACTGCGTATAGGTTAGTCAAATTACGATTCTTTTGAAAAATAGCCTTCCACTGTGCACGTGCCACTTCATATAAATTTGATTTTAACAAGGCCCCCCTCACAATTTTTTTCTAGGCTAGTTGTCTCCCCATAACTGCAACGTCCCAACTTAAATTTGCATTTAAGTTTTCATCAGATTGACTTTAAACTTGCCCAGAATGATTCTATTGACACAATGATTGCTCTCTTAAAAATTGTTTCTGATAGATAAAGGAACCTAGATGTAAACTTTCTTCTTAACAAACCTTCTCTTTTGTTATTGGATACAAGCATGTGAACCTTTCACAGAAGATTCTTTTTCCAGTGACTATGTGCATTTGTGGCTGTCTAGTCATATGCTGCATCATGCTAAAAGGAGCCTCAATGTATATTTATTGTGCACACAACTCTTTCATTTATACATGGAAGTTAATGGAAAATCACTTATTATTCTACATCGTGTGACCATGTGCATATTGATTTGATCTAGTGATGTCATCCTGCATCATAGAAAAGGGAAAGGGGGAGTTTATTTAATTGAAAATCTCTATTAATGGATACGTTTATCTGAAACTTTCATAGGATATTCCTTATCCAATGATATATATTTGTGGCTTTTTAGTTACATACTGCGTCATGATAAAAGGGGCCTTTGTGCCGAGCCCGGTATTCACGGAAAATCGGTTGGGGATTATCGTGGAATAACTTTGAAATCTTCGCTTAAATCAACGAACCAATTTCAACCTGGCAGGAGTGTTCCTTGGACTACCCCTTTCAAACATTTCCAGTAAGCATTTGCTTCGTGTTCTCTTTTCGTAGTCTTAAACAAGTCAGGTAAGCGCTCTAGGGCCGTCCATTCAAAATTTACATATCGATGGCTCAACGCGCAACAGTTGTTACTCCCTATATGTTTTTAGGGAGTTACAACTGTTTCGCGCTGGGTCATCAATATGGTCACTTGCTTAGAGTCAGAGCCATAGGCTTTGATATTTTGTGAAGGGCTTTTTCAGACATTATGAAAGTAGGGCGCGCTATATTATCTTATTCTCCTTTTCTAAACTTTGATTTCGCAAAGATTTATTTATCAAGTATTAAAAAAGAAGATTCAAGAAATTAAAGTTGCAATCTGTGCGAAATGTATTCGTGTCATAATTTGTCCGGAATGAAGATTAATCACATATACAGGTTCTTTTTGTAGACATGTATTTAATCAAAATCGGTTTAAGTAACAAAAAAAAACATTTTTTTACTTTTGATGGAAACAACATTTGTTGATTTCATAGAGGTATGAAACTGATTAAAATATTAGCATTTATGTTTGAATAAGCAAAAAACTAGTCTATTATACTATTGAAATAATCTTTTTGAATGACTGGTTTACTTTCGACGTATGGATCTATGCTAAAATCATTTTAATTGAATGTTACACAAATAAAGCTTTAACAGAGATTTCTTACTTATATGAATAAATCTGATCGTTTTATTCGTTCCGCCAAAATTTAATTGATCTTCAATACAACATAATCGATAAATCCAATCAAGCAAAGGGTATAACTGCCGTCACTATATAGGACAAACAACCCGTTACTACAACAAACCTGTTTGAAATCGACACAAAAATCAATACAGACGTATATCCCCTTGTTCAATTAGTCCATATTGCGATCATCACATGTTTTGTTTACGGGTACTTTGTTAAAGAATTAAATAACGACGATTCACGTGTTTAAACTTGTTTAAAACATTACATATGTGAAATTAACAATCTTTATTATATGTCAGTCTGTGTCGACACAGTTAAGGGCAGGGATAGTGTACATTATTTATAAACATGAAGTATTATAGGAATTCGGCCGTTTTGGCCTTATTGTTACTCTTAGGAATTCTTCAAGGTAGGGTTATCATTAGTACTCTATTTTGTACATGATCTTTAATCTATTTCAATAGATCACCATTAACGATTTATTTTTCCTGTCCTACTTTCGGGATGAAAACGTTTGCGAACCATTTCAAAGGTGGTTGGTTATCCGCTTGCAAGCGCACGCGAACACCCTAGACCAACAACAGTCTTGATGTGTAGAATTATGAATAGCATCAATCTAGTGAATTCGCTTGCAAAGCGGTGTACCAATTTTAAAAAGTTTGCAATCATTTTTGTATACTAAACTCGGTGCTTTTTCCGTAAGCTTTTGATAATGTGTAAAGAAAAAAACAAACAATGTCGACCAAAATAAAGCTTGGAACCATAAATTGACCTTTCACAGTGCTCAAATACACAACTGCATTTTGTCGTTCACTGGACTTGTTAATTTGTTTAATGACCACAAAATCTTAAGAAACGCATTTCAAATTTACCTGCCCTAAGTTCAGTATGACCAAATAGTGCAAACTGTTTGCTAATAATAGCCACTATGCACGTGCACTTGCGTTTAAAGCGGGGTAAAATTGGCAAACAGTTTGCACAGTTATTTATCCTGATCCGGTATTAGGTTGTTAAAATATGTGTTTTTTTTCTTTTCATGTTTTCATGAACGTTTCAAGTGCACTAGAACATGGTTTATATTCATATATTCACCAGCGAAAGCAGCCAATCTGGGAAATCCGTAAAAGAGGGGGGGGGGGCATAAATGATTTAAAGAATGCTCAATTGCCTAGCAAAAGTTTAGTGGTAACCTCAGAGTTTACAATTATTGTGATCCGTCACGCGAAAAGGGACCATCTGGGTAGAATGCGCGGACTGCTCAGACTGACTAACAACGAAACTTTTCGCACTTTACTTATTTTCTGAATCTAGAATGATCAATCTACCTTCCTGTCAAAGAATTTCTGGATTGCGACATCTGGTTGACCTATACTGGTCCTAATCTTTTTTTTTCTTCCTTTTTTTTCATTTATTTGTTTTACAGAGTTCCGAGATGGTCCCATTTCGCGTGACGGGTCACATATGAATGCAATGGTTAACCCCGAGTTTATCACTTTATGCAACGGACCTTGTAGATTAACCAGAAGTCAATCAGATATCACAATCTATAAATGGCATAATTTAAACGAATTTGTTCACCATAGATTTAGGAAATCTATGAGAATCGCGAACATGAGAAACAATTTTAATAAGCCCGCGATACATGGCTATTTTCAAATTTATGAAAGATGTATAGATGGATTGGATCAATTGAAGGCATACACGGCGATTTTAATAATGTATATTTCCAATAACTCTATCAATTGCTATATCATACGGGCATTGAGAGGCTATAAAAGCTATAATAGATAAATCTTTTCTGCGTGGACCATAGCCGGTATATATTGAACGAACTTAGCAACAATCCAAATACTATTGATTGTTGAGTAATTATGAAACATCTCATCCTTTAGCATCCTTGAACATTTTTTTCTAACAGAGCTATCCTTCACTGCGTTCAGGATAAAAACGTCAGCGAAACGTTTTTCCCCCAAATAATAACATCGCTTCGCACGTGAGAACACGTGCAATGCGGGGTACAATGTAGAAAAGTTAGTTGTCAACGTGTTTACTTCCTGAACGTATAGGGCTGTCCTGCGTTCAGGATGAAAACGTTAGCGAAGCGCTTTCGAAATGATACCCCGTTTTGCACGTATGTGCACGTGCAAAGCGGGGTATCATCTCAAAGCGCTCGAGAAACGCTTTTACATTCTAAACACAGGGCTGGTTTCCTATTCAGCATGGTCACCGAATTGAAAAAAATCGAAATAGAGGCTTGAACCTTGCATAACATATACAATCATGACGAATGTCTATTTCAAGTCCCTGTACAAATGATAACTAAATGCGTACCTTTTCATAATGTCAATTGGAAGATTCTACTGAATATCAGCTACATACGAGGGGTGTTCCAGAAGTTCGTGGACTTTCTAAATATCTCGAAAACCGTTCGGCAGAAATCATTGAAATTTGCACAAAATTAATATCAAACATTTAGAAGTTGTCCAATTATACTCTGCTTTGCACGTGCACTTGCGTGCAAAGCGGGGTATAATTGGCAAATTGTTTTCACCGTTTTGTCATCCTGAACGCAGTGTGTATTGAGAGTTCTAGAATGAAGCTCGTATAAGGTGCACTTTTCGTTGCTAATTAGTTAATATGAGGAAGTTTTATGAACGCTCAAAAACTCTTATTTTATAATGCCATTTCAACAATTTTGAATGATCAAAACATTTTCATAATCCGCCAATCAATCCGCCCTCACTTTGACTCGTGGACAAATATTTAGACGGTCAAAAGTGCAGGCGGTTTAATAGGAAATAAGTCTCGTCTTTTAGATCATAATTGATTTTATCCTTTAAGCCTTAACTTCTAGACTTCCAATGTTAACTTTGAAATCAATCCGTGTGAAAATATTAAGGGTCCCGATATCCTTTCCTTTGCGAAGATACCATATTTTCTACTTTTACTGAATTACAATTTTCGATAGCATTAAATATCCTTTGTAATTTTGCTAACCTTTTTTTTTTCTTCAGCGGGGAAAACACATTTTGAACAAAACTTTCGTCATAATCTTTAAATTTCAGATTCAAATTACGATTACAAACATGCGTAACATTTCCAACAATTTCATTTGTGTGCCAAGCGAAGAGATTTTGGCCAGCCTATGTACTCTGTAGATAGACAAGGTCTCAACGCATCTGTAGACAGTCTTTTATCTTGCACTTACCTAATATTCATGTCTAGGCTGCACATAAAACTATTGCACCTCACTCGTATGTCAAATTATTTGAAACGCCATGCACAAGTTCAAATAATAAGACTTTCGGACCTGACAATATTTACAGGGAGGCAAGTGAAATGAAATTCCCCGACCTAGCCTCTGATCGTGTTTGGTGCTCGTTTTGTCCATAACAGCAAAGAACAAAATACGTAAGGCAAACACACCACGAGAAAAGACTTGAATCTGTAGAAAACCGCGAAAATTCGCTCAAATTCAAAAAAGAAATTTTAGTTCACATTACTTCCTCGTTGTGTTATCAGAATTCAGCTCGGGTTTATTCAATTATTCCTATTCAATAAAGTAATTCATTAGCTCAATCAATGCAGATCTTATCACAATTTTTCATTATGTAGTTTATTTACTCGGGATAAACTCATACAACTAACAATGCGCCTTTTGAAAAATCCCGGGAGCATTAAAAAAGCTCCGACATGTTAAGTTTGCATGTACTGCACGTCATGCGAAAACACACCATAGGATACCACAACTATTTGAAAACCATGTCGAATGTTGTAAAAAAAAGAATGAATATTAAGTGAGGTAGAATGGCCAGTGCATTGAAATCCTCTAATTTTCTGAAGGTGAAACGTAGCGTTGCCCTGGTCAGCCCGTTTTACTAAACGTCTTGCGAAAAGCATAATCGAAAATCAAAATCACTAATCGTACCTGGTGTTTTCATTCATTAGATTCTGCCTTGCATCCACATTTAGCTACTACTATAGAAGCAACTTTTATTTTTGACTTACGCAAAAAATTATCGTAAGATGTATAGTAAAACAGGCCCCCGGGCCTGGTCTGACGTGTGTCCCTTACTTTCTTACTGCGAGATTCCATGATGAATAAACAATAGATGCATTTACACGATGTGAAATCACTTAATATAGTATCACTATTAAAATGCAAAAGTGCACACGGAGATTTCTTTCATAATGAAAAAAATAATTGATTTAAGAAACTAACTCAAAATATTCGCGTAGTTCTGCACCGATTGGAGGGTATTGGATTTTAAAATAATTGCCCTACACGAATAAGCATTATTACAATAATCAATCTAAATATCGGTTATTTGATCTAGGTTTTAACATTCTTTTTGTCTAAAAAAGTCAGCCTCGAGTGTAAACCGATATATTTATTAGATATCGTTTATAAAATGATAATCTGATCAGCAAATATTAACATTCCTCTTAAAGTTTTGGATTCGAATTTCATACCCTTTTGAAACAGTTTACATGCATAATAGTTTAATCTAAAACAAAGAATCCTTATACTATAGTAAAACCTGTATTAAGCGACCTCTTACGGTACCACCAAAAAATCGGTCGTTGAAGAGCGTAGTGCACCTTTTGTTTCCAAAAAAGCAACATAATTTTTTTATTTATTGAAAATGTATATTTTAGCGAAAGTCTCATTATTTCTTTGTTGCACAAACTCATTAGAATCGGCTCAATGAGACGATTCTATTGGGCTTGAACATCATAGGAATAGTTTATGATAATTTTTAAACCAGTAATATGTTCTTTGTAAGACATTTTGATTTAAGGAAGGGGGTTTTGAAAACGGTTGCATAATAAGATTGGTCCATTAAAATAGACGTGATCCCTCGAGCAAGACTGACTCACAAATTGTTCATTTTCCTACAATTAGATTTTCATTTTATTTATTGGAAAACAAACATGTTCTATATTTTCTCTCTTTTCTTTTCGTTACAGGAGCGGCGGCGTGAGTATTCTTCTTATTTTCTTTTCGGCTTTCCAAAAATTGGAAAAGGGGTAGTTTTGTTTTCATCCCCGTGCGATTTGTTTTTTCTAAATTATTTCACAAGCATATTAGTGGCGAAACAAAGGACCACCTGAAAAATCCGCAAAATGAAAATAGTTTTTTTAACAAACGATTTCAGACACAGCACAGGTAAATATTAAAAGGTTGCACTTCGAAACTAGCTGTGTGCATAAAAGAGGCGCCATTGCCTGTTTAACCTATGTCACTTCTGTATTTCGTAGATGATGAATGAGCGGAGACAAAAAAAAATCTCTTGTATATTTCTGTGTATTTTAAGCTCACGACATCGATGATTGGATAGGTTTTGCTGTCATATTTGCTTTTTTGGACTTGGCGTTGCTGTTGGTGTTTCAATTGGCGTTTACATGCCTAACTGAAATCAGTGTCATAGCTTCGTTGCAATTGAAATATTCACTTGACACGTGGCATTTGTTTCTACTGTCACGTGAGTATTAATGCATACTGCATGTATCAATAATGATTACTCTACTAACGTTTTTGTCCGTTTCTCAACTAAGAATTTTTCCACTATGGTTTGCAATTATGACTGAACGAGCGTAACGAAATGCGGCACATTAACTTGTAATGATAAATCATCACCATTAATTACAGGAGGTCTACAGGAACCGTTGAAGAAACAAGCGCATTTGAGATTACCGGCGGTATTATTTTACTAGTCTGCCTGATTGTTGCTCTAGCCTTGTGTGGAGGGGGTAATGTCGCTCCAAGTAAGTCAAACATGGGCTATCTTTATCTATTCTTTTCTATCAACCCATTCCCAAACAGCACCTAGGGACCCTGAATTTAATCCTTTCTACCCCGTACACCAATATCATGATATTTGTCTATGGGGTAGAAGAGGATTAACTTCGGGACTTCTTTGAAAGAACCCACGCTTTTTGACACCCCAAAAATAAAACATTGTGGAAAAAGGAGTGAATGTCTGTGAACTAAGATTTGTCGTCTGCAAATTTTTTTTAGTCTGTCTGATTGTTGCTCTAGCCCTATGTGGAGGGGGTAATGTCGCTCCAAGTAAGTCAAACATGGGCTATTTTTATTTTTCTATCAACCCATTCCCCCCCAAAAAAACACCTGAATTTAACCCCTTTAAATATTAAATTCAGTGAAGCATTTCATGGCTTTTTGACCCTGATATTTCCCAGAAATATTCAGCTTCTGATGGGAAAGCTGAAGTAGCCAATTACAGAATGGGCAAAATGAGAATATGTGAATTAAACTTTTCGATTTAAATGATCTAAAGCTACCGATATTCAGCATTCACATCCACCATTCATTTAAAAGATGGACCCCTAATTTTGATGTTAATCCTATTTACAGCGAATCCCCTACCGGCCTGGGTGACTACCATCACGATCGACCCGAGTATTGACAAAGGTATTGGGGGATGTTCCGATGGCATGAATATAATCAATCCAAACGTCGTACACAGACATAGAACGGGCCATTTCGAAACAGACGGTGCCAAATGGGCTGTTGGTATGTAAAATCTACTCTTATTTACCTGGCATTGAAACTTACCCGCGTTCAAGATGAAAACGTTTGCAATTTTTTTTAAATTTTACCCCGCTTCGCACGTGCACTCACGTGTAAAGCAGGGTACAAATTCTAAACGTTACCAATCTTTCCTTTATACCACGATCTCAAGTTTCATCGTAATGCCGGTGCTTTTATCGGAATTATACTACAAATCGTATCGGATGTAAAACATAGTTTGTAAGTTGATAATTGTACCAGTAATGTGGTATTTAAGTAAATTTTCATAAAGGCCAATAACATGTAAACTAAACTAAACTTTATGGGCAGAATATATATTTTAAAAGAAATTTGAATCATGCGGATACTTTGCTCCGCTAAGTGCAAATTGAAATGTTTCAGCGCGTCAAAATTTGATTTTATTTAGAATTTGTAGAAATTCACAACATGTCTGTACAAACCAAGAACATGTATTGACTACTTTCCTTCTCGCCCACAGCTCTTGACAAAGGAAAGCATGTGTTCGAAATTTTCTGGCCTCAAAAACAGCGAGGTACACTAGCAACGGTCGGAGTGGGTTCTGAGGATGCGCCGTTGTTCGTTAAACCACGTGACTCGCTTGTTGGATGTAACGCACGATCTTGGGGATTCGACATTACCAGACGCAAGATTCTACACAAGGGAGCGATCCTGAAAAACTTTCCTCCGTCTGGTTTTGTTGCGGACAAGTAAGTTTTATTTTCTTATAACAAAGTATGTTGAGGATAGCCACTTAATTAAATTTTGTAGTCTCTAATAGTCAAGTGATACACAATCCCTGCGTTTAGGATGACAAAACGGTAAAAACTGTTCGCACATACCCCGCTTTGCACGCAAGTGCACGTGCAAAGCAGGGTATACGTTTTTAAACAGTTTGCACAATTTTGTCATCTTTAACGCAGGGTATTTTAATTTTTGAATTCGTCTTCTAGCTGGCGCTTGAATCGTGATTCGATTGTTGCTGTTCCGCCCCAACTGTCATAATTAGATGATCAAATGACTAGGCCGAATTATACCAACATGTAAAATCTGATATAAGAAAGTTAACTCATACTGGAGAAAATATGATCACTGCGTTCAAGATGCTAACACATTCAC
Source organism: Fragum whitleyi (assembly GCA_948146395.1). Taxonomy (NCBI): domain Eukaryota; kingdom Metazoa; phylum Mollusca; class Bivalvia; order Cardiida; family Cardiidae; genus Fragum; species Fragum whitleyi. Next base: position 39,107,500 of record OX411547.1, on the reverse strand, counting down.
AAACGTTGAAAACTTGATCCCGCTTTGTACGTAAGGAAATCTGCCCTGTATTAAAAAGCGTTTGCGAAACATTTGAGAAATGTTACCCCGCTTTGCACGTGGACTCACACAATTTCAAATCGTTCGCAAACGTTTATTAATTAATAGCGAAATGTGTTGGCCCAATTCTTCCAATATGTAAAATCGGTCATCAGTAGATTAAAACCGCTTCCTTTGTGATACACGAGTAGAGCACCAGACTTCAAAACAATTGAAGGTCTGTCGCCTGGGTTCGACTCCCGGGCTGGCACACTAACAAACTAATTGTCTTTCGGTTGAGATGTTAAACCAGGGTCCCGTGAAACGGTGCTTTACACCAAGCACATTAAAGCACCATGGCGGATCTCAGCATTAGTTTCGACATGTATCCTTGCACTATCCCCCGTAACAACTAACCGGTTTAAGCCCCCGCCTGTGTTCATGATCATTTCCGAAACGCAAGACAATGATTTAAACGACTATATACACAAAAACTAGAGTTTTATTTTCAAAGATAAGCTTGAATTTGTCATTCCAATATTCGATAATGCAAATGATAATGACGCACTTATCTAAATATAGGCCTAACTTGATGAATATTTATGACCCGCAACATTTTGAACGTAAATTGGAATACCACTCCTATACGGCAGATTATGCGTTTCACGAAAATGCCGCCGTAATGTCTATTGATTTGTATTTTTTATGTAACTCATCTTTCATAGGACTATAACAAGAAAAAGTATTCAAAGAATATTCACGAAAGAGCGTTTTTTTTACTCTAAATGCAGGCTGTGACTTTTACAACTATAGATTTTATAACATTCACAGACGCTTAAAAACTGTACATCGCTATGTACTTAGCGATTGCAGAACCATGTACATTTTTTCAATCATTTCGCAAACGTTTTTTATGTTAAAATCGTGGTTGAATTGTGTGTTTAAATTAAGAATGTTTCGCCTTCATATGCGATAAACCATACTTTATTTCCCCTGTTTTCAGGTTTTTCATGTATGTTGACTGCGACAGCGGCACTGTTGGGTTCGGTACGGAGGTCACCTACTGGGGTGCTCCTATTATTGTACCGAGAAGTGCATTTCCAGTGTACCCCATGATAGGATGTATGTGCCAGAATGCTCAAATCACAATGATTTATAGGGGATCAGGTACGTTGATTAATCTAGGAGATGAGAGAGTATTTATTATAGCATGGAAGTATGAAACTAGAAATCCAATGAAACTGTAAGTATGAATACGTGGAGTGGTTTAATGCAGAGTGTGAATAGGGTTTTAGTTTCATACCAGCTTGAAATCAATAAATACCCTCTTCACAACTTATATATTTCGCACTCAAAGTTTTTTTTATTTGGGAATAAAACCAACTTTTTAGCAAACTGTAATGCATGATCTTGAATGGACAGCTCTAAAACTGAACGATTAAGAGATGAATGATTTTTTTCTTCTTTCAAACTAAAGACCGAACCATGTATGTAGGAACGACACTGAATAGGTTCGAGACTTTTCACACTTCCCCTTTTCTCATTACGGGCCACCTTTTTAAACAATTAAACAACTATTTATAGAGTGCACCCTGAAGTCTCAGATTAGACTTTGAAAATATATGGCTTCTATCCTGACCTTTATATTGTGACAACACATTTCTGTTCTGTAGGAACCGCAATAAAATGTAAGCATAAGGAAAAAATATACTTTTTGGACTAGAACAAATAACTGTTGTCCCTGAACAAAGGTAACAAACATAGCTTCAACATTATCCATACTAAAGTAGCACGTATTTGCCTTTTATTACAGAGAACCGTAATAACATTCCAGTACAAGGTCAAGTACAAACTGTTGTTGTTCCATCAACAATGCCAGGTGGCGCTACACAAGTTACTGTTGTCAACCCAGGAAGTAAGTTTTACACAAATTAAAACAATTTGATTCATAGAGTCTTTGGACGATTAAGCCATCGTCATTGCAATATGGACATAGGAATATACATGTACCAATTATGATACTCGATCTCAGAGGGCGGTTGTCAAATAAATAAATAAAAAAAAATAATTCAATAAATAATTGAATAAACGGATTAAACGATTAAGATAAAAGCGTTATTTAGCATGTAGATTCATTATTTAATTTAGACATGTGCCAAATTTGATACCCTATCTCGGAGGGCAGTTATGAATAGATAAATGAATAAATAAAAAAAATAAATAAATAAATGAATAAATAATTGAATAAATGGATTAAACGATTAAGATAAAGACGTTACGCAAGATACTGGTGACCCTTCGCGTTACAAATAGTTTTGACGTCGGCGTAAACATAACGTTCCGTTTTTACTAAACTTTTTTCACGCAAACATTTGCAAACGATATATTTCTTTTATTTAAACGCTGTAAAACTTTGCCAATAATTGTGAAAATATTTAGATACAAAAAGTTTGTTATCTTTTATGACATAAAATGGACACTGATTTCCAAAGATTCCGGTGCATACTCAGTGATATAATGCAGAGTAGGATTGTTTCGGTGTGATTTTGAAATACTCATCAAAGTAAAACTATGCGGGCGATAACAAATATTTCTAGTGGTTCAAAAATGTGATTTCTATTTACTAGAAATATTTATTTTCAAATTATTGATTAGATCTTATTATTTATATCAAGGACTTTCAATTAAGATTTGCAAGATAATCCCGAAAAAATCGCGTAAATCTGAACCGCTCGATCTTACCTCTGAAGAAATCATACTTTGAAAAACAAATTTGATATTTTACTGCTTTTTTATTCAGTTTGATACTATGTTTTCTGTTTAGGGTCTTCTCAAACAGATCAGTATATGACAGTATCAAGACTTTTTTTAATTATTTATTTATTTTTTTTTTTATTTTGCTTTTATTTTCATAATGATTGAAGTTTGAATCTCCATCTTTTCTCTGTATATAATGCTTAAATTTGGAGCAGTTTAATTTTTTCACTTCTAATTATCATAATACAGTGGTCTCGCGATATCTCGAACACACACGGGACCGACCAATTTGCTCGAGTCATCGCATGATTCGAGTTTTTGCCAGTAAGCAAATTTGTCCTCTATGAATACATTTCACTGCGTATTAAACTTACCTTTGCCTATTTTGCCTTCAAAATATACACCTATGTAAAATACTCCTAGGGGAATAGTTTTATAAGTTCCAATGATTTAATGATATAAAACTATTTGCTAATTTGGTAAAATTGTCAGCGTTTAAAGCAGAAAAAAACAAAAAAGTCGATGTAGACGTCGGCGTCATTGTAAGTGGTGTCTGTTCTCTGTACATTTCATCAATTTTAATGAGAGGCATTATATCATGCATATTTTTTCTTCCTTACAATATTTTCGAAGCTACCGTTTCTAAATGACAAAATTTTAGACGTTTTATCAGTCAGAAGATAGGTGAGGTTGCAACCAATTCCTTCTTTTCTCACAATGTTTTCTTTTGAGCTAAACTCCTTCAAGACAATTAAAAAACAATGCATTTTTCTTTTACCACGTTTTGGTGCCGAAAACTTGCGATGGCTGACCGAAACATTGAAACTACAGCTGAAAAAAGTGTAGATATGATGTTTCGGTGGGCAATCTTCAATATTTTACGTTATAAAGGTGCAGAATTAATCTCGAGGATGATTTTCGAAATACTTTCAAATCGATGATGGGCATTGATTGGACAAAAATGCCTATTTGTTTTATTGTTTTTTCAAAGTCTCATTTTTTTCTGATCATTAAATTCCCGTCATTTCAGCCCTAAAATTGAAAAGTGTGGCATACAAAGAGGTGTGAAAACAAGTTGTCTGACTTGTCGAAACCCCGTGAAAAAGGCCTTAAGGTATTCTTGACGATGGGCCGAAATAACAAATACGCTCTGTAAGTTAATTTTGATGCAAAACAATTGATGTCAGAAAGGTGTGAACCCCTTTGCTCGAGTGAATGCAGTAAAATTTGACCACGGGACTGAGATTGCTGCTCGAGCGATCGAGCAATCGCGCGTTCGAGTAAGTGCAGTAATAACCAACAAGAAAATAGTGTAAGACGCGTCGGGACCGGAAGGCGAGCTCGAGCTTTCGCATGAATTCGAGTTTTCGCCCTCTCGAGATAACGCGAGACCACTGTAGTATCATCGAGTGAAATGAAATATAAAATACAATTTGTCAAATCAACCATGTAAAATGCGAATACGTTAAATCATATATATTCATTTTTGTTACGGGAAAAAATCAACGTCGCGTTCTGAAAACCAACGTAGGTGGGACATTTTTGGGTGACTTTTGTTTTCATCAATAAAATCATAACTATAAGGCCTAGAATTAAAACAATCATATTTTTGTAAACAGAAAAGAAAATGTATTTTTATACAGAAAATTCAATTCAATGCATCAAGTTAAAGATATAAAAAAATGGATGGAAAATAGCAATTTTTAATTATCAACGTCAAAAATTGACAGTGGGACATTTTTGGTGACTTTTGTATTTTGGCAATACTTCTTAACGACAATTCAAAGAATAAATTTATTTACATTATTCGAATCTATAGAAAAAATGTATTTTTTCATGTAAAAATCAGTATGATAAGTGAACTTTACATAGAACGGTATAGACAAGAACGCTGATTCACCTACATCGTCGTTTAAGTGGGACATCTTTTATGTTTTTGATTAAACATTCGTGCGATCTTCATTTTTTCAACTACATTTTTAAAAAATGTCACTGACGAAACTAGAAACATTATTACTTCGTCCTGATACAAAATTATTATGATATTAACGGCTAGGTAATAAAGACAGCAAAATGAAAGACCTCGATCGGAGGAAAGTGTAACGCGGGACACGTCGTTTTTACACTATTTTTAAACGTTTAGAAGGCAAAATACCCTATGCACAGCCATCATAATACGGATCTTACCAAATAACCATGTAGAATGTTATTTGATGCAAAGTTTGGTGTATATTTCATTAATTTCCGATGAAAAATACGGATTTTATAGCAAAAACAAGGTAACAATGTCGACGTTTTTGTAAAGAGTCACTAGTATCTTGCGTAACGTCAAAGGCGTTATTTAGCATGTAGATTGATTATTTAATTCAGAAAATCTAAAGAATTTTCAAATGTTCAATCCCGCAGTAAACCTATTCTGCACAGACTAATTAGGTTCCTCTTTTTATCACTAACCTTCCCATGATGTTTCATTTTGATGATTTTTTTTGTTTTTTGTTTCAGCCGTACAAATGCAACACCAACAGCCTGCCGAACAAAAGACGGAGCCACCACCGAGCTACGAAGAACAAGAAAAACAAACATAAAATAACATTTTAGCTTGCAGGAGTCAGGTCTTTTTAACAATCAATAGCTGCTGAAAGGCATCGTCAAATTTATTGATGACTCAGTACGAATCAATTGTAACTGCCTATATTTATATAGGCAGTTATAATTGATTCACACTGAGCCATCGATATGTGACCCGTCTTACGAAAGGGACCTTTGTAGAACGTAAAGTGTTGATGCAAGTCAGATTTAGTGGAAGTGAACTACGCAAGCTGACCATGATCGAATCTTTTCGTTTATGGCCGATCTTTTTCAAATAAGTAAGATCAGTCTACATCTATAGTTAGTAGTTAGGTACCTATTTTCTAATTAGACCTATGGTTAACCTCTGCTAAATTCAATCTCGTATTCAAATATTTGTTTCACATAGCTGGTACTTATTCGTTAGACGGGTCCAATATTTTTCTACATAGATTACCTGTTGCATCAATTCGTTGCGTTGTTTAGTAATTTGGATGCAGTATGTCACATCTAATATTTATTTTTTCATTGATCCTTGTAAAATTAAAATTTGTATTTTCTAATTATTATTGATTCATGCGTGATGTCAATTTAATAGTAATAACGTGTATTTTAAAATAATCATTATTGTTGCAAAAACTCGATTTATATATAAATTGGTTTTATATACCTGGCATTGATTTCTGTCGAAAAAAATCTAGCATGTTCCACTTGGAATTGTCCTATCAGAATATACTATCAACAGAATAATGAAATATAATTCATTATAATAATTGTGAATTCATAAAACATGTAGGTTTGGATTTTTAAGATTTTTTTTCCATAGAGGTCAATCTCGGTCCAAATAAGCCTAGCTATGTATCTTTTACCGCATGAAGCATCTAAAATATTTTAAAGATTCGAGTAGACGATTGCAAAGATCAACCGCAACATAGGGTTTAGAAGAAAATCGCTTTTTGATAAATTCCGTTTGATTATCGAATTTTTTTTAGGTAAATTGATGAACCAATGAAATTATCAATTGTGAAATCCCTTTCTCATGGAAAGACTTTAAGCCCGCTTTCGTTATTTACGCATTAAATGTCGTCATCTTAGCCGATCCGTTATAATTAAGGTGGCGTCACGACATCGTGTCATTTACAATATTCCATATGACGCACTACAAGAGATTTTGACATTAATTTTCATATTATGTCTCATATTTGCAATTAACAAAAAGTATAGCCAATTGTCTTCGTTTAGGATCGACCATCTTTCATTTCTTCAGCAACCAAAAACTTTTTCTTTCATTTGTGGCTCCGCCACTTTTGAAAATAGAGCTTTCGATCTTCGCTCGATGAAAGATATTAATATACATATTCCATTTGTTATTTCTTCATCTGATCAGGAAATTTGAGTATACTGTGATATTTTGAATGTTGTTTTATCACTTTTCCGTCCATAATAAATGTCTGTGATTACATGTTTATTTTTAATTCATTCATTTTGAAGTTTGAATCTTTTACACTTATAATGTCAAACATCATGATATGGTAACCGTTTCCAGTACCATGCGTACAGGATATCGAAGTAGAATCGATCATCCAAGTTTGAAACAGGCATAACAGACATGCTTACTGGATAAAAAGCCTAGTAAGGATAGACATAGGGAGAGCCATCTATCCTATCATTTTGGTATGATCTGCTTTGCGCTCCAAACCAAACGCCGGCAAACGTTTGAGACATGATACCCCGATTTTTCACGTGGACTTGCGAGGTACCATTTTTGAACGGCTGCATTCAATAAAGCTTAAAGTAATGAAAAACGTTCCCATAAAATCATTCATGCTCATAATTCAATTCCTAACGCAATGCAGGACCGTACTTTTCGTATATGGTCTTAAAACTATATGTTTGTTGACTTTAAAATGTTTTCATACGCAAAAGCTTGAGATTTAGAATAAAGCATAATATTTGTTAAGGAATTTAAAAATCAAACAGTACTGTCCTGCTGGGCTGTACATGTATGCAAGGTTGTGCGTGATATTTCTATCATAGGTCGAGGTTCACGAACATTAGAAATTGGCCTGTAGATTTATCATTTTTTTAAATTATATTGTACACAATAAAATCTACTTTTTTTCTTTTAACCCTTTCCTGTTTTACAAAATTTTGGACCTGTCCAAATTCAAAGGTTTTGCAGACGAAAATTTAAAGTGGATTTAATTTGAAAAATAACCATTCAGTAGGATAGAAAATAGTGTGGAAAAAGAAGAAATTGCTAGTCAGAAGCAATTTCTTCTTTTTTTCACACTGTTTTCTCAATCATAAAATCACAGGCACTTAAAAAGCAGGCATTAAACAGCAAAGGGTTAACCTATATTCAATATCTCAAATAATATATTGAATATTTTCCTAATCTAAGCAGTTTATTTACAGTAATGCAATACGAAGCCCTAAATCGGCAGGAATGCCTAATTTTTCACGAAAATAGTTGTTTGGAGTTTCAATAAATTTTGATCCCGTCTTGCGACACCTCCTTATATTTATCAAATAATAGGTAGACTTCTAAGAAAGTTCTCGGTGAAATATCGCATTGTTAGAATTTGCGCTTCATGCATTTTTGAGCTGCATAAAGTACAAAACTGCTTGAACTATAGCAAATTTTATAGTTTCAGAGCTACTTTAATGTCACTTTTCAAGAAATGGCTAAGTAAAAGAAAATATTCTTTGTACAAGTTGAGAGAAGGTAACCATTATTGAGATCATAAGAAATCAGAAAAGTCTATTTTCCAAGGCCAAATTCTACAGTTTGTGAACTGTGGGTCCGTAGCGCACAATGATAACTATAATCAGACTGTACGAATGCACAGAAAGATCTGATTCATCGAGCTACACACATGGTTAAAAAATAAACATCGGGGAAAGTTATTTCGTAAAACAAATGTTATTGTACCTGTTCCTTGGCCATAACAATTTTTGTCATTACTTTTTTTGTTTCTTTTCACATTGATAAAAAAATTAATGTATACATTGTACAAATATTTTACACAATTCAACTGTGATCTTTTCATTATACTTTCCAATAAATATTGTATTTTTTGCGTTTTTTATTCATTTTCCTCATTTAAGTCACCGAATTTCTATTTTAGAGCTGAACTAAACAAGTAGCCCATCGTCTGAGAGACCAGGGACAGTAACCCAGTCTAGAACGATCTGCTGCCCCGAGATATTGCAGAGTTAACTGCCCATTGACAGTGAAATTAATACAGTTAACAACAACGTGCATTTGACACGTGGAATGATTTGAGAATGATTTTGAATGAGTGTATGGATCGAGTTTTTAATGGAATTTACGGGAGATAATCCAATATAGCTAATTTTGTTCAAGATGAACAAAATTAGCGATATTTATTACCTCAGTTTAATAAAATGTTCATACAAATTCTATGATTAGCTTTCTATCTTTTCACAAGTAAGTCAGTCGCTTACAAAATTAAATAACGTCAGTGACATAGTTTTTTTCTTCTAACGATAATTATTTTGAATGTAGTTATTGATTTTATCGTTTTTACCCATTTGGAATAATTTTGATGGGTCTGTGCGAGTGTTTGGAATGAATGATTGGCGCGCTGAGCGAGTGATTTTGAATGGCATTGATCGAGATGAATGTAAATTTCACAAAGTGGTTAACTGTAATTGTGCGAATTGGCTGGACGATCGTAGTCTTCATTCTGACCAAATGAAAATAGAGAGTAGAACATGTCTCTGCCAGGCTTATTTGTTTTTCACAAGAATAGAAGCTTCATCTACAGGCTGTACTAAGAGTATTCATAGTGTAAACACACTTAGTGCAGTCTTGCGATGACCCCTCGTTTTGATATCTATACTAGGCTGGTCTGTCAAGTAGGATCGGGTAGGGTTATTGAAGTGGTAGTTTGAGTAGGATCAACTGTTCTACTTTGAATTAAGAAAGCAATAGCGTTTGCGATTGTTAAGAAATGACAGAGCTTTGACACTCTGTACTCGTGCATTTTTTTTCTGTGAAAATTGTTGAGAAGAAAACATAAATAAGACAATGTTCAAACGAGTCGGATAATACTTTAAAGAATCTAGAATACAACTAGTAAATGCATAAGAGCTAAAGGTCTACCATCTTGAATATAGTTCTTCATCCTGAAAATAAAATGATAAAAATATGTTAGTCTAATTAGAAGTTATCCTAGCTGGAAACACTCTGAATTTCATCGATTCAATTCTCAAACTTTGTAACTATACAGCTTGCGGTAATATTTACTATGATCTAGTTTTCCGTTAGAATAAATATTGATGGCTGTCTTTTGATACAATTAATAAAACGCTTTTGGCGTTAAACCAAGTTCGGGGCCCGTTTAATTAAACTTCTCCCGTAAAAGTTAATCGTAAGTCAAAATTCCGAATCAATCGTGGTGTTTTCATTCATTGTTAATTTATGTCTTTCAACATCTCATTGGAATCGTCTCTAGAAGGCGATTTCAATGAGATAATGAATGGCGGAAATCCAGTTTAGCTACTACTGTAGAGCAAATATAACTCTGACTTACGCAAAAAATGATCGTAAGATCGTAAAACAGATCTCTACATATGTTAACTTTTCTAAAATGTGATTTAACCCCGTAATACAGGTATTGCTGCGTTTCCACTATGTTCCCGGCGACCAAAACGTGGCATGCCGTGGAACTTTGGTCATTTATTTTCTGTTAACAAGCAGTGCAAGGTAAAAGTCGAGAATGTTTTTTTACTGCTTGAGAACTCAAATTAGAATGAAGCTAATCTTCGAATTTTATCTATTTTTTCTTAGCACGCATGCGCCGTGACAATCGTATCATAACTGAACACACCATTGCAGGACGTACCAAACACCGTCACACACCGTGGTACCCCGTAACTCAACGCAACAAAACGTGTCAAGTTAACCTTAGCTTGCCGTGAAGAACAGGATGAGACGTGAGACATCCGTGGCGAAACGCAACAAAACGTAAAGCAATCATGGCTATCTGGGCTGCAAACAAGCTTCCTGTTGCGCTACGAATCTCTTCCGAGTTTCTCTACGGTATGTTACGTGCTGTCACGGTTTGTTGCGTTCATCCCGTTTTGACCCGTTTCTCATTTTCGCCGGGATTGCCGAGGCAGATATTTTGACAGTTTAAAAATTTGGCAGTCTCGTTTTGTTACGTTTGCTTATCCCGTCACCCTGCGTTGCCCCACTTTCGTCCCGTTTTAGCCATGGTTGTCTGAAACAGGGCCGCCTTGGTCGCCGGGAACATAGTGGAAACGCAGCATAAGTAGCGACGTCATATCGTGTCGATACCATATTTTGGTAGCCCGTCGACGATGTGCACTATTACCTTATTTTGTACCGATTTGGAACTCGAACATGTCCTGGAAGTGAAACCCGAGGGTTGGCTCGACCACTAGAGCTAGGGAAATACCACGGAAAACTTCTTCTCCGGACATCCCCTCACATGCGTCCGTGCTACCATTCATGCTCCCCATCGACAGCAATGGCTCAAGACACCCTGGCACAAGATCTACTAAATGGCTGGATATATAAACAAAATGATCTTAGGTGTAACCTATATCATGTCGAAGAAAAAAAGATTTGACATATAATGTACAGAAAAATCGTAGGCCTAAAATCACTCGATATACTAATTGTGGTATTTTTAAAATGCAATTTTAAAACTTTTATTATGGAAAATCAAGTGATATAGACTAGGACCAGGCTGCATGTATATATATATGCTGACCTGTGTCTTTGCTTCCTATCAAAGCAGATATATTTCGGGTTCAGTTTGACAAGGGGTTTAACACCCGTAAATACATTAACTCACTCAGACAAATCATGCTTACTAAGAAACTAAGGAAATAATTCTATAAGCTAGAAAATTAAATTAGTGGAATAGAAATTGCTCAGCAACGTTTCGGAAGTCATGAACTTTTACAGTGTTAACCGATGTTTCCTAATGATGTCATGCAGAACATTGTCAAAGACCACGAATTCCGAAACGTTTCGGAATTACTAGGGCTCTTTTATAATGAAGCGACTGTTGGCCTCGCCAATTATTGGTTAGTTCGCTTTAAACATTTTCGTGAAAGGGAGACTTAAACGCCATACTTACAACTTGAAGAAGCTGTATTTTCGATGTTGAGGTTGTCTGTCATCGAGTCGTTTCATATGCGTTATTCGGGTAGTGGACCCGTAATAGTTTCTCAACGTTTCGGAAGTTATAAACTTTAACAGTATTCACCGATGTTTCCGAATGATTTTCATTAGGAAACCACGGTTAACATTGCGAAAGTTCATGAGTTCCGAAATATTGCGGATGTATAGTCCGTTTGACTTCTTTATGGACCGACATTTCGCCGAAAATCTTAGAATCGAATTAATTAATCGTATTTTTTTCTTGGCATATCATATTTTCTATCTCATACCATGAAGAATTTATTTTTTCAGAATTTATGATCGTAAAATACCGATTTTGTCCGTCTGTCTACATGGTTCATACCTTCTTGTGACTGTATTAAACGGAACAGCAAATTGTCCATCCAAAAATAGTTCTGATTTGCATAGGGACCGAGTCAAAAGTGTATGATTTAAAGTGATACGTTTTGGTATAAAATCGAGTATTTTTATAAGATTAATTTTATCGAAGATTTTCAATTCCCTCGGATATCAATTCTGGGTGTATATTCTCTTTGTTTAAATACAGTTTGACCTGATAATTGGAAATTGTTTTTATCTATTCTGAGATGTACCACACACTCCTTTAATTAGACCAATCAAAAAGTATAATTTTTACTAAGACCTTGTGATTTTCACGAGGAAAATTAGATAAGCAGGCGAGTAATAACGGTACAAATCACGTGATATTCAAGTTTAAGAAGAAATGACCGTCGATATGCTAATTAGCATGTCCAAATAAGGAATATTCTGTCAAATGTTTAGTATAAAGCCACGTGTTTTTACTATTTTCTTACTACTAAACAGCCTTCATCACCCCTCGTGTTTAAGAGCGAAAAATGCGAAAATATTAACATTAATCAGATAGGCAAAATCATTATTTTGAAATAATTTCATTTTCAAAAAATATGTTTTGGAATGGTATTAAGCTGAAATTAAGATTTTTCTACATAAAAATCTTTCATTCATACGCAATTTAATGTAAATGGTGAAAAGGTTGGTCCATATAGAAGTCAAACGGACTATATAACGATTCCTTTACCATACGCATTTATTTTAAACTCCGTAGACCTTTTAATTTTTGAGACGGTGTGACATGACGGAGGTCGATCGGCGAGGCAAAAGACATAAATCCTCCATTTGGAACATCACTCGGCCATTTCCGTAAACTGCAACAGACCTCGGATGTATGTAAGGCGGATGGGTATGTTACAAAATTATGCATTTGTGAGGCGGAAACAGTGTAAGAGAAACTAGCGCGGAAACAACCGGCGCTATCTTTAGATTTATATCTTTTACAGTAAATAACGACTGAAAATTCTAAATTTGAGAATGACAAATCATTCTAAAAAAATAATATTTCAGCAGTTATTTAAGAATCTTAAGATAATTATATAAGGCTACGATTATTTCACGTCTGGGACTTAAAAGACTAGCGTTGGTGACGTCGAATGTTTTCACTCAAAGTTTCGAGGGCTTACGCCATTTTAACTGACGTCATCGAGTTTTTACCAAGGGTTTCCCGTAATTTGTAAAAAATAGTCCGTCTATGTACATCCGAGGTTGATCGCGAGATTGGCTGAGTGGTATTCCGAAAGATAAATCCTCCTTACGTTTTTAGGTACGCAACTTGCTTTCCGTAGGACGGTAGTTTTGCGCTGAAAAACTCATCAGAACTGAAGTTGAGACAGGAAGAGAAGGAACTCTTGATATACTCACTCCCACAGTCCAGGATTGCCGTCATATTGAGTTCATCTAACACTGTTATAAATAAGGAGGATAATCAACTGGGTTTGTCTGATATGAAAAAATATTTCACCAGAATGTGTTATATATAGGGCGTTAAAAACGAGTCCCAGAACGAGTTATTAACAGTCTAACAATATTTCTAGTAAAATATTGTTCATTACCAGTTGTTTTTTATATTTACTTTCTTAATTTTAGACAAAAATCGCCCCGAATACATAGCAAAAAGTTAATCCAACCCCGTGTTAATCATTACTACGACTAAAATCAGAATTCAAAAAGCGGTTGCAAACGTTTAAGAAATGTTACCGAATCATATTCTTTACACAGGGCTGTTTTCACTTAAATTAACATTTGGTTATGACGTCGTGCACGATAATGCTTAAAATTTGAAATTGAACGTTTTCCGTTAAGTTTCACCTGCCATGTTTTCTAAACCTGTTGGTCAATTTATATATTCTTATACCAAATGAACCACAAAAAAAGCATACTTTAAAAGGATATTTTTAAGATGAATTGAGGAAAATAAAATCCCCGTTCAATTAATTTTCTTTGTTACCAAAACTCTTAAATTACGTCTGTTAAACGTAACGCATTGTGTGTGGGTATATTTCTTAAAATCCCTAAAATGCATTAAATAGTTCATGAAACATGAAGGGAATCTTAAGATTTGCGTGTAAGGGGATATCATGTTAGCAGGTGACCTAAAATGACCGTCAGTAAAATAACAAACAATTGATAGAGATTTGTTTTAAAATTCAAAAGTTGTAATTCGAAATTTACGAAAAATCGATGTGAAAAATGGTAAAGTTTTCTCAATATCTTTATAAATGATAAATGAATTTTTGTAATTTTTAAAAAAAAATATATTATTTTTTTCTTTTTTTCGTTAACGCGGCTAAAAATAATAATACGTCATATACAACAAAATAAAGAAAGAAAATATGTGTGGACACAATTTCTTGCATACGCGAATTTTATAGCCGGTACTTCGCTGCCGCATTTCATAATCAAAATGATTATCATATATCAATTCGACATTTTTGAAATATTAATTTTTCGTTTGATCACATGGAAAATTTACGTACAGATACGTTTAAAAATATCAAAAATATTTAGTTTTGGCTATGTTGACATACTTTTCAAAAACGTATCATACGTCTTACGTTTTTACATTGCGCGCTGTGCTTTTTTTAGGAATCAAAGATAAAAATGATTAAAACCGATTGATAGTAAAAATGCCTCCAGCAGAAAAAAAAGTTTATTCTTTCTTATTTGGAATATAACTTATATAGCAATTTCAAAAAATTACATACGCATTATAAAATATGCATGCGATAAACGAGAAGCATATGATGTAATAACGCCTAAATGGCAAAATCGACGTTACAAAATGTTAAGAATTAGCGTGCGCGACGTTTTATGCGATCGTTCTTTTTAAAGAGGTTTTTGAAAATCTGCATCGATATCCACGTGAGTAAGCTTCTTTGACGTTTTTAGCAAAAAAAAAAAAAAAAACAGAGCCAATTTTAGATCCAGTATTTCAGTAAATGAGGTTCGAACATACAAATAATTAACCAGGTATTTCTAACATTAACTATCTCATATAGGTCCGTAGGAGACTCTGAATATCAACTTCAGCAAAGAATTGAAGACTGTTTCAAACAGTCTTCAATTCTTTCTGATGTTGACCCCCATGGTAAAATTTACCATCGTGTAGCTATGAAATCCAAAGAAAGTTTCAATTTTTGCACAAAATCACGAGGACAGATAAGACTACATTTAAAGCAGGACTCCGAAACCCTGAGAGAGTACCTTTATAAACCCTAATTATTGTGTCCTTGGAACCCTTTTTTGATGGCTCCGTGCAAAAACTCGGAGATTCGTTTTCACTATTGCCAAATTTGGATTGAATTTCCACATAACAATGAAATAATTGGGCCTGCCCTCAGAGGGTGTTCGTATGACCCTCCCCCCACCCCCCCCCCCCCCCCACCCCCATCGCAGTGAGGTAGTGCAATTTCAGGTAATTTCGTCCAATTTAAGGAAATAAGCGGTAGGCTATTTCAAACAACTCTTTAAGAAAATCTACACACTTTCTCTAAAAAGAGTGTGTCTTCGCAGACAAAATCAAACCAACACAATCTTATAAACAAGAGACCCAAGAGGGCCAGTATCGCTCCACTGGCATTAAACTATTTTATAAGCGAATAATCAACAATTTCATAGGATGGTTGTTTCTTCAATGACATGTAATAAAATTTTCAAGCAGCTTCTATGTGCCAATAGTCAAATAATTAGCAACATTTTAATTTACTCAGAACATAAAGTTAAGCGCCACTAAGTTTTAAGTTAATAAAATTTCTCTCGAAAACTTTAATAACGCATCTATGATGTCAAACGGTTAGAACAACCTAGTAGCTATTGATTAAAAACGTTTCGGATGCACGTGCATATTCAGCAAGTCTCGTGCAATGACTGTAAAGCCAGAGCTCGTGCAAAGTGGAAAATCAGCTTTTCTGTCAGAGATACTTACGTCGTGTAGCTCGTGCAATTGCTTACATTTCGATTTGAAACTCAGTCATGGCAAGGCGTAGATTGTCTACAAATGAAAGATGGCGAATAATTGGAATGCGAGATTCTGGAATGTCTTGTAGAGCCATTGCCAGACAGCTGGGGTATCACCACAGTGTCATAACACGTTTGGTACAAAAACACGCACAGACAAACGACGTTAAGGACCGTGTCAGATCTGGACGCCCTAGAGTAACGTCTATTCGAGAGGATAGAGCACTTTTGCGTCACGTCAGACGTCTGCCCTTCACCAGTGCGCCTGTACTAAGGGACAACTGGAATACACACAGACGGGTCTCTATTTCAACAGTGCAAAATCGACTTCGGATGGCTGGGTATAAGGCACGAAGACCCCTCAAACGTCCAAAGTTACAACAGAGACATATCAATGAACGTCTAATATGGTGTAGAGCGAGGGCACGTTGGAACTTGGCATCATGGCGTCGGATCCATTGGTCAGATGAGTGCAGAATGTTGTTGCCTGTCACCGATGGCCAAATTCGTGTTTGGAGACAACCTAACACCCGATTTGCACCAAAGTACGTCCAACCAACCAATCAGGGTGGCGGTGGCTCCGTTATGATATGGGGTTGTGTCTCCTACGGCTGTAAACTGGACCTAGTGACAGTTCCAGGAACATTGACTGGCGATAAATATCGCGATAACATCCTTTTTCCTGTGGTATTTCCACATTTTGACAATCACCCTCTTCAAACAAGACCAGTGTACATGGATAATAACGACAGACGCCACAGAGCAAGAGTCGTGGCGGACGTTATGCAACGTGAAGCCATCACCACCATTCCATGGCCGGCTTGCAGTCCCGATCTTAACCCCATCGAGCACCTGTGGACCTTTTAGGGCGCCGTATACGTCGGAGAGAGCCTCCTGTACAAAATGTGGTTGAGTTAGAAGCAGCACTGCACCAGGAGTGGCAGCAAATCCCTCAACACATCATCAAGAGGCTGATTCGTGGCATGCCGAGGAGGGTGCGCGCAGTGATCAATGCTCACGGATCTTACACACGCTACTGACTAAGATGTGACAGGAATTAATCGCATTTGTGTTATCTGACTTCTAAAACCAACTTTCGTGTCATAGACAACACCGTAAGTCGGCTTTGACAATAGTTTTTCATATTTTAAAAAAAGGTGAAAATACGTCATTTACATTTCAAGGTACAAAGTCAATAAAATTTATCACCCCCATGTATTGTTGTGAAATTATTAAGTCAACATACCATTTTCAACATTGGAACTCAATATGTACATCTCTGTTATTTTGAATTAATACAGGCTCACTGCCTTTAAAAATCTTCTGTCTAAAAACTGGTGGCGCTTAACTTCTTGTTCTGAGTATATATCAGAAAAATCTGTCAATTAATGTACAAGTTGTAATTACAAGAAATGTTTCATCAGAAAGGACCCCTTTTCAATGACACAGTATCATATTACACAAACCCAAAGAATGCTGATAGAGCATGTCCAAAGGATCATTCTCGCGCATTTCGGTTGAATTCTGGCAAGAAGAATGTGTTTCATTCATATTCATAGGACCTTCTTTCATTGACACGAATTTAAATAGAGCCATTCTAATAAACCTGATCAGAAATTAACAAAGAAATCTGAAAGAGCATGTGCAAAGCTTAATTCCTACGCAGTTTGATTGAATTCTGTATTCAAGTTACAGAGAAACATTTTTGATATTCTAAAATATTTGACCATTTTTCGGTGACGCAACAGCCTTTAAAGCCCATGCAATCAACCCGATCAGAAATTAATTAGGAAATCTAAACTGGCGTGTCCTGGGCACCAAACCTGAGAAGTTTGGATGAATTCTCCTGAATTCAGAAGAGAAGTTGCAGAGCAGAAGATTTTTTTTTCATTTTTTATCAAATGTGACCATTTTTATTGACGGCCCACACAGCCCATCTTATCAGCCTATCAGAATTAAACCAAGAAATCTGAAAGAGCATGTCATTCCTGTGCAATTTTGTTGAATTCTGAGCCGTAGTTTTAGAGAAGAATAATTTTTTTTCTAATTTCACCACTGGGAGCCTTTTGTTTGGTGACACAAAAGCCCGTAGTGCCAATGTTATCAACCCGATCGGAATTTTACGAAACAAATAATAGCAATAGTTTCAGAGAAAAAGATGTTTAAAGAAAACAAGAGGACCCTGAGGGCCCTAAATCGCTCACCTGATATTTCAAGTAAATTATCATTAAGACTCCATTTCCTATGATAAGGCATGAACCTTCCCATTTTCAACAGAGTTCATTCTTGTGACCTGGCAGACTTTTGGTCAAGTTTCATGAAAATTGGACTATATTTGTGGCGTTTGGAGCTCTTACGAGAAAATTGTCACTAAGGCCCCTTTTCCCGTGATATGGCACGGATACTTCCCATTTTCAAATGAGTTCATCCTCATAACCTAACAAACATTCTGACCAAGTTTCATGAAAATTGGTTGATTGATTGATTGAATGGGGTTTTACGCCGCTTTCAACATTATTTCAGTTATATCGCGGCGGCCGGAGCACCTAACAATGGATTCCTGGTATTTCTTTCACCTGTACTACCATTACACCCTTTCCTAGCCTCCGACTGCTATTTCACATAGGTTTACGATTCATGAAAATTGGACCATATTTGTGGCTTCTAGAGTGTAAACAAGAAATGTGTCATTAAGGCCCCTTTTCCCGTGATATGGCATGGATCCTTTCCATTTGAGCAATTTTCATTATGGACCACCTAAGGAATATTTCTGCTAAGTTTGGTTGATTTTGACTCATAAGTTTAGGAGCAGATGTCGTTTAAAGAAATTTTTGACAAAATTGCCATTAAGGCCCCTTTTTCCGTGATATTGCACGGATCCTTCCCATTTTCAATAGACTTCATTCTCATGACCTAACAAACATTCTGACCAAGTTTCATGAAGATTGGACCATATTTGTGGCTTCTAGAGTGAAAACAAGAAATTTGTCATTAAGGCCAATTTTCCCGTGATATAACATGGATCCTTTCCATTTGAGCAATTTTCATAAAGGACCACCCAAGGAATATTTCTGCCAAGTTTCGTTGATTTTGTCCCATAAGTTTAGGAGGAGATGTTGTTTTAAGAAAAAGTTGACGCCGTGACGGACAGACGGACAGATGGACAGACGGACGCCGGACAACGATCGATCACAATAGCTCCCTTGAGCACTTCGTGCTCAGGTGAGCTAAAAAGTTAACGAACGGACGTACGGACGCAATGACGACGGACACCAGGGCATGAAATACGCTCCGCCGGACTTTTTCCAGTGCAGCTAAATAGGGATGATTTGATGTTATTTGAATGAAGTAGTGGAACAATATGTACAAATCGTTTCAGAGCGTTTTTGAACGATATGAGCGAGTGACAGGAATGCATTGGCAATGAATGGCGCGCTGACTGAGCAATATAGAATGATTTTAATCTAGATAAACATCGATTTTAAAAATGTATGATTACGCTTTCCTCTAAGCCCTGTGTTTATTGTCCCTGTGATTTTATATTCGACTTTTCTTCAAAACAGTTGTAGCTGTCATCCACCATAAATATTACCTATATATTGGATTCGTTTTGGACCAGGTAAAATGGCGAAAATATACTCACGTTGAGAAATCACCTCTTTACTTTTACACATATCAAAGGTTTCAGCAACATCAAGCATGATGAGCAAATAGTCATCGCAGCCTTTCACCTTCTTATACATACACGATTCTAACGCCTTCTTTGAACTGTTCAAATAAACAAGAGTAAAATGCAACCAGACCTACATTCGAGATGAATTGATGCGCGTCAATGCTCGCCTGAGGATGCTAGAAAATGCAAAAAATTAAGTAAAAGGAGGATATAATTATGACGAATATGCTTCCGGATTTATATGCATGACTGTTTAGGTAGTTTTATAATGGTGAACACACACACCAAGTTTTAAGAGGATAACATCAATAAAAACAGAGATAGGTCCAAAGTAAACGTTTGTTATGCCAACGTTTACATCAACGAACGCACCGTTGCCAACGAAAACTCTAAGGTACCTATTTAAAGTGATGACAGTAACACCAAAACACAAAGCTGATAAGATGATCGAAGGTGGTCGTTTTAATTTGAATAAATATTGAAAAAAAAAGAAACATAATCCTTCGAGTTTGAACCTAGCAAAAGTTGAATTGTTGAAAACAATATGTGGTACATTTGTAAAATGTGAGTCGAAATCATTAAATGTCACTTCCAATGGCATTTTGATCACAGGGTCGGACAAATTAGCCAAAGTGGAAATAAGTGTCAATTTTTTGTTCGAATTATTTCCTCAGATTTCACTAAGATCTATGTATATTTCCGAGCAAAGATTCGACGAACTGTAATCATATAGACAATATTGCAATAGTAGCAATTGTCATACATTGTAGTTATGAAACAATTATTTTTAGCTTAGATTATAAGTATTTGCCCCATCGTAAAACATTTATGCCTTTTGGTAGTTTCAACCGTTTCGTATTGACCGATCGAATACGAGTCAGTGCATGATATTACCAACAATTTTACATGTGTACTCCGTACAAAAATGAAACAATCTGGATACCACAAAACAATGACAATAAGAATATTCGCTGACTAACTTTGAAGAGATGTTAGGACCTTATCTATCTATGTAGTGCTTAGTAAGGTCTCTGGTCAGATGCACAGGCCGGTCAGAGGCTTGCCTTTGAACACATGTGGAAATATTGAATTGATTAATTGATTGATTAGTTTAACACCAATTATTTTTGTAGTTTTATTTCGAATACCGGTGCACCTACTGATGACCTCATTTTGTTTCTCTCGCCAGTTCAACCACAATATTTCATCCGAGCCCCCCACTGGCCTTCCCACTTAGGCGTAACCTTCTTCTTATAAATCATTCGCCAGTTGTATTGAGACAAATGACGTCTATCTTTTGTCTAATTTCGGAAAAAAGTTGGCCGAGCTGGGATTTGAAGTCACTATCCCAGGAATGACGGCTAAAGATTCGGCAAGACAAGCTCGATGCGAAATTGTTGGAAATGTCGCGCACATGCTCATTTATACTTTTCATAAGGTATAGACTTACTCGCAAAAGGCGTCCACAAATTCTGCTGAAATGTTAGTAGGAGCGTGCATTTCGTCTTCCAAACAACCCTTCCAGGTATGTAATACATGTATCCAATGATCTGTCTGACACTTGACTGGACTCTTCACGAACGGTTTTGCACTGGCGATTCCAAATACTACGAGAAATACTGAAATATAATATTATATAGACTTAACGATTACTTTCGGTAGATGACATTACTGAAAATTGTTAAAAAAAAGTGACGTTTAATTCTATACAGACAAACAAAACAACAAGTATAGATGCACTTGTTTAAATTAGAGACCAAAGGTCAAATTTGTCTGTAGTTTTTAGACAAAGATTGACGTATCATTCACTGCAACTATTGCATCTATAGAAAAAAAATGTTTTAAGGTCAGTCTTTTAACCAAACGTTGAAGAAATGAACACCGCAATTGCACATGTATTCATGCGCAAAGTGGAGGGCCATTCAACATTTCTCTATCCTGAAAGCAGGTATATTTTTTATAATTATGTGTGCTTTGCTTTAAGACTGGTACCAAAATCGACTTTAACAAAACCGTAAGGTATTCTTCCAAACCCCACAAAGGATATTGACCTAATAGTATTGATCTGACTGTACCAATTTTTTTTTTAATTGTTTCATGAAATGTTTTCTGAACCGAATCTAATACTGTACTAATAAACGTTAAATTTGAATAATAATAGTGAAAAATTAAGTATAACTCGTTAGTGTAATTCTAAAAGGTACACTTCGTAACTAAAGCTTCATTCAAGCTGTGTCATAACGAGGTTTCGAATCACAAAACATCATAACTTAAGTTTTATTTATGCTGTTTAATTACGAAGTTTCGATTCACACAACCTAGTAAGTAAGTCTTCATTTAAGCTGTTTTTATTCAGAGGGTTTCGCATAACACCGACGTAATAGTCTTACCAATAAAAGGCACCATTTTTTATACTATGAAGTATACAATACGTCCGGTTTAAATCCACTACTTGTTTGTTAGAGGAACTTGTAAATTACATCCCTCTTTATATAATCTGCATCTAGATGATTACTGACTAAACAATGTCGTGAAACAAACGGAATTTACATAATTTTCAGAATTTGTACTTAATGATAGTCATTTATACTAAGTGACAGTCCGTTATATTTATGATAGCCGAAATATAAAAGTGAAAGGAACATTCTAGATAACGATTAACAAGCAAAGCTAAGAGCTGTGCAGAGCCATCCATTGTTGATGAATAGAGAATAACATGTTAGTGTCGGAATATATCAATGTTATCTGGTCGAGGTTGGGAGAATTTATCATGGCGAGGCTTTGCCGAGTCATGATAATTTCTCGCAGCCGAGACCAGATAACATTGATATTTTAAGACACTAACATGTTATTATATTTATCGTGCATTTTTTAGCGCTAAATTCTAATAAACCCTAAAAAAAAAAAAAAAAAAATCGGGTGAAAGTGAATGCAAATTGTTTCTGAAATAGACTGCCTGATATCATGTCATGTTATCAGACAGGTGATACCAGGTCAATACAGACTTCATTGCATGATAAAGTTCAACTATAACCCGATGGTGTAAAAATGCATATATGAAATAAGACGAAATTATATTGAACTTTATTCGCAATAAAATTCATATGTCATGTGTTTTAACTGTGTAAAGAGATAGCTCCGCCTTTTTTACTCAATGTCATCTTAAACGCGAACGTTGATATTTTTGTCGTGTTATAACCAACGTACTAAATGACGCGCCTTGCTTCCTGTGAAATTCTCAAAACGTCAAAATCATTACTTTTTGATTAACTTAGCATTCAGAAAAATGTTATAATACTTCTTTACTACCAGAATTGCTTGTGTAATAATGGATATAATGTCATTTTGGCTATGATGTGTCGATGAATAGGGTCTGATGGGCCCTCCGATTTTATCTTTCGCATATTACACCTCCTTCATCAACCTTTACTCACCTAGAAATCATGGCGAAGATGAAATTATTTCATAAATAGACTTCGTTAGCTTCATAAATAAAACAAAACAAAAAAACAAAAACAAAAACAAAAAAACATGTGCATCACATAGAGCCAGAACGAGTTTAAGTTTGTGCCCGGGTATACGAGACCTTACCCACGGGTACTCGAATATCCGATGAAATCTAACTGTCTTTTTATTCTATCAACTAAATACATGATAAGGCGGATCAACAATTTTATAAGAGGGGATTCAAACATAAAGATTACGACTTGGTTCAAATGGTCGCAGGTGCTGCGAGTCTGTGACTCGCAAATGAGTAGCCAGGACTATCAAGTCCGTAGGGCCATCATTGAAGACTGATTCGAACTTTTCTTTTGTGAAAAAAATAATGAAGTCAATAATGATTGAACATTATTCAAGTATTCAGCTACAGTGACAAATTCGGTTTGTAATATGAAAAGCAACTATATCATAAATAAAAAAGTATCATTTCATTGGAGTATTCTTCAAAGTAGCTTATCTTCTGTAAACTAATATTTTAGAGTAATTTGAACATGCACAAAAGTAAGGAAATTGTCGAACTTCGGTCGAGACATTTTCCGTTTATCTTACATGTACACTTCCTTTTTTTGCAACGAATGGATGAATCATCCCTGTAGGCCATCAAAAATGTCCTCCGTCAGTACTTTGAGTGATTTGATTAGGACGGAGATGTTATTCAAAAACTCGAAGTGAAAGCATGTTGCGCCCTGCAACGCCTATATTAATTGGTCAATTATAATTTCACAAACAACTTTTTAAAGGGCATGGTTCACCCACGAAAAAATCTGGTAACTTTTCATAGTAATCGGTCCGGTGGTTTAGGAGATGTCGTTCAGAGATTTCAAATTAAATCAAAGTGCTGTCAGCACTGTAAATCGGACATCATTGAGAGACTGGGATAGTGCAATAGTTCGCCAATCAAAAAGGCTCAAATTTGGACAATAAAAGTTGGTAAAATATTTGCCCAATTTGTGAGTTTTTGTCTTAACACTCCATCTTTTCGAGGACATCGCCAGCTCATCAAACCTCGTGGGTCCGATTTTGAAAGTTTGCTAATTCGATAGCCCTCTGCTAGTCTAAATTATTTCTTAGCAGATTTTTTTTACGTTGTTATTATGAGCACGCGCCAAGCTAAAAGCTTGTCTGTTAATATAATTCCTCTCTCTATAGAGTTTAAAAGCCTGTTTAGCAACAAAACATTTTTCATTCAACTATTTACAATTTTGATTACCAACATGTTTGTATTTCAAGCATTGGGTTTTCCCAAATACTATAAATGCATTTCCCCTCAAGAAGCACGTGAAATCGCCAACTATGCTGTTTATATCTTTGGTTTCTGACCAATCGATTAAATCTAGCAGCACTGCATGATTATTCATGAGTTGTTCTAAAAATAGATCGCTCTTACTGCTATCCTATATCAGTTTATCGTATGTTTTTGTCGGTTTATTTGTTGTTGAATAATTTTTCTTCATACCCAAATTTGAATTTATTGAAAATAGGATTGGAGCGTGATCAGAGTGCTCATTGAAATCAAATATTTCAAAATTACAAAATTATTTCTATTTGTTAACACTTAGTCAACAGTACTAATTCCACCATGCGCACAAAGAGTAAACTTACAACGCTCCCTGTCCGAGTGCAGACGACCATTGACATATGACAAACAACTTAATTGACACATTGGGTAAGTTCATATCGGACTCGGTTTCGACCCGAGTTAACCGGGTTTCCATCAGAACGACCTCGGTTTCGACAATATAGGTAAACCATGCTATCTGAATGTTTATAAACAAACTTTCGACGAGTTTATTTCGATAAACTTGGACCAACAAAATTTTCATTGTCACGGTCTCTAACTATACTGAAAGATCAAAGAAACGCAAAACTACTGTTTTTCTCCCATCCTTTGAATTACATCTGTAAACGTCGTTTGTCATAGCGTTAAAGTAACAATCTTTCGAAACCGACTTTATGATGAAGATACTAATGTTGAAACGACAAAAGGCACCGAATATCGATAGAAAGAAAAAAAGTGTTTTTCGTGGTGAGTTTCTTTACTCTATCAGTATATATAAGTGTTTTCATTGGTAATTTAGTACCGTTATCTCACGCTTGTTAAATTCAGTTCAGTCCACCCCTTCTCTTGGCTATACCACATTTTCCCGCGTTTTCGAATACCGCGGTTGGACTATAGTGATGTCATTTTAACCTTTCAACCTCGACGCTTCTGATCTTGGGTCAGGCCGGTTTTACTTGGGTTCCAAAAAGGCGTCGAAAATAGTGCATAACAATTCGATTACATAAAACAAATGTTCTCTTTTACTTTAAACGACAAATACTTTTTTCTTATTTTATATAGTATTTTGCACAAGTTTATCACATTTCTTAATGGGATAACGATATTGCATGGTTACTTAATTATTGTAGCGGTAAATGTGAAGTTTGTTTACTACCACCAGTGGGTAACTCCGTTCACATGAATGCCCTTTCTGCGCATGCATATTGCAGTCAATTTTAGATTATTACTTCATCTCACGCGACTCCCGGGCTGCCATTTGAATTTCCCCTTTTCGAGCAGACGATGTCCATTTGCAACTACCACGTGGTCTGAATTGACGCGTGGAGTTTGACCGAGTGATAGTCATAACAGAATTTGATTGGTTGTCAGCCCTACAACTGGTAAATGACCGTTCGAGAAAAAAATCAGAGTAGTAATATTGTAAGTGCTACATATTTATTATACAGTTAACCTATTGTACGTTTCAACTCCTTTACTCAACCAAAAATCTTGCTATAAACACTGAAAATACTAACTGGTAATTACTAAAAGCGAAAATTACATCAAATTTTGTATTAGCCTCTTCTCTATTTGTCGAAAAGTAAATAAGATAAAAACAAAGTTTGTAGATTGTGACTGAAAAGGCCGTTTCTTCGGTGTTTGAAAACACATAATTTGGTTTGAACATATTGCTCAGAAGATAAAGGTAAAAATGTGGTGGGTCAAACAGACTGGATTTCTGGAAAACGGTAAATATAAATGCGGACTGCTTCACAGTCCGATTTAAAAACAGTCAACCCAAAATTTACGGACCAATCAGAATTTCGTGTACAATTTTCGAATAGATTTTTTCACCTAGGGGACATTCTGGGAAAGTTTCATTGAAATTGATCCGGTGATTTAGATGGATGTCTTATCTATAGATTTCGAGAAGTCTTTGAAGAGGCTCGTCAAGGGAGCCTTCTGAGCATATTGATCCAGACGTTCAGGGGAAGAAGAGGTTTAAAGAATTGACGACACACGACAGACAAACGCCGACGGAACACGGACTCAATGTGATTCTTAAAGACCCCGGCCCACCACCCAAGCCAGTCCCTCCTTGCGGTCGAATGAGCTAAAAAAAAAAAAAGGAAAACTGTAGGTCATCGACACCACAAAATTAAAGTTAACGAGGCTTACCGTTGCATTTACAACAAGAGCACCGTTGTAGTCAGCTTCTTATCTAAAGATTCTATTTTACGATCACAGAACTTTCTTGGTGTTTTAAGTTAATAACTTCAGCTTATTTATAGTCTTATTTTTGTCAAATATATTCAGGCTACTTCAAAATGTAACCTCCAATCATCGAATTACAATTCTGCTTTTTACAAAAGCCACCGTAGTAACCGCTCTCGATCACAGACTCTATTAATACCTGATCTCCTAAATACACGGTTATGAAATATTTAAAAATTGTTCATAGTTCTATTGCACTAATAGGCATGTGAGTGGCAACAGTATGAACTGTTTCATTCATGCGCAAAGAGCACCGAGCTGTTGCCCGCTGGCGAAAATGACGTCATTTTGTTGCAAGTAAAATTAATGTATCGTATTAGTCCGTGGGCCAGGAGGGGTCACCGTGCACCCCCCTAAGGGCTCTCCGAGAGTGGTATGGAAATGTTCATAGGACCTCCCTGAGTGAGAATCACGATGTTAACAGCTGGAAATTTGGGTCCCGACTGCCATTCCGAGTGGTTTTCTAGATGGCAGCCAAAAATAAATTCATTTGAGCTTTGATACACTATAAGGGGATTTTGATCATTTTAAATATTTTTTGAGAGTCGAAAACATGTATATTTTGCGTTCTGGTAAAAATCTTAATTACTTAATATGATTGTAAAGGTCCAAACTTCCGAAATGGGAGATGGCAGCCAGTTCTAGATAAGATTTTTGCTATTTTTCGATGAATGCAATGGGATAAAAGTGTTCACCATGTACTACACCATAGATCATACTGCATAAGTGCTATGATATTGTTGATATGACCTTATCGAGTTCAAATCAAGTTGTTAACAGTCGATTTTTTGGGTCCTGACTGCCTTTCTCGGTGTTTTTCTAAATAGCAGCCACTACAAATACAAATTAACCAGGAGGCTTTTTTATAGGCACCCTTTGATTTGGAATCATATCTAAAGACCAAAAGATGTATATTTTGCGTTCTTGGTATGATGACCATTAGTTAAAGATAATTTGGATATCCAAACATCCTTTATGAGAGATGGCAGCCAGTTTATGATAGAAATCTTGCTATTTACTGTTGCATTCTACGAAAGATGAAGGGTCACCATGTACTTAACTAAAAATCCCCTCTGATTGTGCTATGAAAGTGTTATTGCAACATCCCCCAAGGTTGAATCAAGTTGTTTATAGTCGATATTTTGGGTCCCGACAGCCTTTTGATGTGTCTACATGGCAGCCAATGCAAATACAAGTAAATAAATCGGAAGATTGTATACGAGCAAACTTTATTTTTGATCTTTAAGGGCCAAAAACATATATAAATTTGGTGTTCTAGCTACAAACTGAAAAAAACACACACTAAATTCTATTTGAAGATCAAGCATCCTGAATGGTAGATGGCAGCTAAACTTGAATATGGAATTTGCCAATTTTTGCTGCAGAGCATAAGACAAGATTAGACGAACCATCACAAAACCCTTTCTGAGAGTGCAAAGGAATGTTTCGCCGACCTCACTGAGTGAGATTCAAAAATCTTTTAATCGATAATTTGTGTCCCGACTGCCTTTACGGGCATTTTCTACATGCATGGCAGCCAAGAAGACGCTTGAATTACATTAGAATCCCTATGCAAACATTGTTTCACATTTTAACTCATTTTTTGGACCAGACACCTATATTAAGCGTTCAAGCTACCGTTCTATCAATTGATGTCGAAATTGAAATCCCCCCAAAAAAACCTGAATTTAAAACATGAATTTAATACGGATGTGTGTGTGTGGGGGGGGGGGGGGGTCTGAAAAAGATTTATCAAATTAATTGTTCACAAGACCCTCCGCGGTGAAATGATGTATTAATGCTTATATTTTGTATCTTTGGTTTCACCTTCTAATAAACGTTTTCAAACTGAAAGGGAAACATATTTGATTTTTTGAAATTTTCTTCTTGGTTATCTAGGGCTAATTTGATGTTCCCGAAATTCTCAAAGCGAGATGGCGGCCAGATATTTATACGAATACGCCATATTTATTAAGTTCGATATAGGAATACTCTAAAATTGCGACCGAAAATGTCCGCCAAATCAAATAAATGTAAAAGAATCCGAAACAATCCACCAGTTTTGCTTATTTCAAGATCTTAAATTCTTGAAGGGCTCAGCAATGCTAATCCCTACGTAGCTGATACATTTAGAAATTCATATATCAATTTGTTTAGGACGTTTTACCTAGCATTAATTAATTCATTTTTTTTTAAAAAAAAACTTGGCCGCCATTTGACCATATGGAAGTTTTCCTATTCCACATAATTCCAAAATATAACTTATTTACTGTATGGAAATGTAAATCTGGATTTATTTCTTTCAAATAAAAAATATGAGTCCTGTTTGACAAAATAAACGCCTCACTAAAACATTCTTAGAACGAATGACTCCTTTTTTGTGACGCAGCATTATATATGGACAAACGTTTAATGTATGCTCATATTCATATCATGAAGTATACTTCGAAAGTGTAATCAACCCTTTTAAGACAGTGACTAGATAGCATGGACAATTATGTGCTATGATTGTCCAATGATCAGGAACATTATGTGAAACCTTCTTACAAATCCATCAATAGTTTGATGAAATCCATGCATTGATGTAGAAGGAGTAACATTTACAAGACAATTGCTAATTGTGCAGCTTTTTCGTGATTTGGAATTATGTCATCCAACGGAGCGGATAAGCACATATAGTCACACGATGAGGAACATTCTTAGAGAGTTTCACGCAAACCCATCAATAAATGCAAGACGAATGTGTGGACAAGAAGTTTTACATCAAGCCCCCTTTTTCCGTTACTCGGCATTATTTCAGCAATCATCAACAAAAAGAGTTTTGTTATATTGTGTGAAAGTTTCAAGAAAGTATGTCTACAACTGAAGTTAATGTTTTGCGGTAAAAACTTTGTGTACTTGACACTAAGTCTAGTCAAGACCATTCTTTATCATTTACTCAGCGTTCCTTCATGGTATTTTTGAAGCACTAACTCTAAATGCCCCAAAATCATTAAAAAAAAAAACGTTGAATCGACCAATTTTGACCGCTCCGAAATCATTCAAAATTTTCCAATCATTCAATAATTCCATTAGCTTGAGTGGATTTGGAAGCTTCTGATTGGTCCTGAAGACAAACAGATCATCTAATAGAACAATATGTCATTATATTGTATAATTATGCTCAAGTTCGATAAAAATGAAAACATTCAAATTATTCAAAATTCGCTTATGCTACTATCCCTTGTCAATCCACAATGTTCTTAATCGAAACAAGAAATGAACTAACCTATGTGTAAACACACGGACTGACAGATGGAGAAAATGATACCAATATGCATTTATCTTCGAAAGAAACGTGTACACATAAAGATGTTTTACAGAAATAAGATGAATTCAAATTATGACCTGACTGGCATCTCATATTTCAGATTTCATTTTATCTTGAATTTTTTCTGAGACAATTTAAAACAACCCTAATCCGTCAGATGGGACGAAAGAGAGAAAATATTGATATCAGGGATATATGGTGAACAACTTGATACATCCCCCTTCCACAGGAGTGACATGCCCATCCAACTATTTTCAGAGACTATTACACTTAAGTAAGCAAAATTACGTATTTAACATTGGCTGCTATCTTCATTTAAGTATGTTTGGTTTTTAGATTAGACACTAAATTGAAGAAATAATAAGAGCTGCGCTATATTTAGGTGATTTGGTCCTGAAAATAAGATAAAAAATAGACCAATTTTAACAAAGGAATTCTTATATAATCTAAACTTTTTCTTGGCTGCCATCTAGAAAAAAAATTCGGAAAGGCAGTTGGAACAGCAAAAACATCGATTGATACTTATTTGCTTCTCACTGAGTAATATCGGTTAAACTTTTCCTTTGTCCTATCAGAGATAACTTTAATGATGATGATGAACTGAAAAAAAAAAAAAAAAACAGGCAGATTTCATATTCAAAACTGGCTGCCATCTACCATTCAGGATGATTGATCTTCAAAAAGACATTAGCTATTTTAGCATGTAGCACGAACACTAAATATTTATGTTTTTGTCATTAAAGATAATAAAAAAACATAGAAAGCTCATTTATAAGTTGTTCCAATTCATCTATTTGTATTTGCATTGGCTGCCATCTAGAAAAACATCCCAAATAAGCAGTTGGGACTCAAAATATCTACTGTAAACAACTTGATTCAACCTTTGGAATGTTGAAATAACAATTTTGTGGTACAATCAGAGAGGATTGATCGGCAAAGTACACAGTCACCCCTCATCTTTCCCAGATTACAGCAAACTTCTTATCTTAGACTGGCTGCCATCTCTAATAGAGGATGTTTGGATATCCAATTTAACATTGCCTAATAGATATTGTACCAAGAACATAAAAAATACACGTTTTGGTCCTTAAATATGATTTGAAATCAAGTGATATCCGTTTAGTGTCTCCTGTTTAATTTGTATTTTTAGTGGCTACCATTTAGAAAAACACCGAGAAAGGCAGTCAGGACCCATAATATTGACTGTTAACAGCTTGATTTGAACTTGGGAAGGTCACATCAACAATATCATAGCACTTTGCAGTATGATCTATGGTGTAGTACATGGTGAACACTTTTATCTCATTGCATTCATCGAAAAAATAGCAAAAATCTTATCTAGAACTGGCTGCCATCCCCCATCTCGGAAGTTGGGATCTTTATGATCATTTTAAGTAATTAAGGGTTTTACCAGAACGCAAAATATACAAGTTTTTGACTCTCAAAAAATATTTGAAATGAACAAAATCCCTCTATAGTGTATCAAAGGTAAAATGAATTTATTCTTGGCTGCCATCTAGAAAACCACTCGGAATGGCAGTCGGGACCCAAATTACCAGCTGTTAACATCGTGATTCTCACTCAGGAAGGTCCTATGAACATTTCCATACCACTCTCGGAGAGCCCTTAGGGGGGTGCACGGTGACCCCTCCTGGCCCACGGACTATATGGCTCTTTTATAAATTTTATCCGATACTTGTGTTTTTGAATATATTTCTGAATGAAAAATATATTCAAGTATTGATCATGTAATATTTCAGGTAATATTTCATGGTGTTTCGTGCAACAGTGACAAAAGGGCATAAGACTTCCAATCTGGAAGTCGTGGGTTCGATCCCCGGTGGCGGCAAATATCATTTCCGACGTTTGTCTCTCACCAATCGGTAGATAACCGTAAGCAGTCGGAGGCTAGGAAAGGGTATAATGGTAGTACAGGTGAAAGAAATACCAGGAATCCATTGTAAGGTGCTCCGACCGCCGCGATATAACTGCGAAATTGTTGGGCGGCGTAAAATCCATTCAAATCAAATCAACTCAAAGCAACAGTGACAACTAATGCCCTCGGTGTCGGGGATAACATTCTTGAACTGTCGCCCCATGCCTTCAGCATCAGGCACAAGTTCATAACGTCATCCCAGACTTCACCTTGGGACAATAGTTTTCAAAATTACACGAAACACCATGAAATAACTATATACCGTAATGTCTGATCGTTTTGTCAGTTCAGTGTATACCCTTCGAATCCGTGTAAAGGGGGCAGGAGTATCACGAAAAGAGCTAAAATAATTGTATTCTATTTTGAGTGAAATAGGCGTTAAAGCATTCTTTAGTAATTGAAATGACATAATGGTGAAATGACATGATTGTGCATCTAATTTGGAAACAATTTGCAGTTGTTGTCGAGTGTAATTGATCCTTCATTAAATAGGTAATCCTGCCTAAATGACAATAAAATTGACAGAAGACTACAAAATTTAAAAATATCTTTATCATTCGTAATTCAAGATAAAATATGTTATGTACAAAAAGAATTCGATGGTTCGTACGGATTTACCTAACCGTTTCCATATTTTAAGGTAGCAATGGACACATGGCGTCATTTTTTTTCCGCCCAATTAATTTTTTTCTTGGTCACATATGTTGTAGATTAACATTGTGTTGTCATTATATCAAAATTTGAAGGTACCTTTCCACGCTCGTTTTCATGCTAGAGTTATCTGCCCTTGAGTGGTATAGGCCATTTTTCAGTAAAACGGTTATATTCGTTTTAGGTCCAGTATAAACTCTGTACTAGGTTATAGCTATAAAACACATACATTTTGATAGACCTTATGCATGTACACAATGGCTATTGACAAGAAAATTTCTCTTTGATCAATTGCATTTGCACAATTTGCTTTCAAAAGTTAAAAATGCACTAATTTTTTGTAATTTTACTGGGCAAAAATGCCACAAAAAACTATTTTTTGAAGAAATTACCCAATGAATTTTTCTTATTTTCCGATATGTTTATAACCCATATTTTTCCTTTATTTGGTAAAAAATTCAGCATACCTTTCCATGCAAATGAGAAAGTTTTTCGTTATTTTACAGTGTCCCCTCCTAATCAAATGACGTTTTTAACGCATTTTTATTGTTAAATTTAATGATCCAGTCATTTAATTAATATCAAATGTTGAAAAAAGCTAAATTATGAAGTTTTACCATCATTATTCTACGTTATTTCCATAAGTAGAATCTTACGAAAACCGGTCTTTTTAAACATCGCGCAAAAAGAACCGTAAAATAAACGAAAACCCACTTCCGGTTTAAAGAGTCGGGAGGCCGCTGTCCATTGCCACCTTAAGCACTATGAAAATCTAAATATTAAGGAAGTGGAGTTTTTTTTAAACAAAATTTTGTAGTCTCTTTTCAATTTCAAAGCACGTTTCAGTAACTGTCAGCATTCTTTGAATTTGGATTAATGCAATATTGCTCGTTTTGTATAATCTAGGCAAGAAATTACTAAATAGCGTTATTTAGGCAGGTTTTCATGGAACATGGATCAATAATAATCCGTCACCATTGAAAGTTTTCTTTATTGAAAGCAAAGCAGGAATGTTACACGATCTATTTCTTGTACCGTCCTCTTGTATTATTTTTTGTCAAATTTACAATTAGAATGATAATTTTACGGTTTTTAATTAATTGACATAGTGAAATAATAAATAAGCACATTGTATAAAAAAGTTCTTTAATGTGTTGATTTTAATGGAGATAGCTTAATGTCCTACCTTCTTTAAATAACGGTTTTATTATTATAAAAAGTCGGGGATGGGGGCCCGTTTTATTACACTTCTAACGATAAAAATAATCGGAAGTCAAAATCACAAATTGTACCTGATATTTTCATTTATTGTTAGATTCTATATTGCAATATCTCAATGGAATCGTCTTTAGAAGACGATTTCAATGAAATGGTGCCAGGTAGAACTCCATATTTAGTTATTTATGTAGAAGCAACATTAATGTTTGCTTTGCACAAACAATAATCGTAAGATGTTTAGTAAAACATGCCCCTGGTGGCTTACCCTTGCGTTTTCTTGTGACGGAAACCAATCACATTTTATATTTCACTCTTGACACAGAGAGGGTCACATGATAATTTCAGATGACAAAGAAATCAAGAATTATTCGACACGTGTTTTAATTATGCAGCCTTTCTTTTTCCTTTGCATTTTTTTTGAATAGAGGCGAACCCCGCTATCAATTTTTTTTCTGTCAAATCGCGGTGGCCGAAGCACAGACTATTGTGTAATAATCCAACCTTTATCATATAAGTAAATAAATATGTATAAGACTTATAAAACAACTTACAAGATAAATTTTGGATTTTGAAACAATAATCTGTGGGCTGGAGCACCCAAAACGGTTTCTGGTATAAGACGCATCAGGGCCCGAGGTAATAAAATTTTTCCCAAACTTCAATTTGAGATTAAAGCCGTTATTCTGTTTTAATACTTATTCAGAGTATTCACCTTAAAGATAATATTAATACGTTGATATAAATAACAAAATATTAATATTATCTTTTATTTTCATGCATTGATCTAAAAAAAAAATTAGAAAATTCTCAGTTGAACCTGACAAAGACCCTTAAAAAAGTAAAAATTTAGCTGATGTTACGTTAATTTTGGAGCACAACGCTTTCACTCAGAGCAAATAATGACTAAAAACAATATTAAGCAAATAATATTAAATTCCGTTTATATTATGAACCAAAAAGATATAACAACAACCAGAACACTAGAGGACCATGATGGTCCTATATCGTTCACCTTCGTCTCTTTGACCCAATTAATTATAATCAAAGGCCAATTTTCAGCAAAATTAATAATTCTACTTTTACTATAGTCTTAAAAACAGTCTACCAACAGTTTTCAACATGGTTTATTGTTGTGACTAGACAGGTATTCCGACTGCGTTTCATGACTCTTACTAGAATGTAATTAAGAAAATTTGTCATAAAGACCCATTTTACTAAGATATCATTAGGATCCTTCACACTTTCAATAGGATTTATCCTAACGACATGACGAACATTCTAACCAAGTTTTATGAAGAATGGACCATTATTGTGCCATTTTGAGAGTTAACAAGAAATTTGTAATTAAGGTCTCTTTCCCCCTGATATTATTTGGATAAACCCTATCTTCAATAGGGTTCACCCTAGTGACATGGTCAACATATCTTAAACGTATTATGGCAATTGAGCCATATATGTGGCTTCTAGAGTGTAAACACTTAAATTGTTGATGACTGACCACGGACGACGCACGGCGCTAGACGCAAGACACTCGACGGACAATAAATGATCACAAAAGCTCACGTTGCGCGCAGGTGAGCTTAAAGCACAGTTTGTTTCCTGAAAAGTAGTCTTCCACTTTTATCTTTTGTATCTAATATGAGCCTGTGCATGACATTTCCAACAATTTCAAATGCGCCCAAAGCAAAGACTCTGATAAGCCTGTGCATCTGCACAGTCTGACCAGAGTCTTAACTATGCATTTAGTAAATAGATAATGGTCTCATAGTATATGTAGACAATCAGGTATTTTTATATTTACAGTATATGACTGTCTAGGATGCTCAATGTTTGCACCTCGCCAACATGTTAAATTGTTGGAAATGTCACGCACAGGCTCATATTTGAAACAAATTTATCATGTTGTGCACTTGTTTATGTTTGTGCGTTGTTTCTCACTTCAGTACAAACACAAAATTTCATCTGACTCAAAAGCTGCCAGACTCACTTAGGCGTTCTACCAATCACTCGCCTTACTGGCGATAATAACACTATGACAATGCCTTTTCTACATCGTTGAAGTTCAAACTGGACTAAAGTGTACAAAATCAATCCGAGCAGTTTATCTGTAAGGAAAATTATCCCGTGACAATTGTTGGTCAACTCTTGAGAATCCATTGAAGGTAACTTCTGTCCCATTAATGACAAATATACCTTTGCATTCTAGGATAAAGTGTCACATCAAGTAATGTTAAACTGCTAATTATCTAAGATCAATCTGGTATAAAACGTATGAAACCGATTTTTAAAGTAAATAAAGTGAAATGTTCAGTTTGCTTTTGCATTATAGTTTTTCACTCGCCTTTACACTTTAACCACGGAGCATCGAATTGCAATTAAGCTGTTTACAAATGGCGCCTTCGGCTGCTATAGCATTTTTGACTTACATTCTCACAGGTACCAATTTACTCACCTGGGTTGAGAGGAACAACGCGAAGTTAACTTTTTCTCAGAAAAATTCTCATGGTCTGGAGGGGTTTCGTTCCTGTAACCTTCCTTTACCCAAGCCGCTGTCCTAACAACTTAACCACGGACTCCGTCCCGATTTCCCCGTCAACATGTGAAATAGTCCTATAAAGGGTCAATTATCGTTTTTGGGGGCGTTAACATTTGCAGAGATCCGGAAAATGGTTTAACGCCCGAGTACTTGACACTATTATTGCATAAAGGGGTGGGCTAGAGTATAAATTCAAACAGAAATCGCGAAATTATTTCATAGAAACGATATAAAACCAGTTACAAACATACTAATATGCCGGAACAATTTCGTCATACATTACACCGTCCATTTTGTTTATACCGACGTTGCTTCATAAATTTATGACGTTACACAATTTAATGCGCGATTTTGAACAACGTCTATAGGTATGCTCTAGAATAGTGTTGAACATGAATAATTTTCACGCGTTTTACTAATCAATTTGCACAGTCTTCTAGAACTAACCTTTATAGTATTATAAACAGAATGCATAAAATATCCTTTTGGATTCAGCTAATATTACAGAAAAAATATTAGAATCATTGAAATTGATAAAAGTGTATAAGCCAAAATAGCGGATATTTAAGTTAGAAAAGTCGGGCGTTAACGGCGCGTGAATTTACTGCTTAATCGACGTTTTCTCCCGTCAACGCCCGGGTTTTGTCCGTAAACGTATGCCCATAACGACACGAAAACGCACATTTTATGCAATAATATAAGTTATTGAAGCGAAAAGTTCTGTAATCCCGTTCATTCAAGCATATTTTAAATGGTTAAAAAGCACATTATGTAAATATATTCAAAAGAAAAGGATTACATTTTACCCCTTTGAAAGTGATAAATGTGCACCAAGTTGGAATTTAAACAGCCAACTAGTAATCGCTTTCTTTTAGTATCAAATGCGATACAACAGGGATCTTGAATGTTTGGTATCAATATTCTATTCTGAAAAAAATTATCCAGTGAAACCTGATGTACGTTATCTGTCTCGTAGCCACATACGTATATGTTGCCTTCATTGTCCGATGCTACAGCCCGAATGTCGCCAATTTGGTGATGTTTGTAGCTTTTGAAGAACCTTTGCCTTTTGAAGTTTTCATCAAAGTCGGCGAGATACTTGTTCTCACCTATCAGACAATGGTTGTCATTTGTATACAGTAGACATCTTGGGTTTTTCATTTTCACAGGTTTTCCACCTTTGTCGAAAAAATTGTCACCTTCTCTGATCTTGTGTCCATTCTTGACATTTCTAATTTGTACTTCGATTACATCTTTGTTATCTATTTCGGTGTCGTATCCTTCATCGGAGAGTAATAGAGCAACATTGGTACCAGCAGATGAAATTCCTCGACAGTGAAGTTTAGTGGAGAAATCATTCAACAAAGAAGCCATGTGGTCGGAGATTATGTATCTTTGTACCTTCTTATCTTCACAGGAAATAATGACTATTTTTTCGTCGATACTACAAAGTCCCAACGGTTTAGTGGGTAATTTCAAGTAAGTCTTCAGGGTAAAATTGTCGTCATATACGAGAAGCAAGGAATTACCTTTGTCAATTAGGACAATATTTTGTTCGAGGAAAGCACCACCGACAATGCTGGCTCCATATTCTACACCCTTTAAGTCCCCTTGATGAGCATTGATCAACCCATATAGATTAATAGGACAATCTATTAATGGACATTGCTTTTCGGTCTTAGGTTCGCAGTGAATATCCGTGTCCATGTTTTGTGAATCTGTGCTTAGGCAATCACTTCCTTTTCCAATATCAACAAGAGCAGAAGAGATATCGGGTTGTATTCCACAAGAGGTTTCGGCATTTGATTCATTATCTTCCATGTAAATGGATCCCAGTTTTAATTTGTAAACATTTCCACTTTTTCTGAAAATTTTACCCTCATTTGCTTACTCCTTTTCAATGGTTCGATCTGCGTCATCATTGCTGAATGTTGTTCCTCCATTAACTTAGTAATAATTTTGATTTGTCTACGACTAGCATACTTCATCGCTACTTGCATCACTTGTTTCATTTCTTTTCCATCTCTGATAATGCTCTCTCTGACATCAATGAGTTGCTTTATATCCTTCACATGTTCTGCATTAACTTTGTTAGTTGTTTCCTGACATTCATATTTCAAATTTTCAATTTTTACAATTGCATGTTTATAAGCTTTATCAATGTCATCGAGACTAATGCATGAATCGTCCTGAAGAGTTTTGATGTTGGTTAAGCTTATCATATTTTGATTCGATACTTCTTTGATACTGTTAACAACTTTTGATATAAATGTGCTGGCTGGTTCACCCTCTTTAGTATCATTTTCTAATGTTTCGATATCATCAATTTTTTCACACTTTCTGTGAAACATTCTTTCGCATTCTGTGCATACGCACTCGTTATGGTCAACACAAATATACTTCAAATCCATATTTGTGTGAGTTTTACACATCCCGTAGTTTTTTATCATCTCGAATGGTTTCTTTGATGATGGCATATCTTCGTCTTGAAGACACATATGATCTCTGGTCATCTTATTTTTCTTGTGATCCTTTAAGCATTTTCTACAAAGATATTCAATACATTTCAAGCAAAATGCGAATACCTCATTCTGTTCTTCTTCAATAAGACAAGGTTCGCAGAAAAGGTGTCTTTCAATTTCTCCTTGTGTGGTAGATGAACATTCACCGCCATCATTAACAGAAAACGGGTCTAAAGTAAGTTCTAATCCAGACAGGTCTGCTCCTGCATTTAGAGGGTCACTAACGGGAATGGTTTCGAATGGTTGTATATTGGCACAGTCAAGTATGGCGTTTGCGTTTATAACTCCTGAGAAAATCTCATCTGTTTCCTGAAACAACGTTAATATAAAATAAATGAATAAATGCATAAGTAAAATCAACGTCCAATTCAAATTACTACATAATTCTAGTTCTAAAGTCTGCAAATTTTATGTGTAGTTCTTCTTTACTTTAGTTGAGAAAAATTATATGAATTAATCTTTTTGCAGGATTTTTTTTGTAGATTTTAAAATTAAAATCGCAATTCCATCAGAAAGATTTATTTAGGAGACCGTGTTGATCCTTAATACTCACCCGAGAATTCAAGTCACAAGTTTTAAAGACTTTGTTCAAACTCTATTTGTCATTTATCAAATATAAGACCCAACAAGATAGGATTATAAGCTCTAATATAAGACTTAAATTTTTGTAGATTATTTTGTATCATTTGTAAATATACTGCAAAATTTGAGTTTTTTCAAAAGTCTTTTTTCCTTTCACATGTGGCCCAATAAAACACAGGCCATTTTATTTTCAGGGTTTTTATAACCATTTTGGCCATAGATATGAATAATTGTCAACGCAGATAATGAAAGGAGCTAGTCTTGCAGAATTCGTTTAAACATCTTCTTGATTTTTGCCTTAAAGGAAAAAACAACAACATAGGCCTAACTTTAATCTCATGATCTCTATACGCAAAATTTGAAAGGTGTAAGCAGTTTTTTGGAAAAAAGATGATTGTTTTTGGTGCTGCCTTCTCTATTTCTATGTGAAATAACAGATCCCACAATTAGGCTAAATTTTTGAATGCAAAGCACTTATTTGAATTTTCACTAAATGGTTTAGGATTAAGTGTCATGCCAGAAATCAAAGATTTTAAACTGAATTTTATGGAAGTAGGCCATATATGAAATCTCTAGGCTTTATGGTTCTAGAGATTTTTTTACGTTTTTCAACTATAACCATGACGATCAGAGTTCTACATTAATTTTCATTAAAGCTTTTTAAAGAGGACCATTTCAATTTAGTCTCTTTGAAATCTGATGGATAGTTTATTAGATTATTTTACAATTATTAACGGACGGATAGACAGACAAACGGAAACCGTACATTCATCAATCACAAAAGCGCACCTCGACAACCTCGTGCTCAGTTGAGCTCAAAATCGTTAGAGTATCCGATTGTCTGCTGAAAATTGAGTAACAAAAGGCCCATTATGGCACTATATGTCTCACAGGAGTCTCCTTGACCCCTATGAATTAATTTAAATGGATGGGTTTGGCATATAACCACATGAAAAATACTTGTTTATTTTACATACACCAAAAAGTAACCTGTTCAATTTGATACGGTATATTTACTGACTGACCCAAAGTACAAATAACCCATAGGGATATGATATAATAAAAATTGTATTATTCACTTGATTAAGTTAAGTTATGTGTAACCAAATATAAAGGATAAATGCCTTCTGTATTCAGAGGCAAGGATTTTGCATAATTTCCTGCTTTATCTTAACGAAAATTTTGATGAACCATTATAAAGTCTAGTTATTTGGCTATAGCGGCATGATATGAAAACGTACAAGAGGTCTTCTTGAAAACGCTTCATACAAAACATTAAAGCTATTTGCCATCTGATTTCACAGATTTCTTTTTAAGATTTTATTGTCTTTTTTATATTAAAAATCTGTTGTGTCCAGGTAAAGACCAAATTAAACCGGATTTGTTTTGATATGATAAAGGCAAAGATGTATACCCTCTGGTTAAGATAAAATTTTGAACGATTTCCTACTATAAATCTATGTAAAATGTAATGCACCAGAGTGTAGACCAGATTTTACTCTAGGGACATTCCAATATAAACAAAGCTACTCTAGATTAAGGCACATAAAATATGACAGCTATCATCCTTCTGCATTTAGAGAAAACGATTTTCTTCTATATATCTGAACCAGATGGGATGAGCACTGGCAGACCCAAAATTTGAGCCCATGAGCAAGCTCCGGAAACTCATTTCAGCTCCAGCCCTGAGCAAATATTCGCGCATAGTCTCTTTCTCCTGAATAATTTACTTAGGATTTTTTATTGATAACCTGAAAACATTTTGTGATAGAATCGGATCTATTACTATAAGTACATAAAGATCTTATCTTTTTACTTATTTAAACATTTTCATTCAGGGTAGCAACCCACTTCATATACCAATCTTGTTCAAAAGTCACCATTAGATAGGAATATACCAAAAGCTGCAAATTAATGACAAAACTAAAATTGACATATATTTCATCTGATAACGGTAAATATTTTTACCTTACTAGTGTATACAAAATACCCAGCACCACCATTGGAGCTCCGAACACTTCTACACAACTTTATTTTCTTAAAATGACCATTCTAACCGTCCAAGTAAGTACATCTCGGCCATGTCGCTTCGAATACAGAGTTAAGCTTAATAAAATGAAAACTCAATAGAACTATTGAAAATCTTTTTGCTCTTGTTTCATATAATTATTTTCTTCTGGAAAGAAAAACGTGTAACATGGCAAAGTATAAGTCAATTTGAAAGTACAAAATATACTCAGTTCCAAAAGAAAGTGTGCACTTTTGAAATTCAAATATCTCAGATGTTTCATCTTTTGACGTCACAAAACCTTGCATGACAAACCTCGAGACTATTGACCATCGATATTTTGGGAAATTACGCACAGGACACTACATGATTTCCAGCTGGAAAATGACCTGTCATTTCAAGCGATTTGCTTGTAAATCCTACAGTTGATGAATGATTATTCTAGAATCGCACTCAATCAAATTCTTGTACCCTACCTTGCAATAAATTCACATACGAATGACAATTATACACTGTGCAACAACGTAGTTTGACCAACAAATTTTATGGTCGGGCATAAATTAATATCGAACGAAGAAACCTCACCACAAAAATAAATTAGCATTCATGGCCCAATACAAATCTTATGTATCCGCTTGCAAGTGCTCTTTTGAATATCAAATGATAAAGCAGAACGTCATTACACTGTTTAGTCTAACGTTACTGGCCAATCAACGTAGAGATTTCTAACGTTGACGCAAGGGTAACGTCTTTATGTAAAGTCAACCTTCTGTTTGGAACTGTTAGGGAGTCCCTGGTCAAACTCATAAATGTCACAAAAGCAAACATCTCTTATTTTAGAAAAGAAATTCCAGAAGGGCAAAATTGAACAACAAATGTACTTTTCTATTTTCCCGAAGTTTTCGCAATTTATCGAAATCGGATTTTTCGCCTCGTTTCTGAGGGATCATAACTTAAATATGCAAATAGTTCTACAACCAAGAGTTCTCCCAACCTTGTAAAAATAAGGAAAATAAAAAAAGTGAAAGTGCACACTTTCTTATGGAACTGAGTATACATTTGTATGTCTTTCGAAACTAGAAAATTTATTTTTGGTTAATTCAGTTTAAAGAAGCATAAGGCGATGATTTTTAAAATTAAACAAGAGCACCAACTACGGATGCCTTTTCTCGGTTGCTGATTGCTGGATACTGGACGAACTTGCAAGATGGTGGATGAAAATCTTAGTTGAAAACGGGGCATAATTTGCACAAAAGGAATCTAAAGTTATCTTCTTTGATAACACAGGTTGTCTTTTCGATGATGAATATGTGTGCCAGGTTTCAAGTTTCAATCGAATGTATTCAGTAGAACCAGAGATATCACAAAATGTCAAGGTTTTCGCACGACAACAAAGACGGCGACAACAACAATGGCGACGGCGCCTAGGCTATAGTAATACCTCTGGTTTTCTCCGAAAACAGCCGAGATAAAGACTTTACTTCGCAAAAATATGTACCCCTTGAGATGTTAAGCATATATGCTGGTCATCAATATGATGAATTGGAATGTCTTGAGTTTTTTGTGTGTGCTCTAGTAGGTCTGCTGTTCTTAGCTCTTCGTCTGCGCCTTTTGCTGTTTCTTCCGTAGATTTGTTGCTCATGATTTGAATGATCTGTGTAGAAACACAAATATTGACTTCACCACATATTTATTCAAAAGTCATCATGTAAGGGAAATTATCTAAAGAATATATAATTCATATGTTATGTTATATACTATTATGTTCATAATATTTTGAACAGTTAAAATATTTTCAATATTTCACAAATACTGTAATGAAATCCTTGGCAAGAAGTAAATGGACTTTCAAAAAGCTGTTACTGAGCCACATTCCTGACGTTTTTTTATATACGTTTCCTGCCAACTAGAAATAGTTAATTAGAACACATCATATTAACATTTTAAACTTGTTTTGGGTTATTCAGTTCACATTCAGAAACAATGGTAACAAAAGTGTCAAAAGTAATATTCTTTATATACTATTTTGACATTATTGGTTCTGTCGCACCAATACGATTCTTAAGGTACAAGGTCAAAAAAAAAAGAAAAGAAAATAATTAAATCGAGTTGTTTGAAAACATTTTGAAGTTCGAATGATTTATGCAGCAAAAAGTGAGTAACAAGTGATTTTCTGACTAAATGTTTCACTTCACCCATGAACGAGACCTTGATACGATGGTCCAAATATTTAAATAAATGTCAAGGACTCTGATTGTTAAGTTTTTTTGTAAAGCAAATGAATATATGTATATGCTAGTTAGCGTACCTTAAGAGTGAATAAGCTTTTTTGCTTACAAATTGACAAATTGACCTCTCCGTGAGATCTTGACCTTGGTCATACAGAACGAAAGGTTAGCAATACATCTTGAACCGGAGTTACAACCAATCAAATGAAATTGTTAGAATATTGATAGATGCCTGTATGAGTCATAGACCAAACAACTAGAATACAGTGATTTTGCCTTCAGTTTGACCTTTGGCCTTAAAGGGGGACAATGAA
Source organism: Fragum whitleyi (assembly GCA_948146395.1). Lineage (NCBI taxonomy): Eukaryota > Metazoa > Mollusca > Bivalvia > Cardiida > Cardiidae > Fragum > Fragum whitleyi. The sequence continues at coordinate 39,063,627 of OX411547.1, read as the reverse complement.
CTCGTCACAACATTTCTAATGCCATGGTCATCAAACAGCCTTTGGTCCATAGTGTGTGACAATTAAACATATCTGGTTGAATCGAAATCAATCAATGTCAGTATGAGTTATGAAACAGTATGAACACTGATATTTGAATTTTTTTTTTCACATTTTGGCATGTTAGTTAGACATTGACCTTGTTAAAAAAAATAGTTTCACTGTGTTCTGTGTCTTACGACGAGTAACTATTCTGCCAAGTTACTTCAGAACCAATAGAATATTTTCCAAAGTAACAAGTATCAGTTGCGTAACTAGGATGGTGACCAACATAAAATAAATAAGACAAATGCGATATGTGGACTGTGACATAAGATGAATGTCCTCCACCCACTCCCTTAATTTAGATTTGAGCATTGGTGAATAATCAAAACACCGCAACTACAGCTTGAATAATCTGTGGTTGTGGTTTTGATGTTATGATCATTCATCAACGGCATTCTTCAAAAGAGGATTTATGTCTTTTACGCACTTGCGTAATATGCGTAATAGTAGTAACGCCCTTGAGTTTTTAGGATTTCGAGGGTCATATGGACAGTCTTTCGGACGGACAAACATAATCACTGTATAGATTCTCTGTACACTAGTTTGCAACGGTATTTTAAAAGTGGCGGATAGTCGTTCATGAAAAAGTAAATGATATTTATTTTTGTTCCAAATTGCTTTTATCTGTCATCCTGTGTTATAATCACATCATTAACGCAATCGGATTTGAATAAATTTTCCATCGTTACTGATGATTTAACGTCATATTGCATGGTTTATGTGTAAAATAGCTTACAATATGGTGTTTTGATAAAATTTAAAATTGAAGCTGAAAACGAAAGTAGAAATGGCCATATTTTCCCTAAATGCCCGCACTAGCATTAACCAATTTGTCGGTGGATGGGGACAAGGTATCTCTCTAAATATGACCCAACATTTATTGGTTTTAGACCATTGTCTGAGAAATACAGACACTTGAAAACTTCCATGGTGTACGCTACAGTTCAAACCGAAACTAAATCGCTGTACGGTGCGGTATATGGATATATTTGTACGCACCGGTTTAAAGTTCGAATGAAAATCTGTTCGCGGCACTTTATATTCATAAATAATAATGTTAGTGGAAATTTTTCAACGGATTGAATAGCACGGAAATGTGGCAGTAGTATTTAATTATTGCAGAGAGACCAATAGGTTTATTTTCTAATTTTTCTGTGTTTTGCCTGTAATTGAAGAAAAGATCATTGAGAGAGTATGATCTTAATGTTAGTTGAAATCTTTAATTGAATACTAAATAGAATTTGAAGTTTGAGAAATTCTCAGGTTAATACTCAAAAGAGTTTTATCAATTTGAGCCCCGATTGGTGTTCCTGATACCATGCGAAATATTTTCCTTTTTCTTTCAATTTTAGCATAAAAAGCTTACAGATAGAGGATTTGATGAATTTTAAGAAATATATCATTTGATACTCAATAGTTCAGATCTATTTAAGCCAAAGGTCTTTTAACTTGTTTTCAAAACATTTGCTAATCAAAAAAAATTTTAATGTTTTTTGGAAGAAAGTCGGGGAGCATATATTCGCCAAGCTTTTCCGTGCTTCCAAACGAACTTTTCACCTTAGTACCTCGCCATTTCCATATATTGTTTCATTAACTCATTCAAAAATTTCTTTTATACGTTTCCCCGCTCAAAACATACAGTCACGGAAAATAGGTAATGGTTTAAAAATATATTTTCTCAAATGTCTCATATTCTTATTATCAATCATAATCGTAGTTTTAAAAAGTGTGTTATTGGAAATAGGAATTGGTTATTTGATTTGTCGTGTACTTCTTGTTCGGGGAGACTAGTCCTTAGGTAAAAGCTCTTGATAAGACAAGTCGTATTGGACGTAATGTGCAAGGAGAGATTTGTCTTTCGTCGAATCGGTGTGCATCGGCTATCCTTACGTGTTGAACAGCCAACCGGGAAAGGATTATAATTTCATAGCACTATTTCTTGACTTTCATAATAATACGAGGGATGTGTATACGAGGGGTAGTCGACAAATTCGGGTTATTTTCGAATTGAATTAATACACTTCAAAGTACCTGGAAATGAAACTAGTTCCTTCAAAAAGTATAACCCTGTAGTTCGAATGGACCCTGAATTAACAATGAAGACTGAACGTGCCTCACACACAGCGGCTTCACGTGACATCGTTCAAAGCACCTACTTTTTAGCAAAAGGAAGCTCCTAAAATCGCCCATTTGTCCACACATTGAAAGTATTTTCTTCGGTTGAATTAGATTATAATTCGAAGATACATCAATATGCAATTTTAAGTATGATTCGAAATGTTTGTATGAATTACTCACTCTTGCTTTCACCAAAAACGCAAAATGACCTTGGATAGCTTTTTAATTATTGGATGATATCCGATCTGGAAAAAATAGGGCTTTTCTTGATTACATGTTATGAACGTATCCGAATGGTGGTCGCAAAAAAGCGGCATTGTGTATAGTGCGATTTTATTGACTTGAATCTGACCACTGCTATTTAGATGAATAAAAATATGATTATTCCTATTTGGCTTTGCACGTGCTTTCATAGGAATGAATAACAAACGATATTGATTGTATTATACATTTTGTTTATTGATAAAATATGTCAGTAATTGTTATTTAAGCATTTTTTCCACAGAGGTCAAAGTCGGGTCAAATTAACCAGGCTATACATGTACCTATTACAACGTTGGGTGAAATCCTTTCTGAAAAATATAAGCGAGCGCTTTACTTGATTATCCTGTTTATGACCGTGTACGAACTATATCCGATAGGTCGTCATCAATGACAAAGGTTTTTGCAAACACTGTTTAGTTTTGAAAATCTTTAAAAGATTCTGAGAATTTAATTGATTCTATTTGAAAAATGCCTTAAAACGAGGCGATTTCCGCTTCTAGCGTGAGTTAACTTTTGACGAGATTTTTGCAGGCACATATCTTGTAATACAATTTGAAACAGAAATGTTTTCGCTAGACAATGGCCACGTTTTAAGATTTTGGCTCATTTGTTCTTAATCTGGAAAAAAAGGTTTAATTATGACACCTTGATTGTTCAAAGTGACGTTTACCGCCATTTCTTGACAATAAGCGCTTACCTTGAAGTCATAAATATGACGTTATTTCATCAGTACTGGCGTCACATCTACATTGCTTTCTTGAAATAAATCTCTAATTAAAAATGTTACCACTTACCGTATCATTAGTGTACAACTCCCACAACAACCGAAATTTAAGACAAATAACCGACGCATAATCAACTGAGCAAAAGAAAACGTTACATGGCTCAGTAGCTGTCTTTTTTGGGTTTAATTTCAATTTCTGTTTGTTTAAATGAGGTTTAACGCCGCTTTCAACATTCTTCGGCGTAATCGCGCTGGCTGAAGCACCTAACGATGGATTACTGGAATTTCTCTTACCAGTACAACCACGGCATCCCTTCCGAATCTCCACCTTTTCATCCCACATACCCCTTTTCCCCGATTATCAAGCTATTGCTGGGAGAAATATATCAAGAAAGATGCTTGTCGCCGTCGAGAATCGAACCCGCGATCCTGTAATAAGGAGGCTGACACGCTATGATGGCTGATATATGGTAAAAAGGTGCACTAATGAACTAATATTACATGGTCGAGAAGAATGCCTGTAAAAATATAGTTTTAGCATTTGAAAATTGATAAGTTTTATACTTATGTAAAGTTTGACACCAAACAGTTCTTTAATCTTAACGATGTGTACAGGGTCTTGGAAATTTCTTGTTGAAGTACGGAAGAAGTAAGTTGAATCCTTTTATTCTATTTAAAATGGTGTTTGATCATTCATTCTTAATGATCTTTGCTTCAATTCAACGAAGAAAAAAATAAATAAAACTATTGGTCTTTCTGCAATAACAAGCAGGATTAAATTATACTGCCACCTTTCCGTGCTATTCAATCCGCTGAGAGATTTCCACTAACATCATATTTTATTACTATAAACCGTTGCTTACAGATTTTTCATTCGAACTTTAAACCGGTGCGTACAAATATATCCGCACTATACAGCGATTTAGTTTCGGTTTGAGGTTTGAACTGTAGCGTACACCATGGAATTTTTCAAGTATCTTTAAATCCTAGATAATGGACAAAAACCAATAAGTTTTGGGTCATATTTAGAGAGATACCTTGTCCCCCATCCATCGACACATTGGTTCTTGCAAGCGCGGGCATTTTAGGGAAAATATGGCCATTTATACTTTCGTTTTGCGCTTCAATTTTAAATGTCATCAAAACACCAACTTTCAAGCTATATTACATACAAACCGTGCAATTTTACGTTAAATCATCAGTAACGATGGAAAATTGATTCAAATCTGATTACGTAAATGATGTGATTGTTACATCGGAAGACAGTTTAAAGCAGTTTGGAACACTTTGCACCTGGTTTTGCTAGAATGTGACTTAGAAAATGTCTCTCTGTTAGCCTAGCAGGTAGATCATTTAGTGGCCTTCTTCCTCTTGGAGGTTTTTGGTACACATGCCACATAATAAGCCCCCTAGCGAGTTCATGGCGAAAGTCATCCTGACTCAAGATAGGTCCCCCGACCTTGTATTTACGATAAAGTATATATGCGTTGGTAGCTGCAAGGTTTATAATATGGAAAGATACTTTTTATCCACCATTTCATTGTTTTTCTGGTAAATGAATAGTACTTTGTGAGCTGGTCATGACCATCTACCCCACCCATGTAGGAATTGTACTGGATTACACAGGTAGGTTTAATGATAGGGTTTCTGTCACGGTCTAGTTTTGTTGTTACTGTCATTGTATTGTAGTTTACCGTACTTAACATAGCAACGTCCATCTTATCATGCGACTTCATGGCCAACAAATTACCCCTTTGCCTGAAAATTGCCTGTTGTTTAATTTTATGTCCCAATGCTGCTGGCATTTCTTTACGATTTAGTCGAACATTCCCGATGCACAAAAGGCCCATGGCAACTTGAAATGAATGGCCCTTGTTCTGTTCAAACTTGTCGCCATCAGGATTTGGCTCATAATCACCTGCAGTAATTATGTCGAAGTCAACCATATATTTTGACTCGCTTTCACAAAGAGAATAAAGTTTAACACCAAATCTGTCGTTTAGATGGAATATATTGTTTGAAACTGAGTCTCCCTTTCCCTTTCCATAGTACCATAGATTCATCAATTGATATGTGTTGTGGAGGCCTGTAAAGTGTTCTAAATCTTGAAAAAATCATATCATAAATAGGCCTTATTTTGTATAGAGGGTCAAAACTATCTTGGCCTCGAGGAACAGCTTGTTCATTATTCACAAGATGAAAGAAATTTAATAAGTTCAAGAATCTGCCCCTTGGCATGGTCTCCTGGAAAGATGGTGTGAAAATAAGTGGATCAACGGATCAATAGTTCTTTATTTGTGCCTTTTCAACGATCCCCAAAAGAAAAGTCATGCCAATAAATTTCTTCATTTCGTAACCGGAAGTATCAGTCCATAAATTGATTAGAGCGCACCTGGACGGCTGTTTTGCTGCATGAATTGGAGTGTAATATATGTTAGTTATAAAAGCAATATTATTAAAATCCTCATCGTGTAAAAAGAGTTTGAAATTATCAATGGGTTGAGCGTCTTATTAACATTTGATTATTGGGGAATACCCTAAAGACGCATGTGCGTTACTCTGTTTCCAAAGAAAAGTCACAAAGATGACACCTGTCGGAATCGTTAATTAGCGTAATCCGTACTGCAATGTAGGATTTGGAATACGCGATTTGACGTGTCCCGCATTAAAAGGGTTAAGACAAAATATACAAGAAAATACTACATTGTTAATCATAGTATGTTCCTTTCTTTGAAGTAACTAATTATGTAATTAAACAACATTTAAAAAGGACGAATGCAGTAATGCTTCAAAAATGAAATATTTAAGCCTTATGGAATTTCGGGAGAATAGCTCCACTTTATGTTGTATGCTTCTAAATAAGATATGGAATTTCCATGCGCACCATTAGGGGAAGATATGCATTATTTTAACAACCGATGAAGACGACTATCTGTTAATTTTATATGAAAAATATTTAACCTAAAGATACACAGTTTTGAGAAATGTTTTTCCGTCTTTGTTTTTTAATTGGAAAAGAGGCCGTATGGTTTCCAGGGGACTCCTTTCAAAAAACAAGAGGACCATGATGGTCCTAGATCGCTCACCTGAGTCTCTTTGACCCCTAGGACATCAAATAGGCAGATCTCATAAAGGGGATAATTTCAACACCAAACCAAATTTCAAGAAAGTTGGGCCAAAATTATTGCCTCTTGAGTTATAATAAGAAAATTATCATTATGGCCCCCTTTTTGTGATATGGCATGGATCCTTTCTACTTTCAAAATGGTTCATTTTGGTGACTTGACCAACATTCCGACCAAGTTTCATGAAGATTGGGCCTTATTTGTGACCTTTAGAGCTTAAACAAGATAGTTGTCGTTACGGCCCCTTTTCCTGTGATATGGCATGGATCCTTCCCATTTTTTAAAGGGTTCATCCTTATGACCTGGCCAACATTCTGACCAAGTTTCATGAAGATTGAGCCTTATTTGTGGCCTCTGGGATGTAAACAAGAAAATTGTCATAAAGGCCCCTTTTCCCGTGATAAGGCATGGATCCTTCCCATTTTCAATAGGGTTCATCCTTGATACCTGGTCAACATTCTGACCAAGTTTCATGAAGATTGGGCCATATTTGTGGCCTCTAGAGTGTAAACAAGATAGTTGTCGTTAAGGCCCCTTTTCCCATGATATGGCATAGATCCTTCCCATTTTCTATAGGGTTCATCCTTGTGACCCGGCGAACATTCTTAACAAGTTTCAAGAAGATTGGGCCATATTTGTGGCCTCTAGGATGTAAACAAGAAAATTGTCATTAAGGCTCCTTTTCCCTTGATTTGGCATGGATCCTTCCCATTTTCAAAAGGGTTCATCCTTGTGACCTGGCCAACATTCTGACCAAGTTTCATGAAGATTGTGCCATATTTGTGGCCTCTAGAGTGTAAATACTAAAATTGTTGACGCCGGACGCCGGACGCCACACGACGCACGGAAATTCAATCATCACAAAAGCTCACCTTGAGCACGATGTGCTCAGGTGAGCTAAAATTTATAGGACACTAAAGTAATGTCAATTGCTAACTCTATGCTTCAGCTTGATTTGCCCAGTGGTTTACGAGGAGTAAATTTTGAAATATTTTGTTTTCAGCCTTTTGCCACGCCAACCTGACTTACATATCGAAATAAATTGAGTCTGTGTGTGAGATTTCCAACAATTTATACTTGCGAAAAGCAAAGACCTTGGCTTGCCCGTGAATCCGCACTGTCTACTTACCTTGCGTCTATTAGATAGATAAAATCGCAAAGTATCCACAGACCCAGGTAACTTTGTTTGTGGTCTACGCTGCTCAATGTATGCACCTCACGAACGTTTAAAATGGTTGGAAAAATCACATTTAGGCTCAAAATTTTGTTATCGTAGGTAAAGCTTCTCCGAAGGAACATCCATGTCAAGTTTCAACTAGATCGGCACAGAACAGTTTTCTTTATTTTCAGCCCGTCTGTTTCCATTGCAACTAGAGTGTTTGGTGGAAATAAAATCATTTTACAACTTTTGTTGAGGCCCTTTCGAATTTCAGTTGGAATACGGTGTTTGAATTAGAATGAAAATATTTTGCATGATCGTGTTTGGATTCACGGATAGATAGACTTGTAGACAAACCAACGGACAGACAAAGGATCCTGGATATTACCTGGTAACAATGCCCCAGCACGAGAAGTTTGCGCTTAAGAATGATAAAGTATTGAAGTAGAAGAAATACCACAGCAAAATCTCGACGAGCTTAATTCACAAAATTCAATTACTTTAAATGAATATGAAATTATATATTTTGTATTTTAAATCATTTATCGTGAGTTCCTTTGGGTTGTTTTCTTCGCAAATTTACATTAACAACAGTTTGTAAGGTACCTGCCAAGGCAGATTTCTGAGAAATGTGGTTCAAAATGACCAGACAGCTCCACTGAAATACCTCATTTAGCAGAGCAGAGCTGAACATAAGCGTGGTGTCCGTGGTCTAGAGGCAGAGCGTCGGCCTCATGACCCAAAGGTCCTGAGTTAGATTCCCGGTAACGGTTATTGATCTTGTTTCTTAAATTGGCCCACACATTTGGCGCCAGTACTGATTAATTTTTTTTCAGGAAGCGGGTTCGAGGGGGATAAATTTAAAATGGTGAAACTTGTTTTCCAATCTATGTTAAATTTAAGGTTTGAAACCAAACCAGCATTTGTTGAAAATATGATCATAACCAAATAACACAAAAATACATATTTCAACGGGTTAAAAGGGAAAATCATATCACAAAAAAAAATGGAATGGGAAAATAGCCGATATATATCTTTGGCAGAAGTTGACTGGTGTGATCTGGGAAGATTCTGTAAGAAACATAAAAAGTGCTATCATTGAAGACAGGTGATCAACGATAAACAGATAAGTAAGCCTTCATTTTTGAAAAACGAATTAAACCAACCTTGCGCTGATATGGCATACATTCGAAATTGACTATAAATATACAGCAATTAAATCATTTGTATAAAAAATCGACAATACAACTCACCCTACTTTATGTAAGACGAATACACCAATGAACATGCATAGAATTTGATACCCTTTACATTTATTGTAACGTTACTTGATCTCATATCTCAATTACACCCTTAACTACATTGAAAACAGTTCTATTGAAATAAATGCCGGTATATGTAGATTTTGCGCGGTGAGCCGTGAAATCAACTTTTTATCGCTAGATTCTCGTGTCATTTGTTCGAAATAGATACAACAGGTTTAAATAGCGAATGAAGAAAGTTTAAAATTTACCCTTGGTTTACTCAAACATGTACTTTCATAATTGCAGTGAAGGGATCAGATGAAATTCTTATCATTTTCCTTTTGATTATACCCTATTTACCTATGAACCTATGGACTCGGCTACGTCAGAGCTCAGTTTACAAAATACACCTATAATAAGCTTTTATAGTTAAGGTTCATGTCAAGCGTTTGAGACCCAATTTAAAAGGCACTTCTTTTGCTTAGAAAAAGCAGTATGTCCAGCTATTTTTATATCATCTCAAGGGAATAAAATTCAAGTTAGTCTGTACTTTTGTACGATGTTAAGGGACACAGTGAAAAAATTAAATCTTCACAAAGGCGTTACTTCTTGTCGTCAATATATTAAATGTATTTTGATGTTTATTTAAACTCGAAGCAAGCTACAAAGAAGCGAAACATGACTTACAAATATCCTACATTCGTCTGTTAATTTCGATCTCTTTTTCGGGGGTCCTGTGAGGTATTTTTTTTCTCAACCAATTTAGATCAATAAAAGGATATTATGCACACCCGGGGTATTTTTTTGCCTCCATCGGTAAGCTTAAAGTCCTTTGTGCAAAATACTACCGACTACCTTCGAAAAGTTGGCTCTCAGCCAACTCTAAAGAACACAATGTTGGTGTCAATGGACGTCACAATTCTTATACAAACATCCCTCACGAGGATGGAATATCTGCCTTCAAAGAAGCTTGGGACACTAGAGACGTTAAAGACCCTCCCACTGAAACACTGGTAGAGCTTCTAACCTCCATCCTCTCCCTCCAAGTGCAACAACTTTGAATGTAATGGTAAACATTATCTCCAAATACAAGGCACGGCGATGGGAACAAAAATGGCACATTCGTATGCAAATATATTTATGGGTTGTCTTGACAGCAAACTTCTTATAACGGTACAATACCAGTCACTTTTATGGTTGCGACGCATCGACGACATTGACATGAAGTGGTGTCATGGCCCCGAAAAGCTGCAAGATTTTTTGTCTACTGCCAACACATTCCACTTAACTATAAAATTTACTTCTTAAACATCAAACGAAAAGCATGTTTTCCTGGACACTGTTTCACGCGTAGAAGGAAATGAACAAATCGTTGATTTATATTCTACAACAGATAAGCATCAATATCTGCTTCAAACAAGTTGTCACCCAAGACACTGTTGAAAAACATCCCATATAGTCTGGCACTCAGAATTCGTAGAATCTGTACACAGGAAACCTTATTTGAGGTACGGTCCAAGGAGCTATCTCAACATCTACTCAACAGAGGTTACAAAAACGGAGCCGTTTCTGCTGCCATAGCCGAAGCCGCTGCAATTCAACGCAAAGACCTTCTGTTGTATAAGAACAAGCTTCATCCATCGAACAGAATACCATTTGTGGTGACATACCATCCTGACTTGCCGAAAATAAACTCTATCGTAAACAACCATTGGTCCAAATCGAGGCGTCGAGCAAACTGAGTAAAATATTCCCTTAGAAACCAGTGGTCGCTTACCGCAGGCCAAGTCCCTCAGAGACTACCTCGTAAGAGCAAGGGTAGACCACTCGACTCAAAACGCCCCGCCTTGACACTCTGGACCTTGCCAAGCAGCAAGATGTCAAGCATGTCAAATTATGCAAGACATTCAGACCTTCAAGTTAAGCCTTTGAGCCATTTCGGCTGTCAAAGGTATACACACTTGCAAAACTGCAAATGCTGTCTATATCATGACATGCTCAAAATGCAAGACAAAACTGCCGATCAACAAGCGCATGAACTTGCATCGATTTGATTGGAAAACCCGTCGATTCAATAGATCTCCCGTGGCAGAGCATTTCCATGGTGACGGTCACTCATTCAATGACATCGTCCTTTGATGCATTGAGGCCGAAGGTGAATGGACAGACAAGCAACGTAAAGCACGGGAAATTTATTGGATTAGACGTCTTAACATGATCCAGCCTTTTGGGATAAGCTAAAACGACATACAGTTTGACCCAGATATTAATCGATCTTATCTGACCTGCATCTTTTCGCCATCACGTTTCGCCAGCAACCTTTCACCAAAATGTCAATATAAGGGTTGCATATTTCTTCTTTTAAAAAACAGAATGGAATAAAGGCGAGGATGTTTATACATTTTGAGGGTCTCTGCAAATGTTTACACCCAAAAACGTGAATTGGTGCTATCATTGAATAAAAAGAAAAGCGAGAGAACTATGTCAGCAGAAATTGCAACGCTTCAAAACGAGTCACAAACGTAAGAAAATGTCGGCTAAATTGCGTCAAGCATTGCATCGTCACTTTTGTTTATACTCGTACTGCCATTGCTTGGTAATTCATAACGTCGTAAAATCTAACGCAGAAATTAGATCGACGACCTTAGTTACACTCTGAATTAACCTTAACCATGAATATGTTTGACGCATTTTACTCATCAATATGTATACTCGTCAAAATCAAACTGTTACGTATTATTAACAACATTGCATTGATTTATATATACAGACGTTGCAGAAATAAATTTCATTGGCGGGGCGTCAACGGCGCGTGAATTAACTGATTAATCCACGCTTTCTCCCATTATTGCATAAAATGTGTGTTTTGGGGTCGTTATAGGCGTACGCTAACGGACAATCCCGGGCGTTGACGAGAGAAAACGTGTATTAATAAGTAAATTCACGTTCCGTTAACGTTCTGTTTTTTTCACTTAAACATTCTCGATCTGGGTCTATACACTTTAGCAGTTTCCTTGTCCAACGTTATTATAGAGCATACCGAAAGACGTTGCTCTAAATCCCGTGTTAAATTGTGTGACGTCATGAATTAACAAAGCAACTCCGGTATAAACAAGATGAACGGTGTAATGCATGACGGCATTTAAGTAGGTTTGTAACTGGTTTTATAGCGTTTCTATGAAATTATTTTGCTGTAATCTATCTTTTTATCCCCCGCCAGTTTCGGCGAGGGGATAAAGTAATGGTCTCCGTCCGTCATTCCGAAGTTCCGTCACTAAACTTGTCCGGAGCATATCTCCTAAAGTATAACAGCTATCAACTTGAAACTTTATTGGTGGATAGATCTCATGGAGGAGAAGTGTAGTGCACAAGAACAACAACTCTTGCTTACATAATTTTGGAGACATTGCCCTTTGTTATTTTTAAGACTTAGATTTTGTCCGGAGCATATCTCCTAAAGTATAATAGCTATCAACTTGAAACTTTATGGGTGGATAGATCTCATGGAGAAGAAGTGTAGTGCACAAGAACTACAACTCTTGCTTGCATAATTTTGGAGAAATTGTCCTTTGTTATTTTTGAGACTTAGATTTTGTCCGGAGCATATCTTGTAAAGTATTAAAGCTATCAACTTGAAGCTTTATGGGTGGATAGATCTCATGGAAGAGAAGTGCAGTGCACAAGAACTATAACACTGGCTTGCATAATTTTGGGGTTATTGCCCTTTGTTATTTTAAAGACTTAGATTTTGTAGGGGCTTAATTTCTTAAAGTACACTTAGGCTTCAGTTTACTATCAAGCTTTCACGGCGGGGGGGGGGGGGGGGGGGGGGGGGGGGGGCGGCATGTCCGACATGGCTCTTTTTATGCAATAATAGCGTCGACTCATGCTTTTTCGGGCGTTAACATTTGCAGAGACCCTTATAATGGTTTAACGCCCGAGTGCGAATGTTAACGTGAATGAACCTTATATGAACGCCCGGGTTTTGTCCGTTTATGTATGCTCATATTGACCCTAAAACGCACATTTTATTCAAAAATAGTATTTAAGCCAAGTTTTCTCTTTATTGTGACTTTCAAACACATCGCAGACTATACCTGCAAAGCTAGTATATAAAGAATAACATGTAAGTGTCTCAATACATTAATGTTATCTGGTCGAGGTTGGAAGAATTTGCTTTTTTCACATCCGAGACCAGATAACATTGATCTTTAAATACACTAACACGTTATTCTATTTATCATCATTTTCAGTGGTTAATTATAATAACCTTTAAAATCAAATAAATTCAGGTGAAAGTACATCAAAACTGTTGTCAAGTCAGAGGGTGCCATTCTTCAAATATTGTTCTAAATACCTCATGAGAAATTGAACTCGGCGTTGATTGTAATAAGACTTGCAATCTCAGATCTTTGCATTTAGCTAAGAAGAAATATTTTGGGCTTGTTTTTACCTTTCTATAAAGGACTTAGAGTAAATGATTGCAAGTGAATCTGCGGGTTAAAATGTGAGTTAGTGTGTATGTGTGAATGTATATATTATATGCACTTGCATTGTTTTTGTTTTCCTTTGCTCGATATGTAACTAAATATGTAAATCAAAATATCTTCAATAATAGAGGCAATAAAGAATTGAATTGAATTGGGGAGTGTGTTTCTAATAAGTGATTCGTGTTATTGATATAAACATTATTTAATGTTGCTGTTTTCATTACAGAAGTATTAGCTATATTGATTTAGATAAAATATCATAAAACAACACAATAACCAGGTAAAAATTGTTGATTTTAAGCAAAACCAGTACATGTAATTGTACAATGAAAATCTTTTCCAAATTACATATATTTTATATATGTGACCCATCACGCGAAAAGGGACCATCTGGAAAAGGGCGTATGGTGTCGACCCTAGTCACACCGCACGGATTGCGCAGACTGGCTATATATATTTTATATCGGGAAAAAAGAAAACTACGAAGGAATCTGCCAAATTACATCATTTAATCGTAACAAAACTCAACCGGTTTCACATATAATATGATCTTCAGGAGTTACACTGTATCAATGACGACGTTACATAGTAACGACGTTAACGTTACGTCGTTTAAAAGGGACGTTACTCTATAACATTTTTACTTAACGTTACATTATTAATTATCGTTCCTGAGGTAAGGAATATTATTATTTCTTCATTTTCTGTTTAACTTACGAAAAAGGGTCACTGTTCACAAACAACAGATAAGAGAACCAAGACTCAGAATCCTCCAAATGAGTGAACATATCTCAAAATGCGCGGGGACTGTTTCACCTAATTTTAAAATTTTCCCGATGTACAAAATGAAAACTGACAATAGTATAGTGAGAAAGGTCAAAGAAAACTATTTTATAAAACTTTTTCAACCCAAGTTAAACAGAAAATGAATTGATACGGTGTAACTCCTGAAGATCATATTATATGTGAAACCGGTTGAGTTTTGTTACGATAAAATGATGCAATTTGGCAGATTCCTTCGTAGTTTTCTTTTTTCCCGATATTGATATCCGTATTGTTTTTTCTACAATACTTAACGGATATATATATATATATATATATATATATATATATATATATATATATATATATATATATATATATATATATATATATATATATATATATATAAACAAAATGAGATAGAGTAAAATACCTAAAATACCAACGTAATAACTTATGTCATAACGAACGAAATTCTGTCTGATTGCTGTACAACTTTGGTACCAAACAAGAGGTCATTTCGGTTTGCATCAGCAGCTCTTGCAATCGAGGTAGGTATGACCTGCTTTGGGTAACCTCTGTTTTGTAAGTGCTGTAGTAGGTCTTTGGAGCGTTGTTCAAATTCGCTATCTTATGTACAGATCCTGCGAATCCGAAGGGCTAGGCTGTAAGGGATGTTCCTCCAACAGTGTTTAGGGCTGCAGCTAGAAGGGAGCAAGTATTGATGTTTGTCTGTAGGTTTTTAATAAAGATCAACGTGGAGTTCGTTTCCACTCATAATTCGTTCGTTATGACATACCATCCTGACCTCCCAAACATTAACTCAATAATAGACAAACACTGGTCTAAAATTGAGTCTTCTAGCAAACTCAGCAGATTATTTCCTGAGAAACCAGTTGTCGCATACCGAAGACCCAAGTCACTTCGAGACGTTCTTGTGAGAGCAAAAATAAGTACTGCAACAACCAATGACTCTCTTGGAATTTCTAGACCGTGTAAAACACCAAGGTGTCAAACGTGCAATATCATGCACGAAACGCATACTTTCAAGTCGCTTCTTGGTGCCGTTTCGGCTATAAGAGGTTCACACAATTGCAAAACTTCAAATGCTGTACACCTCATGACATGTACGGTATGCCACAAACAATTTGTCGGCGAAACAAAGCAACAGGTCAACGAGCGTATCAATCTGCACCGATCTGGCTGGAAAACCCGCAAATTCAATAGGTCTCCAGTTGCAGAAAATTTTAACGAAGCCGGCCACTCGTTTAGCGATGTTGTCCTGTGTTGCAGTGAAGCAAACCCGATATGGTCCGACAAACAACGTAAATCGCGGGAGACCTATTGGATTAGGCGCCTGAACACGATCCAGCCCTTTGTATTAAACAAAAACGACATATAAACATCAAGGGCAAATTTGACCCGGATAATAAGCACTTGTCTGGACAGCAACTATAGAGTGTTACAAAGATTTTCTAAAATTTGATCCCTAGACCCCATTTTCGACCCAACTTGACCCTTTTTCGAACTCGATCTAGATTTCATGGAGACACATATTCTGACCAAGTTTCAAGACATTTGGAGTCTTGTGCTGAGGTGAGCTTGAAATTTAAAAAGTATCCATTATGGTGCTTACAAATAGCACGTAGGGTGAATATTTATGACTATGCAAATTAGATAATTTTCATAGTAGACACAGGCACTTAAAGCTCTAAATCTATGCTAAGATGTAATACTGTTTGAGTTATCTAAGATGATTTGAAGATACGAAATGATAATTTCTTACATAATTTTACGCGGGTTTTTCAACTGCTATATCTTTTTAGCTTACCTGAGCACGAAGTGTTCAAGGTGAGCTATTGGGATTTAGGATGTCCGCCGTCAGTCGTGCGTCGTCCGTCTTACGTCGTCCACAATTTCTTTAAACATCTTCTCCTCCTAAACCACTGGGCCAATCTTGATGAAACTTGGCAGGGATGTTCCTTGGGTCAAGCTCTACCAAAGTTGTTCAAATAAATGCAATCCAGCCTCAACTTTCCCTTTACCCTTAACAAAAAGGGTGAAAATATGAAAATCTTTAAAAATCTTCTTCTCTGAAACCAGAAGGCAAACAGCTTTCATATTTGGTATGTAGCATCATCTATTGGACCTCTACCAAGTTTGTTCATATCAAGACCCTGGGGTCATATTTGGGTTTTGCCCCGGCCCAACCCTTTTTACATAGAATCAAAGAGCGAAAATCTTCAAAAATCTTCTTCTCTGAAACCAGATGGCAGACAGCTTTAATATTTGGTGTGTAGCATCACCTAGTGGACCTCTACCAAGCTTGTTCATATCAAGACCCTAGGGTCATATTTGGGCTTTGCACGGGTGCATCCCTTTTTACATAGAATCAAAGTACGAAAATCTTTTAAAATCTTCTTTAATCAAAACCAGAGGACACACTGCCTTCATTTTTGGTATGTAGCATCATCTAGAGGGCCCCTACCAAGTTTGTTAATATCAAGACCCTTGGGTTATATTTGGGCTCTACCCGGGCGCATCCCATTCAGCTCATCTGAGCACGATGGGTGAAAAATGGAAAACCTTCAAAAATCTTCTTCTCTGAAACCAGAAGGCAGACAGCTTTCATATAGTATATAGCATCATCTTATGGACCTCTTTCAAGTTTGTTCATATCAAGACCCTGGGTCACATTTGGGGTCCACCCGGGTGCATCCCTTTTTACATAGAATCAAAGAGCAAAAAGGCATATCTGTCTTGCTCTTAGCTGAAAACTTCCATGGTATTGATCTTAAGCAATTATCTTCTTTTTGACATCTGCCTATCTAATTAATGTGATGTCCCAGGGGTCAAAGAGACTCAGGTGAGCGATCTAGGACCATCTTGGTCCTCTTGATTACACATTTTTTTAACTAAAAATCAATATGCAAATCAGATAATTTATGAGTCGTTTTGTGCAAACCCCAGAATCAGAAATAAGGCTAGGGGTTTCCATAGAAACCATGCGATTACCCATAGCCTTAACCAAAAAAACACTTTTTGGACATTTTTCTTTTTTTTTTTTTTTTCATTAATATGAGCCTAACGAACATTTTGATACCCATGGAAAATTGTCATAGTGGATACAAGGTGACCCTTTTTGGCTCCCGGTCTTATGTAAAGAACAAGTCTTACAAATAAGTAAAGGATATAATTTTCATTTATATTTAACAAAATGTAAATGGTCTTAACTTGAACCATTATTTACACAATATAAAGGATGCATACATTTAAAGTACATGTCGTTTAATAATAAATTCCCAATAAAAAAAAAACATAGCTTTAAAAAAATTAAATTTGTGCAAAAGAAACATAATATCTACAAGCATAATTGCAATGTCGCCCGTGCCGCGAAAAGGGACCGCCTGGGAACTCCGTAGAAATAAAATAAGAGGACCATAATGGCCCAAATCACTCACTGGAATGAACTATCGAAAATTGTTTAATGCAGGTTAAGATAAAGAATGAATGAATGAATATCACTAAGCTAAACCATGCCTTTGCTTCTTTACAACTTGATTTTTTTTCCAATTTTCATGTTGGCTTTGCAAATATCTAGAGTGCATACAAGATTTTCTATGATTTGACTACGTGACCTAGTTTTTGATCGATCCAAGTTTACCCAATTTCGAACTCGTCCGAATTTCATGAAGACAAACAGTCTGACCAAATTTCAGGTTGGACGGGCAATAAGTGTGGCCTCTGGAGTGCATACAGGAGAAATGTTGATGACGGACGTCGCACGACTCACGACGGACGACGTACATCCACCTAATTACAATATTTTACCTAAAGCACTTCGTGTTCAGATGTGCTTAAAATTGGGAAAGATGTTGAATCTTGTACAGGTCAACCAGGGCTCTCATTTCAAAAAATATTTCACAGCAAGGGAGGATGATCATTCTAGATTCAAAGATTGTTAAATTCCACGCAGTCTGTCTAGAATCGACTACGGTCTCTTTTCGCGTGACGGGCCACAAATAAGAACGATCCATTATTTACGAAATACTGCCCACGTGCTGTTTCAATAGGAAAGCTCGGATAACATTGTAAAAGATCACGAGTTCCGAAATGTTGCAGAACAAGAAGAGGTCCACTGCCTTAAGATTTAGTACAGTAGAAAAAAAAATACCGTGAAATTGACAATCACATCGATCAATACCACTCACTCAACTCTACTTTTATTCATTCAAAACATTCACTCAAATCGATTAAAAAACGCTCCGAAATTTAAGAATAAAATATTTCGAAATCACTCTCATCGATCAACATTGAATTCAAATCGATCAATTTTTTCTACAATTTTAATGGCTGGTGTGGATTTTAAAGTGTCTAATTGGTCCATGAAGACACAAAAAGAAAACATACGTATATTTTATTAAAGGGATGTAATAAATATCGCTTATTTTGTTCATCCTGAACAAAATTAACTATAGTGGATTACCCCCCTTTAATTCTATGTAAAACTTACTCCACACACGTTTTTAATTTCATACCAATATCACTCCAAAATCATTCATCTTTTAAATTTCATAATTCTCTTAATTTTATAATTGTGTCCCCTTTGTCTTGAAATGTTTAACAATTGATGTTGGAAAATATCTGAAGTAAACAGAAGTAACAGGAAAAAGTTGGCGGCCACGACTGTAATGAATGACGTACATTTGTATATAACGTAAATTAATGATTTTCAAGTAAACTATGACGGAAATCAACAGTTTATATTTCGTCATCCATTTCTACGAGTTCGATAATATGCGTTCTTTGGAAAGTAAAATTATTTAAATGTTAAAGAAATATTCCTTGAGTCTTTCAAAAAATAACAAATTTTCGAGAACAGTACGACGGAAACTATTTAAAACAAAATCCGAACCGAGGCGAAACTCTATCCGAGTCGATTTGAATCCTTAAAAGTTTTCACTCAAATAACTGTGTTAAGCTAATTAAGGTCGATTGAATTAATATAAAATAGCGTCTGATTCTGTGATCGAGAAATGTTTTTTTTTGTTCTTTAAAAAAAACTTATGAAATGACCTGGCGTTCAAGCGTCGAAAAGTACGGTAATTAGCACATTTTAAGACCAACATTACCCTGTATATCCCCGTTGAAGAGATATTGATGAATGATTTTTATTTCTTCGGAAAAGATTCTATGTGTATTTTGAATATGAAATGAAATAAAAAATGTAATTATAATTTGCATTAGAAAATATGATTGAATAAAAACACCGAAACTGTTATAACGTTGTTCGCGTAAAAAGGGACAATTTTAAGATATCAAACGAAGAAATTCACTCCTAATTTAAACAAAAAATATTAGCATAAATTTTGATTCAGGTGTATTTAATTTATCATATTTAAATAATTTATTCTAGATTGAATGCGATTTAAAAAAAAAAACTCCTGAAAAAAAAAACAGCAATCTGGCACTACAGACCTTTAACTTTCGCGGTTTGAACCATCGAGGTGACGTTAGATATACGTAACATCAAGTCTGGCATAACGCACGTGGCATGCAAACTTTAAGAGTGATTTTTCTTTTTGATAAAACAATTTTTTGTAAAACTATGTTTTTGTTTCATCTGACGGCGTCATTTGTTGTGCATGTTTTTGGTTCTCTTGACGTTTTGATTACTTTTGCATACAATTGATTTAAGACATGTTGAAATATTCTGTTTCAAAGACATTTTATTTATACCAAATTTTTTATGTGTTAAAACATATCCTAGCGAATAAAATGGTTTCATATGAAAACGATTCGCTCATTTGGTCGTGACCAGCAACTTTTGCCGTTACGCCAAACTCTAAGCTTCCAATCTGTAGGAATCTGTAAGTGAAGGATTAACTAGTCAACAAAACTCAGATAGAGGGTTTTTGTTTATCTCGTTTTAAGATGGATTAAAACAAGAGGACTATAATGGTCCTATATCGCTCACCTTAGTAAGTAAACTCATAACTTGTCAACCATTTTATGAATACAAGACTTTGTTTGATGTACAATAAGGGTGGTTTGATTTCGTCCTACTGCAATTTTGATTATTATTTTTTTAATTTTCATAAATTTACAACTTTTCTCTTACCATGGTAAATTCTTTTAACAACTTAGACTTAGTAGACCTACATGTTAAGAACATCCTTGCTAAGATTAAAATTGGTTGACCTTATTGGTTAAGGAGGAACAGAATTTGTTCTAAGATTTTTGACAATTTATGCCATTTTTCAGCATTTCTCCGTTACCACGGAACCAAGAGTTTTTGATGAAATTGAATTCTTTTAACAACTTTTGAAGAGTTTCACCCAAGGATCATCCCTGCCAAGTTTCAGCTTGATTGACTAAGGAGGATAAGACTTTTTTCTAAGATTTTCAGCCATTTTCTTGGGAGGAGAAAACTTTTTTTCTAAGATTTTCAGCCATTTACGACCATTATTCAGATTTTCCCGTACCATGTCAACCAGAGTTTGTGATGAAATTAAATTCTTTTAATTTTTCAAGAGCTTCAATCAAGGATCATCCCTTCAAAGTTTCAGCTTGATTGGCCGAGTGGTTTTGGAGGAGAAATTTTTTTTCTAATATTATCAGCCATTTTCGGCCATTTTTAGACATTCCGTTACCATGTCAACCAGAGTTTTTGGTGAAATTGAATTCTTTTTACAACTTTTGAAGAACTTCACCCAAAATTATCCCTGCAAAGTTTCAGCTGGATTGACCAAGTGTTTTAGGAGGAGAAGATTTTTTTCTAAAATTTTCAGCCATTTTCGGCCATTTTTCAGACATACCGTTACCATTGAAACCAGAGTTTATGATGAAATTAAATTCTGTTAGCAACTTTTGAAGAGCTTCACCCAATGATCATTCCTGCCAAGTGTCAGCTTGATTGACCTTCTGGTTTAGGAGGAGAAGCATTATTTCTAAGATTTTCGGCCAGTTTGGGCCTTTATGTAACCATGGCAACCAGATATTTTGATAATATTAAATTCTTATAACAACTTTTAAAGAGTTTCATCCAAGGAACATCCCTGCCATGTTTCATCTTGATTAGCCAATTGTTGTAGGAGGAGAAGATGTTTAAAGAAATTGTTGACAGACGGACGGACAACGGACGGACGGTGAATGATCACAATAGCTCACCTTGAGCACTTTGTGCTCAGGTGAGCTAAAAACAAAAACAAATGATTTCTTCAGTTAAGAAGGTGGACCCTTAATAGTTCAGCAACGTTTCAGAAGTAATGATCTTTAACGGTGTTAACCGATTTTCATTAGGAAACCTCTGTCAACATTGTGAAAGTTATTGAGCAGAAACGCTGCGGATCTATTACTGGTCCTTAAAAAGACAATTAAAGTGCGCCATTCTGCAAATTTACGACGCAATTGGCATATAAATCCCGCTTTTATAATATTATATAGGACAGATTGAACAAAAGAATACAGGGTAAAACATCTTAGGTTTTTTTTTCACTGGTTGGGTGGTAAAATTAACAAGTGGTAGTCTACCGATACTTCTAGATTATCTACTGGACAACATAAATAATAACCACGATTTGTCAATGAGAACAAAAAGTTGTTTTCTTGTATACTCTCAATACCAAAAGGTACTTGCACGAGTATGTTAAATTTATTTCTGAATAGTTCTGAAGCTGTTCGCAGCTTTTTTTCTGTTGTACACAAAGCTATTGCGAAGACTGTAGACTAAGATCAGCATGCACAGACGTTTTCACAGACGGATAATCTAACCCTGTACTACCCGAATCCTACTTAACCAATGCATGTATAAATGGGTCAGTTTGGTTGAAATATAAATGACAGCAGGTTCAAGAGTTTCTCTTTTGTATTGCTATAAAATTCTAACAGTAGCAAAAATATCACCCCGGAAGGAATAAAGGTTAAACAGTTAATGATATTGTTATTTAATATTTGTAGACATTTCTTTTGTCGTTTAATATTTTTTTCCTACTGTTTTCACATAGACGTCCATTCATTCATTAATTCATTATGTCATTAATTTGTTATTTCCTTCGTTCCGTCAATCTATCGTTCCCTCCTTCATTCATTTATTCCGTCATTGGTTAATCTATTCCATTGTTGACTCATTGTTCATTGGCTCGTTCCCTTTTCTTGGTTTGTTTGTTAATTTGTTAATCGATTTTTTACATTCACACAAGAACATCACCATTTACTTCACAAGTCGATCATTGACTTGATCAGATATCAATTCATATAGACGTGATACATATTATAGTCCGTTTGACTTCTATATGGACCAACATTTCGCCGAAAATCTCAGAAATTAATTAATGAAACGCATATTTTTCTTGTTATATCATTTTTTCCAGCTAATACCATGACGAATTTTGTTTTTCAGAATTTTTGAATGTAAAATAATGATTTTGTCCGTCCGTCTACATGTTAACTTTCAGCATTTCATACCTACTTGTTACTGTATTAAACGGAACAGCGAATTGTATAACCAAAAATAGTACTGATTTGCATAGGGGCCGAGTCAAAAGAGTAAGATTTTAAGTGAATTGTATTACTATAAAATCGAGTTTTTCAATATAATTAAGGTTGTCTAGGATGTTTCCTACCGTTGGATATCAAATCTGTGTATATTCTCTCTTTCTTCAGAAACTGTTTGACCAGATAATTGATTATTGATTTTATTCATTCTGAGATGAACCCTATATTTACATGTTAAGACCAATCAAAAAGCATTATTGAACGAAGTAGTTTGGAATTTCACGAGGAAAACTTGATGAAAAGTCGAGTACTAACGGTAAAAATCACGTGCTATTTAAGTTTAAGATGACATGACCGTCGATATGCTAATTAGCATGTCCAAATAAGGAATAATGGACGTTTCATCTGTCAAAAGTTTAGTATAAAACCACGTGTTTTTACTATATATGTTGACATTTTCTTACTATTGAACAGCCTCCACCACCCCTCGTGTTTAAGAACGGATAATGCGAAAATATTAACATTAACTAGATAGACAAAATCATTATTTTGAAATCATTTATGTTCAAAAAAAATTTTTTGGAGTGGTATTAAGCTAAAATTAAGATTTTACTACATACAATTCCTTTATTCAAACGCAATTTTATGTAATTGATGAAAAGGTTGGTCCATATAGAAGTCAAACGGACTATAACACAAATTATAATCAATGTTTTTTTCCCCTGGCAGGGCGGAGCTTAAGTAATGGGTCGTTTCATTTAAGGTTAAGATAAATCAGCGTTTTTGATATTTACTCACTTTTATCTTTATTACTTGAAACGTTGAATCGTCGTCGTTGTGTAACCAAACGCTCGTATTATCCACGATAAATGCCCTGGCAGGGCGGAGCCTAAGTAATGGGTCTATGCACTTACTTTTAAGGTAAATCAGCTTTTATTCATTAAAATTTACTTCTAAAGATAGTCGACATAATCAATTTGGGACCGTAAATCGTAGGTTGGTAACCAAACCCTCGTAACTTCAGCCTGTCTAAGCTGAAGTTACGGGGCTTTGGTAACCCAACGATGAAATGCGTTTACTTTCTCTAAGCTCGTGAATCCTTTTGGTTTTAGGATACGGTTATTTGCACGCGTTTACGATTATTGCCGACTAACTTTTCAATGAACCCAAAATATTTAAAAGTGAACTCGCCAAATTACGTCACGGCTAAGCCCCGCCCTGCCAGTTCTTAAAAACGTAGAATAACACAATTCACCCTTTTTTTTATATACACAGGACAACAGCCCCCTCTCGTCGGCCTGATTTTCTTATCTGCAACACAGAAACATACAAGTAAAAAATTGCTGTAATGTACAGCAAAGTGAATGTGTCGCCTTTAAAAAATGTTAGCAGAGTAATGGAAAATGGCTAATGGAAAAATGGGTGAACTCATTTAGAAGGTTGCCTCTAGAGTGCACACAAGATTTTTTGATCCCACTTGACCCAATTTCCAACTTGACAAAGGATTGATGGACAAATATTCTGACAAAGTTTCAAGACAATGTGGCGAAAAATGTGGCCTGTAGAGTAAACACTAGGTAAAATAATGATAGGTTTAACCTATAGACGGGAAAAGTAATTTGACCTTTGTTTAAACTTATATTCAGCAGGCAAAATAGGCGACCTATCAAAATCGATGGCTATTTGCTTTTTTCTCATATACATACATTTCTAGATTGATTTCCTCAGTTACAGCAATTTTATTAATTGCTCAGAAGAAATTAGCCTAATATGAATGAAAGATACTCACTGAAATTGAAACAGATTTTTCTTTTTTTTTTTTTTGTAAAAAAATGCAAGGGGGTTCTTTAAATATGAGCGCACGTATTATAGCAAGTGCATCAAGTCGGAACACTCAATATACATGGTTCCGTAGTCAGGTCCAAAACCTAAAGGATGGGATTCAGACTATATGTTAGCCGACATAGCTTAAGCTAAATTAGCTGCATTTACATTTAAAACTGCGAATGTTGCTATAGGTTTCTTCTCTTTCAAGTCTTAACTGTGAGCATTGGTATAGATTTCATCTCTTTCAAGCTTTATCCCGCTTTTCACCCCGACGTTAAAACTCAACAACAAGGACGTTGTTTTAGCGGGAATAAGTAGCGTCATACTTCCCCAAAGTGCATAATGACCTCATTTGTAGAGGATAAAAAGAAAATGTCATTCAGATGAGATTCTAAGCAAAATTGTGCTACTTTTTCAATGTTAAGCTGATTCTTATCCTAATTTTACATTTACTTCAATTTAAATTTTGATAAAGATCGACAGAAATAAAATCTAAGAATAAAAAGTAAATAAATTTAAATAAACAATAAAACAAAATAGCTAAATATCGCGAGATTATTATTATCCATGTAGGCTGCCAATGAGAAAATAAACAAAAACTTTGACGGTAAATGTTCTTCTCTCTGTTTTTGGTCGTTTAAATATTTTAAACACGTTAGTTAGAAGCAAAAAAGCGCCAAAGCGCCCGAACTTTGCGTTACTTTCCCGTATAACTAAAATTTGACTCCCTGTCCCCATCATTGACCTCACTTGACCCAATTTTGAAGTTGACCGAGCTAAGATGGAGACTAACATTCTGACCAAGTTTGAAGACCTTTGGGCCAAAAATTTGTCCTCACTTGACCCCACTTGACTCAAGTTAGAATTTGACCGAGATTTGATGAAGACAAACATTCTGACCAAGCTTCAAGATACTTGGGCCAAAAATGTGGTCTCTAGAGTGCACACAAGATGTTGACGGACGACTTGATGACGGACGCAGCTCGACCACAATAGCACACCATGAGCACTTCGTGCTTATATGAGCTAAAAAGTGGAACTTGTCATCTAAATAATTTGGTATTTCAATACAGATTCACTCTAATCCACCGATATCAAAATTATCTATGATGTATCAGGTAAAAAATGTTTAAAAATCAAGAACTTTACCATGTAGTTTTACATTTGTAAGAAAATTGTCTTAGATTTCTTCCAAACTTAAATGTTTTCCCATTAGGAAAAAAATCATAAAACATAGACACTATCAGGGTTTTTTTGTGTGTGTGTGTGTTAAATTGAAAATGATATATAAATAGATACTTGATTTAAAAAAATGTGAAAAATGCCAAGATAAAAGGATGGGAAAGGATCTTACATCCTCTACTACACCAACTTGTGAATAATCGTATAGCAAAGTCTGGCATAAGATTTCCCCATAGAAATTAAGTAGAAAGTAAAATGTGTTGCTTAAGGCTAAGATCACACTTCATCTCTATCCAGACTGATCTTGGTCTATTCTGTCTAAAAACAACAGTTCAACTCTTTTGTGTTGTTCTTAATATAAAATATAAAGACAATTTCAGAATGCAAAAAATCAAAGTGATTGCATGTTAAAAAGATTACATTTTCCACTGTCTTATATGGCCTGTAGTAACGTGACAAAGTTTTGATTATTGAAGGACAAATGCCGTTTACAAAACGATATGCTAGCCGCAGACAAAATTAAGGGTTGAAACATCTGGGCTCCCCCTCATATCTAACAGATCCAATAAAATGATATATGCATTTGAAAAAAAAGCCGGGACCTGGTTACAGATTTCATACTTTTATTGCATCTTTAAACGAATGCTGAAAAAAGAATTTGTTGACTCGTTTCACATAGTCCTGTGCGCTTTGCGCTGTCTGATGGGTGTTCATGAATATTTTGCATCACGAGAACCTGTTATATACGACTCTGGCAGTCAGTAAAAAAATCTTTGATGTCGTGATGTGTCTTTGATATGTTGTTATTTCGAACCTTTGACGTCTGGTAACGAGTTAGAGATTTAATTTACAAAAATTACCACTTAAATATTTTGATCTTATAGAAAATAGAACTTCGATTTTTATGATTGATTCATCTGTGAAAGCCACTGATTTCTATATTCAAAGTTACAAAATAATCACGAAAGATTAAGAAATTTTATGTTTTCCCTGCAAAATGGAATTCTTTTCAAGATTCCGATGCTTATCAACCACAAACAAACCGATCGGAAAAAATACAAAAATAATACTCTTTCATGTAACCGATTCGCGTAACAAGAAATATTTAGGTAGTGGAACCGTAATAGTTCCGCAAAGGTTCGGAAGTAAAGAACTTAAACAGTGTTAACCGAGTTTTCCAAATGATTTTCATTTGGAATCCTCGGTCAACACTGTGAAAGATCATGAGTTCAGAAATGTTGCAGAACTATTACGGGTCCACTACCTTAAATCAGTGGTTCTCAATGCCCGTTGCGAACGATTGCTAATGCTACATTATAAAGAAATGATGTTAAAAGCAGTGTTTCGTAACGTCACCTACTCATTTTTGATTTTTTTTCTAGGCATTAAAGGACATTAATCATCGAATTAAAAAAAGTCTACAAGTAAACTAACAGCGCTAGAATATTATACAATAAAGTCATTTCCTCCCATTAAATTTCATTCCATCCTTACGCATGCGCAGTTGTTACCATGCACAAACGTGCATGGTAAAAATTGGATTTTTTTCTGTCCCAGTGTCGGAGGGTAGCGTAGATGGGACAGGTTTACTAGTCTACCATTTAGATCACGTAATGATTTCTATGGTCACGTGGCCGGTAATGTGACCTTCCGGAGATACCCGAGAAAACACGAATAAAAACGAGTTTTCTCATTTCGTAATCAAAAGTCATAGGGTACCAGTCAACTCGGTCCATCGAATAACTCGGCCCAATAAACTTGGGCTCAACATATAGTTTATAGTAATACAGATTATTTTCCCCAAACTATGTACACTTTTTGGACGAACGATGTTTCCTCATAAATGAATGAAGATTGAATACTCTTGTATTTGTGATAAAAGTACCGAATAAATAATCGAAAATGGGGTCGAGTTATACGTTGGGCCGAGTTGCCGAAGGGCCGAGATGAAAATGGGCGGAGTCAACCAGTCATCAAATAATAGATCGGTTTAATCGGTCAGGGTTTAGACGTAAGCTCTATGGGCAAACCGGAAGAAGGGACTATCAAGTGATCTGGACAAAATCAAACATTTAATACTTTATATTCATGAAAATCGTTGTTTTGCGAGATGAGATGACAGTTATTGTAGGTTTTATAGGACTGCTTTGAAATTTTATCTTGTAAACAATCGTTGTGTAGAATACAATTGCAATTCTAAGGTAAAAGTAATTATCCCTCGTGACGAAATATCTAAAATTAGAATGAGTATTCTACAATGAGTGTCGCCCATGGGGCGACACAATAATAGATAATAATATCAATAGTTTTCAGTTTTCAGCGGACAAAGTAGTTCGCCCAAACTGCTACTTGTCACAAACAGCACTTGATCAAAGATTTCAGTCAAGGGTTTTTTTTTCATTAAAGTCCATGATATATCTCGTGATATATATTAGTCTGAAAATAATATAAACAAGATTTTTTGTTTCAAGTACATGTAAAAGGTTAGGTAATCTTAAAGAAATCTTATAGCCTAGTGAAGTTATGGAGTTTCATTGTATTAAACTTAGAATGATCATCTAATCATTGCATTTCAAGGGGTCAGCACAACACTATTGTAAATGCCTATATATTAATAGGCACTTACAATAGTGTTGCACTGACCCCTCGATTTATGAAGTAAAATTGTCCTAGCTGTAAGCATAAAAAATAAAGAAAATTTAAAGCAATATGCTAAAGATTCAAACGTCAAGGTGACGATGTCAAGGGATTTGATCACAGGAAAAGCCTATCTCACCTGTTGGATAATGATATAAGGTATAATGGCCATAGGTAGAAGCACTCAGAAAATATCAGCAATGTATTTTTTTTTTAAGTTTTTATAAGTACAAAAATGGTCAAGGACGAATTGCCAAGGACCTTGGTTACTTGTGAAAGCCTATCACCTAATGACTGCGTATATGAAGTAATGATGCCAATAGGTAAAAAAAATCAGAAATTATAAGCAAAGTTAAAGTTTTTTTGTTAAAGTTTTCCTGTGTCCATAAAAGGTCAAGGTCAAAATGTCAAGAATCTTGGTGTCCTGGTGAAAGCCTATCACATAGTGAGTGTGTTTACAAAGGAATAATGTCCCTAGGTAAAGTATTCATAAATTATTAGCAAGATTAAAGTTTTTTGGTTAAAGTTTTTGGTTTAAGATTTTGGTTAAAGTTATTCTAAGTCCTTAGAAGGTCAGGGTCAACTTCAAAAAGCCAAGAAGTTTGGTTTCTGGTGAAAGCCGATCACCTAGTAAGTGTGTGTATGAAAGAACGATGTACCAAAGTAAAACATATAAAAGATATAAGCAAGGTTAAAGTTTTTGGTTAAAGTTTTTGGTTGAGTTTTCCAAGTCCATAAAAGGTCAAGGTCTATGTCAAAACGTCAAGGCAGTTGGTCTTTAATGAAAGCCTATCACCTGGTGAGTGTGTATATGAAGAAATGATGCCCCTAGGTAAAACATTCAGAAAACAATAGGAAAGTTTAATTTTTTTGGTAAAAGTTTTTTTTAAAGTGCCAAAGTCACTGTCCCAAGGTCGTTTTGACATGGGTGCTTGTCTCAAATGAAAGCCTATACCATAATAAGTGTTTCTATAAAATATTAAGCCTCTAAGGTAAATATTGATAGAAATAAAAAAACAAACTTAACCTGATGCGGACGCCGACACCGATGCTGAAGCTGACGCCGACATCCGAGGGTATGCCAATAGCTCTTCCGAGACTTTCGTCCCGTGCGAGCTAAAAAAGGATGATTTTAAAAGAGAAGAGAATATTTTGTTTTCATGTTGGCATGACATAAGGGGGTTCATGTGTCGAAATCATTCGTTTCCTACTTCCCATGAAAACAAAAAAAAATGTGACCTATAGCCCGAAATATGACAATCTGAAAACCCTGTCAAAATATTTGGGAAAAAAAGATTACTTCCAAATTAAAGTCAATCATTTCTTAAACAAATCTTACACAAAAAGGTAGAATGCTCTCTTTAACCTCAGAAAAATCAGTCTGCAAAGTTTTGGTCTGACTGGGGTCGACACCTAGATAAAACACCTAGATTGTGACGGGAGAAATAGGGGAATTTCGTAATTTGGCGTTAAATTACAGTCGAAATTGCTCTCGAGAGCGACCAGTTCTAGGAAACGATCGTTTTTATGAGGCGACCATCATTAAATGTCCCTTCACCGCTGTAAAATCTCTGACAAAAGGACCTCTCTCTTTTTCTTCTTCTTCTTCTTCTTCTTCTTCTTCTTCTTCTTCTTCTTCTTCTTCTTCTTCTTCTTCTTCTTCTTCTCCTTCTTCTCTCTCTCTCTCTCTCTCTCTCTCTCTCTCTCTCTCTCTCTCTCTCTCTCTCTCTCTCTCTCTCTCTCTCTCTCTCTCTCTCTCTCTCTCTCTCTCTCTCTCTTCAAAACAAATATCTACACATCATGATATACAATGATTGTTTATCATTGCATCTGTGTTGTTGGACCCGATCAGAATCCCTTCAGTGAGATGATTCAAATGTGTTCCAATATCAAAGTTTTCTGTATGTTTTATTAGGTAATCCATTAAGCTATCAAATCACTTGTCTTATTTATCATGAAGTACCGTGTATAACGTCTATTCCGATAAGCGAATGAACACATATTGTACTGTACATTAATTTGTGCCAAGCACGTCAAAGCCTTTTGAGTTTATGATGCAATTAAACAGTTAACGTAAATTGCCGACAAACTCTCGACAGAATTAAATTGTTAAAGAGAAAACTTGCCAAATTGCGTGACGGCTAGGTCACACCTTGCCAGGTCAATAATATTTCGCAGTATACTATCGGTGAAAAGGTCACACTACTGACGCTTGGCATTGACGACTTTTTTCGTATTGATGACTTTCAACTGATTTGAACAAAGATTTATACATCAGAATGGACCCTTTTCTGTGACACAGCTTCAAGCACCAAACTGCTATATAAGGAGCAGGAAAAAAAGGCCAGGAAAAATCATCCCTAAATTATTTAATTGTAGATGAAAAAATCAGATTTCGCACATTCTGATTGGTTAACAAATTGATTATTTCTCAATGAAATTAATTTTAATTACGCAGCTTTTTTGTAAGCTTCCGCAAAAAAAGTAGTCCCATTAGAAAACTTCTTTAAAGTTTGACAAATCTTTACATTTTTGCTTCATGATATTAAATTATAAGATATGGAGATAATATTTGTTGATTTCATAGAGGGTGAGACTAAAAACCTAATCAAACTCATGTATGAATCCACTACCTCAATGAAATCAACTAATTCTCTCTTCACCTCTTAAATGTAGTAGAGTGTAAAAGGAAATTCACGCGGAAGTCCCTTTTCTATCATCATATGGCTAAATAATACCCTTTTTTATCTTCATTACCTCATGATTTGGAACATTTTGTGAAAAGACTGAAATAGCCGTCTATATACATGTAGGTAGACTTGTGTGTCAAAGGAAAGTTTAAGATTCAAATATATAGTTCAACACAATTAAAATTTTCGTGAAAAATATATCATATACGATTACTCCGTTCATGAAAAAATATTTGTCTTTTTTATATATTCATTTGTTTTTGCTGATTACTTATATGTTTAACGATAATAAAGATCGAGAGAACATGTTCCAATGAGCATTCTTGTATAATTTGAATTTTGCAAAAAAAAATCTCAAGAGTCAAAATTACAAATCGTACCTGGTGATTTCATTCATTGTTAGATTCTGCACTGCAATATTTCATTGGATATGCCATTTGAAGACGATTTCCATGAGATGATGCAAGGCAGCTCCAATATTAAGTTAATTCTTTAGCAACAACTTTAATTTTTGTAATCCGCAAAAGATGATCGTAAGTTAGTTAAACAGGCCCCAGGAACCGAAATTACAATACTTTTTCCCTGCTCGAATGAGAATCTTCTCACTTTTCAAATTACAGTTGCGATTCTAATGTAATACTAATATAAATGCTTGAACATAAAACCTATGAATTGTAAAAATTGATTATCATCTTTATGTTCATAGATTTGTATAAATTTAAATTTTGAGAAAATTCTCAGTTGAGCTGGAAAAAAAATGTATAATTTCGGGCCCAGCAATCAACCTAAAATCTTAAATCCAAAGCCTACTGAATTAAAAGATCATTTCAAACAAATTACTTAATTTGCTTAGAATTTTACAAAGTTTGTGTAGAAAGCGAAAGGTGTAGACTAAGATCATCTTGTTTTCTTATTCGGAACATCACTCGGCTATTTCCGTTAACTGCAACAGACCTCGGATGTATGTAAGGCGGATGAGTATGTAACAAAATAGACTAGTAACTATTTTCCAGGAGACCTCTAGAAATCACTTTAGGGAGGCCCGAAATGTAATGCAAAGTTATATAGTGGAAACTGTTCATCAACCTTTGCTGAACAAAATCTGCCCTGTCTGCAGTCCAGGAAATGTCTATTATCCAAATTACTGAGGTCAAAGGTCATCAAGTACATGAAGGCTATTACGGCAATATATCACTATTAACTGAGTGTTATTCTGCTTTTTTTAATGTATAATTGACTTAAATAGTTTAAATAATTATTCAATTCTATAGAACAAAATTTTACACAAACAAAGAGGAGCACTTCGGAACCTTTGTTGAAATCAAAGTACTGAAAGTACTGATATTTTAGGCATTAAAGTTTGTTTTCATTTTGTGCGTTACAAAACTGACCCCAAGCACATTTATCCATTATGTTTACTGAGAGTTGAAGTATTCAAGATGATTTGAATTTGCTTTTATCATCATTTGTAACATAAACTATGATCATTTTACTTCATACATGTGCAAAGATGTATTTATAAAAGTCCATATATATAAATAATGACATTGATTCCGACGACGTCGGATAATCCTCATGAAAATATTTTTGAAACTTGTTGAATAAAATTAATAAAAACATATATATGTGACCCGTCACGCGATAAAGGACCATCTGAGAATTGTGTAAAATAGACATTTGAAAAAGAGATTGGTTCTATTAATGGTCAACCAGAGCTTTATTTTCAAAAAATCTTTCATAGAAAGGTCATGTATCATCCTTGATTCAGAAAATTACTAGGGTGAGAAAAGTTTCGATCCTATTTAGTCTGCTCAGTCCGTGATGTCTTACTAGAATCGACACTTTGCTCACTTCCTAGATGGTCCCTTTACGCATGAAGGGTCACATGTTATAATCTGTTATTTTTTAAAAATTGAATCAAAACCCCCTCCAAAGGTATGTTATTGGTCTCAAACGGACGTGACATCACTCAACACCAGTATGCCATACAAAGATGGCATTACTGCACTCAAAGAAGTTTGAAACACAAGGTATGTCAAAAATAAGGCAAACATGTTGATTCTTTTGTAAAAAAGACTTTTATTCTATCAATCAATGTGTAAACAGTGAATGCTTATTGGTTATAAAGTAAAGTAAGTCAATCTAGAGTCTAACAGGTTTGATGCTTACACGTATAGTTGAAGATCTGTTTAGTTTTATTTTTGGTTGTTATTCTCGTTTGTTTTTTTCGGTTATTTGAGACTTGTGTCTTATGACCTTATGTTAGAATAATCGTAAGGTTTACGGTTCCCGTAGAACCGCGCGATGGTCGCATTGGCATCATACTGTTATTAGGGACCTGGTGAAAAAGACCCCACTCACATGCATTTTGAATTGAATCACTCGGTCAGCGCTTCATTCTTGATATTCCAAACCATCTCAATAAAGACAGGCAGGTCTATTTAGGTAACAATACGTGATTAAACAGGATCTACCAGTCTCAACCAAAAACGTTGAATTCATTCGAAAGTCGCTCATCCCATTCATTTCAATCCTAAATCATTCCTTTTGTCAATTTCACGATATTATTAGGTGCAGGACGCCGAGAATTAAAGATTAACAGGCGCCGTACGGACTACATAAGTCTAGTGTAAGCTAGGCTAAAAGGAAGGTCCATATTCAACTTTATCACCTTCAAAAGAGCGTATTCAGAGCAAACTTTATTTATTTATTCATTATTATTTTATCAAAAAATCATCATTTAAACTTTTCGAAACCATGAACTAGGGAAAAATGTGTGAAATGCACTTGATTTCTGTTTTCCTGATGTCGGCAATGTTACAAGCCTACCCCGATGAATTATTTTTGGTGAACGAAATTTTCGTTCACCAGTGTTATATACTGTGTATGGAAATCCTGTAGGATCTTAATAGGTTTTAAATAAAGCAGTACCCCTTTAGATTCAATTTAGCATCTCTAAACTCTTCTCTCTAAAAAATCACTGTTTATTTCGTTAAATGCATGATACTAGCATTCTCCATCAAGTGAAGATAATTAAAATTACCCTTTAAAACACAAAATTATCTTGGAATGTCTATACGAGCGAATTTTTGATCGGCGTAAGATTGTCGAGACTTGAGAGCAAAAACAAAGTTTGTGTTTGTACACTGTAAAGACAGATACTGTGTTTTTGATTTAAACCTTCGCTATTGCAACCTGTAGTAATTTGCAGGAAATGTGTGTATATTGAGGTCGTGAACTCTTGAACTTCTACACACCCCTGATTGGCCATACCACACGTGATGACCTACTACGATTTTACCTGCCTTCTTATGAATGAAGTCATTGCTTATAAGTTACGAAAGGTCAAGGTTACAAACGAATGGAATGTTCCTGCCGCATTTCTCCTATTAAACGCGCCCGAGTGCGATGCAAAACGTCGTGGAGGCGCTATTATTTCAGAGTCTTTTACTTAATTAAAAAAACAACAACGTATTTTTGTACCTAAGAGAAGTAAACTGTTAACATGTTCGTAATTATCGATTGAAATACGTACGCTACCCAATACGTTTTTCTATTTATCTATTAAGGCTATAGATTTAAAAAATAAAATAAAATGTTAGCTAATGAATTGTAATTCTGTCATTTAAAGTCATCTATTGAAATACGGTCACCCTCGACCATTAATTGCAGCTTTCAAAAGCAAGTGATTGTGTTAGCAGAAGCCGAGATTATTATTATTGTTTTTATTTGTACAAGATAGGAAGTTCCAGGCGATGCAATATTCAATGTTCCGCTACCGATGGACAAAGCGGTCTAATAAATCATTACCTATTCACGCATGAATTAAATAATCCTGGGGCCTGTTTCATCAAAACATTTAGGACGTACTTTTGTCTTACCTATGACTTACTACATATTAAGTTCAAAAATCATGTATCACTAATCTATCAATACATATGTTAAGTGATTGTTGTTGTGACTGGATCGAAAGTCATCAGTAAGACAAAAATATGTCCTAAATGTTTTGATGAAACTGGCCCCTGTATCAAATACTAAAATTTCGTGATGTGTAAATGCAAGTGTTTCGTAGTGAAAACACAACACGTCTGGAGCTAGCTGGGTCACCGCGTGTCGGCACCCTTTGAAGTCCCAAGATTCTTGCAAGCGGCGACGTCGCTTTTGAAATAAGTCACACACGAGATTTTAAGGGGGTTCTCCTATTTTAACAGTATGAATTGTGACTAGGATTTAATCATTTGACTCGGATATTTTGTATATTTGCAGAAGGTGAAATGATTTCAGAAATATTTTCGTAACAACGAAAGGGGATTTTGTTCTTATGTGACTTATGAAGAATAACGAGAAATAGTTTTAATTTTGTGTTTAATTTTAACCTTTCGCGCTTCCGGAAGACTGCGCGATTTAGGACGCCCTAGTTTTTCAGATGTTGAACGATCTTTTAATGACGCAAACAGCCTTATCCTGATAGGAATTTAAGATAGTTAACCCACAATGTATTGAACGTCTCGTCGTGGAGTAGCAGCTATTGAAATTAAATTCGAGACCGGATTTTTCACCACGGACCGTGGACGGTTGGATGTTGTTGATCGTATAGTCAAGGGCCTGGGAATCGTATTTATGGGGGTGCGCGTTTATTAGGGAGGGCGCGTCTACAAGGTGAATACGGTATATTTAGTCCAAATTCTCATTGAAACATAAACACGCACCACTTGACCGTGACCAACCTTGATGTGAAGTAAATTTAACCCATTGCATACTTGTGTAATGTAAATATCTTCGGTTACGGGTATTTTTGTATCATATTACCCAAATCCCATTTCCTGTTTTTTTTTTGTTTTTTTTTTTTTTTTCCAACAAGGACGGGAAACAGGGGATATAGCAATCTCGGTACGACTTACTGTCAATATATGAATGTCGTAAATAGATAAATAAATAAAAGAACCAAATGAACAAATATCCCAACACGATAGACCTAATTTCAAATTTTAACATCGAATGGATTTTTTTTCAAAGTACTTGACATCGTAACTACAACTGTATAGTAGCGCTTCTATCCCTCGGATGGCTCTAGAATTTCCTCAATACATTCATTCATCTATTTGTTTTACCGGAAGTATGTAAAATATTACAAAAAACGAAATTTGGATTGTGAATCAATCGCCTGTGGACTGGAGCACCTTTACCTAACATGGAAATTGGTATTTCTCGCACCAGAACTATAATTAGCATGCAACCGTACGTAACTGCCATCTTCTACCCTCTTAGGTTTACGATTATCCGCCGTTTGGTAGGAGCAATAGAATTTAAACAACGACTATATTTACCTTTGTACATAGATTTTATCGAATTGGGTTTTTTTTTTTTTTTTTTTTTTTTTTTTTTTAATTCTTTTTTACGCAATGGCATCAGATAATTATTCTTTCACAAGACTGAATATTACCGAAAGAGACTAAAACCCTGTAATAACAATTACGAAACAGCGGTCTTTTAATTCGGAGGATGGGGGGACCCCATTCAGGTCGTACCAAAGACATAGCGGATAGCGTTTAAAAGTCAAAATGCAGAAAGACTGCTGTTTAATCTGCTAAAATATAGGTTCCGCATGAGGAAATTGAATTACCTTTCTGGCTGCTATTTTTTTTTTTTAGTTAATATAGGAATCATTAGTCTAGACACTATAGTTGCCTGTTTTCTTTTCTCTAGGCTTATCGCTCTCTGTCTATCGGTCTGTCTCTGTCTGTCACTCTCTCTACCTTTCTTTTCCTCTCTTTCTCTTTCTTTGAATTTAGAATTTTGACGAGACACTTTCCCTTGATTATTTTTTTAAAAATTATAATTTCTCTTTTCTCAACGAATTCAATATATCACTTTAGAATGCCAACAGATTCGTTCACCATCAGTACTTTCAGTGCTTTGATTATTTATCGTCTTCGGGTGTCAAACACTAGTTACTAAAGCCATGTTTAGGCTGTATTTCCAATGTATTGGTCGTCCAGTGACTAACCCCCCCCCCCCTCATTTCCCTGTTTTGCTTGTTTAAATCCAGAAGACATAGTTCAAAGTGCCTCTGTTCTTATAAATTGAATAAGCATTGTTACGTGCTTCTCACAAAATGGATCTTAAATACACTTATGTTTTCTAATAAAAGTAAATAATCCCATACTTTACTCATTATCTGAAATTTCTTCAAAGAACCTATTCTTCTCTTTTTTAATTCAAGTCCTTCTTCTCTGTCACATCCTCAAGCCTGGTCGTGACTAAAAATACCGTGTCACAAACCTATTTTGAATGTTTGTATTGAAAAAAATTGAAATGTTTCTAAAAAAAGTATGAGTAGGCATTTATCTTGCTTAGATATATTACTTAGGCATGTAAAAATATTTCACAACGGCTACACAAAGATGCAAATGCGTGACCGGCGTAAAATATAAGCGCGACGGGTTATTGATGCTTATAAGTATGAAACGATATTGTCAATGCGAATTTTCTATGTCAGTGTTTAGGATTCATACTGTTGCCTCGAAAATAAGGGAATTGCTATTAGGTAAGCATAATGACACATGCTTTTTTATACGAACTGGATTTGATTTTAATGCCCTAAAAAGTCTGTGCAATATAAATGAAATTTGTCCAGCAGTTTTTATTTAAATTAATTACAAAAACATACGCAAAATTCGGGGAAAAAAAACCTTTTAAACTCGACTATTCGTAGAAAAAGGGGTCTATTCCGGTCACCAGGCGTCGGCGTCAGTGTCTGCATCGGCATAATGCTTTGGTTAAGTTTTTTCTTGCAAGTGTTTAAAATCCCTGTTTGTACTAAAGCTATGGCTTTGAAATTTTACACATGCTTCTGTGATCATCAACCTCTAGACAAAGATTCATTACTCTGATATTGAATTGAGTGGAATTTTAACCCTTTTCGAACTTAGAATTCTTGGTTAAGTTTTTACGTGCAAATGTTGTTTATCTGTAATATTTCTGTTTCTATTAAAGCTATTGCTTGGAAATTTTACAAATGCTTCTGTGACCACAATATCAGCCTCTAGACAAAGATTCATTACTCTGATATTGAATTTAGTGGAATTTTAAACCTTTTCGGACTTCTTCTTGGTTAAGTTTATCGTGCAAATGCTGTATGTAAGTTATAACTCTTTTTCTACCTAGGCGTTTGCTTGGAACCTTTACACATGATTTGTGACCATAATATCAGCCTCTGGACAAAGATTCATTAGTCTGGTATTGAATTTTATAGAATTTTAACCTTTGTAAGACTCAAAAATTCTTGGTTAAGTTTTTACGTGCAAAAGTTTTACATCGGTTATATCTCTAATTCTAGTACAGCTATTGCTTTGAAACTTTGCACATGCTTCTGTGATCATAATAACTGCCTTTATACAAACATTCAAATCTCTGGGATTGAATTTAGTGGAATTTTTACTCTTTCCGTACTTAAAAATCTTGGTTAAGTTTTTACGTGCAACTAACGTACATCTGTAATATTCTGGTTCTACTAAAGCTTTTGTTTGGAAACTTTAGACATGCTTCTGTAACCATAATATAAGCCCAAAGAAAAAGATTCATTATTCTGATATTGAATTAAGAGGAATATTAACAGCTTTCGGACTTAAAAATTCCTGGTTAATTTTTTACGTGAAAATATTGTAAAATGTATATTAGTTACATCTCTAATTTTTCTTAAGCTAATGCTTGGGAACTTTGCACGTGATTCTGCGTCCATAATTTCAGCCTGTAGACTAAGATTAGGTACTCTGATATTTAATTTAGTGGGATTTTAACCCTTTTCTGACTTAAAAATCTTGGTTATGTTTTTATGTGCAACTGTTTTATATTAGTTGTAACTCTGTTTTTACTAAAGCTATTGCTTTGATACTTTGTACATGCTTCTGTGACTATAATATCAGCCTCTAGACAAAGATTCTTGACTCTTGACTTTTGAATTTCATTTAATTGAATCCAATGTCGATATTAATTTGCTATTACTATCCAGCATTAGGAATAGTCTAGCTTCGCTGTACTCCGACAGCTCTTGTTTCTAAGCCTGCTCATAGGTTTCGTCAATGGTTCATGGAGTAAAATTTAAACAGATCTTTAAAAGGTGTCAAATGGTACTGTATTTTATCCTTAATGGTTTAGTTAATTTGATTTAGAATTAGTCTTTAATCTCGTAGAACCGTTGTTTAAGAATAGACAAACACTGGTCCAAACTTCAGTCATCTCAGAAGTTAACTCAGAAAAATATTCCCTGGGGAACCAGTTGTA
Source organism: Fragum whitleyi (assembly GCA_948146395.1). Lineage (NCBI taxonomy): Eukaryota > Metazoa > Mollusca > Bivalvia > Cardiida > Cardiidae > Fragum > Fragum whitleyi. The sequence goes on along the minus strand of OX411547.1, from coordinate 39,024,542 downwards.
GCTTAATACCAAAGTCACTTCGAGACATTCTTGTTAGAGCGAAATTAAGTACTGCTGCAACCAATGACTATCTCAGAAATTCTGGAACAAGTAAAACACGGAGGTCTCAAATGTGCATTTTCCTGGAAGGCATGCAACTTTGAAATCTCATCTTGGCAATGAACTACAATTAGAGGTTCACAAAGTTTCAAATGTTGTGTACCTCATCACATGTACGATTTTCCACAAACATTCGTGAACCTAGCAACATATCAACAAGCGCATAATTTCGCACCGATCCAACTGGGAAACTTGTTAATTCAATAGTTCTCCAGTTACAGAACCTTTTAACAAAGTCGACCACTCATTCTACGATGCTGTCCTGTGTTGCATTGAAGCCATCAGCAAATGATGCTCATATCTGTGCTATGTATAAAACATCTTTTTAGATTGAAGTATGCCAGCATTGGTTTTTTCTCATTGCTTGACTTCTAGCAAAAATGTTAATTTTGTTTTTCAACTGCCTAGAGTTCAAGGTTATGTTCGAGCAATAGACCAAGGGGACAGCCATATATACATTTATATTTGAGTGTTGAATATAACTATGTAAAATGTATCACATGAATTGATCCGTATGCTAAAGTTATATTATATGTTGCTTTTATCCAAACATTCTCCGTTTACAACTGAAGTACTTTAGTACTTTGATCTTTTATTTTTGACTAATTTGCTGCTATTTTGCAAATATATAGTTATGTGAATATTATTTACATATGAACAGTTTTATAATACTAAAAACCTCGATTTATTTTGATCATATCATCAAAAAATTGTGCATTAATACGACTTTTTACTGTTTTGCACTCCATGACCTTTGACCTCTGTACTGACCTACAAAAGGGATTGTGAATCTGCAGACAAGCCTAGCAATGTTCCTCATATATTGGGCAAGCAAAATATCATTGTCTGCATCCATTACAAACCGGGCCTCCCTGGTCTCAAAATTTGAGATTGGATCACTAGTCTAAAATTGGGCATTTTGTTAGGCAGAAACAGTGTAAGAAAAACTAGCGCGGAAACAACCGGCGCTATCTTAAGATTTATATCTTTTACGGTAAATAACGGCTGAAAAATCTTAATTTTTGAGAATGATGAACCATTCTCAAAAATTAAGATTTTTCAGCCGATATTTCAGAATATAAAGATATTTATATAAGGATACGATGGTTACACGGCAGTGACTTAAACGAGTAGCGTTGGTGACGTCAAATGTTTTCACTCAAAATTTCGAGGGTTAATCCCATTTAAACTGACGTCATCGAGTTTTTTTCTAAGGTTTCCCCGTAATTTTTAAAATAGTCAGTCTATGTACATCCGAGGTTGATCGTGAGATTGGCCGAGTGGTGTTCCGGGTGCTTGTTTTCTGTCTTTGTATATAATCTTAGTAAAGCAGGAATATGCCATGGACAGCGTGATGGATATTCTTTATAGATCATAGCTACAACTAGAGTCACATAAAAATCGGTGACGCCGATTCATCGGAAATTTCTATTTTTAGTAAAAGAAAAAGACCTCACCGATGCATCGACGATCTAAAATGTAAATCCACTTTTGAATCGGCCGATGCACCGATCAGTCATCGATTAGTCGTAAAATTTATCACCAAATACTTCTAAGGACGTCGGCTTAGAATCGTTTATGTGACACTTGCCATATAAGACACAAATTGGACAGTGCAAATGCGCATACTGATCTAAGTCGTTGCTTTGCATTCTCATGAATTTAAAGGCACAAAAACCGTGCAACACGCACCTTTTCACCGTTTCTTTCGTCCTACCCAAGGATCCAGGTATGCCTGTTGACAATCGTGCGGACAATGTTCGGCCCTGAAACGAAAAAAATATAAGTAAATCGTTATCATTATCCCCCCCCCCCCTTAGAAAAAGATGGGGTATATTACGTTGTCGTCGGTCGGTCCGTCGGTATTCAAAATTATTCAAGGTATTCAAGTATTCGAGGTAGAATCATGACAGTTAACAGGTGAACAGATCTCATTAGGGAATAGTGTAGTACACAAGTATCAAAACTATACTCATCATAATTTTCAATTATTGTCCTTTGTTAAATTTAACGGGGCATATCTAAAAAATATGCAACTTATAATCATGAAATTTCACGGGTATTAAAAATCTCAGTGAGGAGAGGTTCAGAGCACAAGAGCCGTTACTTTACTCGTCATATTTTTTGTTGAGTTTTTGCCCTTTGTTAATTTGCATCGCCCTCCTCATGGGGGGTGGGGGGGCATAAGTTTTTTGCTTTATCTCTTGTTTAACTTGTGATTTAATCATTAAATTCACAACTTTTTCCATATTTGTCGGTATGTTACTGGCGTTTCGTTGTTAATAAAAACATTAACATTAACAGGACCAGCAGTTTAGCTTTCGGAAACACGGCATTGGAAATGGCAACGCTCTAAAACATACGAACTTTGTCATTTTCAATGTTGTATCTATTCTGTAATCCTTTTGTTTTTAATTAAGTTTTGTTTATGAAAAAAGTTGTTCTAATAATGTATGAATAAAATAGTATATTATAATGCATTTTGTTTTACCTGTAAATAAGCAACAATACCAAAGTGTACAGTGTCAACGTTTACCTTGCAGGTACCTAAGAAGCAAAACCAACCCTAAAAACGGGTCCTCTCAGAGTCTTTGTAAAATCACGAATAATGTCGAAATCGGATCATCTTGGTTCATATATTGGATCATCTTGGGTCATGTAATAGATCAATTGGTCAAATCAGAGAGAAAACGAATAGACGCTTGAATTGCCTTCTGTACATAGTCAATCCGAATATTGATCGAAAATCTTGCGATGTGTTGTCTCAGACAAGTTCGAAATTCAGGTTTGATACTAGCTCACGAAGTAAAGTGAAAGCAAGTTCTTGTAGATACTCTTGATGTCACATTTTGCCAAAATCAACCAGAAACATAGTCATAATTATTGTCACACACACGCGCACACTAACACATTAACAGACACACACATACGCAAATCACACACAACACACACACAGATCACCACACATACAACCACATAATACATACAGCTGAAAAGAACAAACGCTGAGACAAATTACATAATTTTTAAAAAATACATCAAAACTCCATTCGGAACACCACTCGGCTAATCTCACGATCAACCTCGGATGTACATAGACGGACTATTTTAAAAAAAAAATACGGGAATCCCTTGGAAAAACTCGATGACGTCAGTGAGTGAAACATTCGACGTCGCCAACGCTACTCGTTTAAGTCACTGACGTGAAACCATCGAATTCTAGATCTAATATGAATATCTTTAGATTCATAATTAACGGCTAAAAAAATCTTAATTTTTGAGAATGATTCGTCATTCTCAAAAATTAAGATTTTTCAGCCGTTATCTACTGTAAACGATATAAATTTACAGTGCTAGTTTTTCTTACACTGTTTCCGCCTAACAAAATGCACGATTTTGTTACATACCCATCCGCCTTACATACATCCGAGCACTCGGGAACCATCGGCGATTCTACAGAATAGACCTCGGGAATAATAAGGGCGCAGCCATGAAAGCGCGTCATATTGAACGTGGGTTTATATGACGGCACAAACATAACTAAGGATGACGTTGCGAAAAATAAAATCAACGTAAGGTAAGAATTGGGTATGTTATAATTTGAAAACAAAACGCAGTGTTTTACTGCGTTTTGCTTTCAAATTATAACATGCCAGAATGATCTTCACAGACAGTCGGAAAACATTAAAGGAATATACTATTCTTCCAGCGTATTAACCAAAGTACCGAAAAATTGACTAAAATTACTACACTTACGTCCGAGGCACTTTCCAGTTTACGGAAAAGTCCGAGTGATGTTCCGAAAGACATCCGAGGTCTGTTGCAGTTTACGGAAATGGCCGAGTGATGTTCCGAATGATCAAAGCTCCTGTCACCTCTAGAACTACTTTTAGGTTAAGTCATGTAAAGTGGTATTTTTCTCCTTTTTTATTTTTTTTTTTTTGTCAGACAAAAATTAACTATTTTGCGCCTGCGCCCCGTGTTTAACAAGGGCAAGTAAACATTAGAAAGTGAATTATTCGAACACGTATTCAAAATTCAATTTGATTTTCGATTGAAGGTTGATGTTTTTTTAGAATAACAGTCTGGAGAGAGAAAAATGAGTTTACGCAATAGAATAAATTGGAATGATCGGATAAGGCAATTTTGAAAATATATTTCAAGTCATGGGCCAATTATGATATAATGAATCAAAAAAACAAATGTAGGAAAAGCAGAATTTTGGGAGACGTTCCTAGGTCAACAAGTCTTACTACTTTTGAAGATTACGGTCAAGAGCTTTTCATAAAAAGTAGTGTCTACTCTTGTTAAATTTACAATACATTCTTCTGCCAGACAACTATGCATTTAAAAATTGCATATATACAAGGTTCTTTATATCAAAAGGTAGTGATTTAAGTGCGGTCTAAGAGAGACGACAACCAACAATCTTATTGACTAGTAAACTATTAAACTTGCATTCCCTGTCTGAGAGACAGCGAGTAGTGTATAAAATTTCATGGAATCTGATTGCCTGTATGGTGAAACTGGTCAAGTTAACAACTAAACTATCAACTATACTACTGCTTTTGTTGAAGTCGACGGTTGTACTATCCTAGCAGTACAGTAAAAGGATAAGAAGAAACGGGCGACACGTTCTCATTTCTACATACTCCTTCGCTATATATCTCATTTAATTGATATATCTAAACAGAAAATCTAAACTCAAAAGTTGGCTGAAAGTAATTCATTTATTCTTTCTTTTCCTTTAGTAAATTTTACCGTATTTTTATCGGTATTTGTCAGAATCTCGAGATTTTTTAACAATTCATTTAGGCTTATGAGGCGGCTTGTGGTGCAGTTTGTGAGATTGCCAAAACAGACGAGATAACTTATCTACTTGGTAAAATGAGAGAAGAATCCAAACAAGAAAACATTGCCTCACATTTTAAATCTATGTTCATTTATATACCTTGATCAAGAATCTTCTCATGACGCTCATAACCTTCGATAAATTAGTTGTTGTAACGTCGTTTTAGTCGCCTTGAAAATATCCGTCCGTCACTCAGAGTAGTACAGTTGTTTGGCGTTGTGTAAATTTGCGTTATACTTCATTTGTCATACATTTAACAATGTTACTCGACTTTTCTATTTTTTATTATTTTAACCCACTGTTCATGTACTCGTATTATTTTATCTTCATGTTGCAATCTTGTAATATATTCAGAAAAAAAAGTGTTTATTTTCATTTCCATCTTGGTTATTTGACCTGCCCTGAGAATCAAGTTCCTAAAATCGTAGATGTGCCACTAAAATCTTTTGGGTACAAAATGAATAAAGATTTTGGTCACATATCGCATATATGTAGTTCCAATTCTTTTCTTTTGAAACTGAAAAAAATATGCGAAAAATGCATTTTCATTATTTTGCAATCATGATACTTATACAAGATTAGACGTATTTCATATATTTCACCAAAATTCCACCAGAAACTCCCACCTTCAGTACTTTCGATGGTTTTCTTTGATATTTGTAAGTGAAAAATTCATTTTAAGCTCTGGTCGCGAAAGGGCATCATTGCGTCGTACCGATTTTCCATGGTTCTCTTTGTTGAAGACATGTATTGCAAAATTTTCCATGTACATATCAGCCATACTGGTGGGGGGGTGTATATGTATGTCGACAAAATCACATTAAAGGATAATTAGTCCTATGATAAAATACTGATCAATAACCGTACTCCTCGTTACGCGTCGATCGTTAAACAAAACGAATATTCAAGCCTAAATATGCACCCAATTCGGATGAACCTGTCCCATTCAAGATAGTGATAATGAAACACGGCTTTAAACAATTGAAAACAGAGGGATAGCGGTTTAGCTTTCGTTTAGTTTTGACATTACCAAGGAGTTTACTTTGCCTTGAAAAGTGAAACAGACAATTCCGTGACGCACGGAAACGCCAATCAGTTTCAACTTACGTTTTACATAATTTTTCGCATATTTTCGTAAGCTGTCCGTTTAATTGTTGTTCAGGCGAATTTCCTCGTCTCCCTCCTTGAGAATTACCATTTTGACCTCCCTGTGAATTTCCACTGTTACCTTCTTCGTTCTGATTATTGTCTGTTTTTGCCCGGTTTTCCTTTACAATACCGGATATGACGAAAATCAGGAGCAATGCTGTAACCTTACTCCACATCTTTGAAATGGACTGGAAAATAGGTAAAATGGCTCTTGCTTCAACATACGCAGTATATTCTAAATCGTTTTTGGCGAGACTTTTACTCCAGCTAATATTTACGACCGATTTAAAACGCGAAACGAGATTTTTGCTAAATATTTGTAAGATAAAAAAAGTAAAGAATCAACCGACGTACCAGGACTACATGCTTTTGTCTTTTGTTTCGGCTACAAGTTCAATAATAATCGAATGCATGGCTAAACGAGAATGTAGAGGTAACATCTTTATGCAGAGTTATTTCATAAACCGTAAATGCCCTAATACAACACCGGGGGTTAATAAGAATCATCATATTTCTATAAGAGAGGGGTAGGGTTTTATTAGAGGTTAAAGTTATTAAGACATGGAATACTGACCATGATTATTATTATTATTATTATTATTATTATTATTATTATTATTATTATTATTATTATTAATATTACTACTACTACTACGACTGCAAAAAAAGAAGTGCAAAGTCAAGATCGTATACAAAGATTATTTTCATTTAGGCATTTTTACCCACTCCGTTGGACAATCGCCTTTCTAGGTAGGTCAAACCGCCTACCATTATCGTCGATTAGGCCTATTTGGGTAATGAACTTTAACAATGTTTTGATTTTCACTTTCAAGTTTGGACAGGATAAAATATGTTAAATGACCACAACCATATCCAAGACGTTCTGTAAGGCTAATTCCAATTGGCAAAATGTATATGTGTTAATTTTACAAATTAATAGATGATGATTCATGTGTATCAGAGGAAAATGCTAAAGGGACAAAGAAATAAACGGGCGCAAAAGAGAGAAAATACTAAGGACCTTTTGCCAAAACCTATTTCGATCGTTTTGCCCCCAAATAGTACAAGACGGTGGATTTGGTAAAGAGACATAACAAAGGGGCTTACTTAAGTAGATGCCCCCTTGACCGGGATTAGTAAAAATCACTGTGGGCAAGTGATTTTTGAATGAGGCTTGCAAATAAACTGCCTACTTTCAATGGGCAAGAAGTGTTTTACTGTGGGCAAGTAAGATTTGAAAGAAACTTCCCCAACGGGCAAGTGGAAGCAAAACGTATGGAAACCCCTGCATAACAAACAAAATTTTCCGATTTTCATTACTTTGGTTAAATGGTCTTTTGTTAATAGAAACAGGTTTCTTTCCATAAGTTTTTAAAATATCTAACAAATGTACTACTTAATTAATACCAGATTACCAAAATTACATGAAAAACCCGGAAAACAAACAAATGTTGGCAAACTACGCAATTTTGAAGAATAATTATCAAAATTTTTACAAACATTTAGGCAACAAACAAAAGAATCATGATAATAATATGCACAAAATAAATCATGCATAGCGATTTTCTATTGGTAGGCGTAGTGTCCCACCTTGGTGATTTGTTCAACCTAACCCTTGCTCTGTATGGCGCATGTGTCGAAAACAAATTCTATATGTACACAGTAATGGTTGCGTAAAAAGATATCCTCGACAGCGGCACTCATCCTTCCGATAATTTGCCCCCACGAATGGGTTGATAACCATAGAGCTATGTAGGATAGCAACTGAAGGCTAAGAAAGGATTTAAGGTTCATGTAAAGTGTTTGAGACCCATTTTTAAGGGCATTCATTTGCCAAGAAAAAGCAGCATGTCCAGGAATATTATATATCAAAATGAAGCTATTTATGAGCACAAGCAGTTGAAAAACATAAGACTGTTATAACTATAGAGGTATAGACAAAACATTGTGGAAAAGGGTCATTTTGTACAGAACAAGCAACTGCACGACTGTTGGATAAAATTGGCTCATATTTTAACAAAGTCTAGCCTAAAGTACCATCCAGGTAGTGCTACAACCATTGGTATAAAACTCGGCGCCAAAACGTAGTTATGCAAGCATTTTATTTTGACTTATTTTATAAACACATATGTCGTATATGTCATTCTAATTTTGTAAACGTGTAGATCTTTTTAGGGTATGGTGTGTTATCACAACATAAATAGACATTAATTGTTTATATACCTGTAAGGTTGTTTAGCAATATATCAATTTCTATTTCACAGAATGATAAATATATAGTAATATTGTAGATTATTGAATTAAAAGAAACTATAATTTGAAATAAATCGCAGAAAATATTTCACAATATTATGGTGTGATGTTGCACCATACCTTACATCTATTTTGAAAACAGACCAAACCGGTTTGACATGTATGTTGACAAAATAAATGGAAATTGATTGTTTCAAAAGAGCCTTTTGAGACTGAGTTTTATATCTAAGGTTGTAGCACTACCTGGATGGTACTTCAGACTGTACTTTGTTAAAATACAGGGCAATTTTATGCAACCGTCATGCAATTGCTTGTTCTGTACAAAATGACCCTTTTCCACAATGTTTTGGCTATGCCGCTATAGCTATGGCGGTCTTATGTTGCCTAACTGCTTGTGCTCACGAATAGCTTCATTTTGATATATAATATACCTGGACATACTGCTTTTTCTTGGCTAAAGAAGTGCCCTAAATATTGGGTCTCAAACACTTTACATGAACCTTAACGGTAGTACCGGTGCGTGAAATACGAGAAATACATTAATAGGTACTCTATATTCGGAACACCACTCGGCCAATCTAACGATCAACCTCGGATGTACATAGACGGACTTTTTTTTTAAATTACGGGAAATCCTTGGAAAAACTAGATGACGTCAATTAAAATGGCGTTAGCCCTCGAAACTGTGAGTGAAAACATTCGCCGTCGTCAGCGCTACTCGTTTAAGTAACTGACGTGAAACCATCGTATCCTAACATAACTATCTTAAGATTCTTAAATAACGGCTGAAAGATCTTAACTTTAGGGAATGATTCGTCATTCTCAAAAATTATGATTTTTCAGTCTTTATTTACGGTAAAAGATATAAATCTACAGTGCTAGTTTTTCTTTCACTGTTTCCACCTAACAAAATGCACGGTTTTGTTAGATACCTATCCGCCTTACATACATCCGAGGTCTGTTTCAGTTTACGGAAATAATCGAGTGATGTTCCGAATGAGGTTCTCTAACCTCCGCGATTATTGAAAGTGCCATTTAAATCCCATACAATCAAACAAATTTGGTTACGTAAAATGTAAAAGTTTTCACACGAAGTAGGAAATTCTGGTGAGGTTTTTGAGACAATTCAAGATATCGGGGCTGATTTCGCACACAATAATCGGCCAAAGAAAGCTGAATGCTCATCAAAAAGACCTAGATACAAATGAGACCCACCAGGCGAAACAAATTTCGAACAATTATATTTATTCAAATATTTTTTTTATATAAATATTTTTACTCACAAATTGAGATTTATATATTTACTTATTATTCATATATTATTTTTTTCAGTTCTATTAATAATGGAATGGAAATAATCAAAATAAGCGAATTAATTGAACTGACAAATATTGGGATTAAAACATTATTCATTCTTAATCTTATAATTCGCGATATGCAATTCAATTGCACCAATGAATTCATCTTCCTTTTTGCTCCGAGAAAAGTCAAAGAAAATTTTTCTACTCACAATCAGTCAATATTAAAAATTCCGTTAATAGTGGCGAAACGTACGTAAGATATAAGTACGGGATTCGTGCGTCATTCATAGATCCTTACCAAATAAATGCCAAGTTTATATGTACCCGATATGTTTACTTATATTTGGAAACCTGTTCCTTTTAGATAGGAAGCATGAGTTTGGCTACAGAAATGTGTAGATACGACATTTAACTTGCCACGAAATAGTATCCAAAAATGGTACAACAACACGCATCAACTTAGGCTGTTTTTTCCGCATTTTGGTCGTGCTCTGACAAAATATCACCCGATTTCATCTAAATCCTAATGATGCGTTTAGGTATTTGTTCGTTGTCGATTAAAAATAATCAATTAATAGATCGTTTCCTGTTATGAACGGAATTGACCAAATTTGAAATGCGATCAAATGAAAAAATAATTTAAAACGTATAGTTGGGATAAAATGCATTATTCACTTTGTATACTGAACAACAAAATACAGCATTATTTACGGTAATGGTTGAACTAAGATTATACGTTGTCGTATGAAAATGTGACTTGGCATTCCGCTATTGACACTGTCCAAGCATCACAGTCTGTGTAGAACTTCATTTTTACAATCTCCCTTTTTTATTACGGTATATTTATAATATGACCTACGTCGCCGGAGTGAAATAATCCCGTTGAATATTTTATGTTAAAAATATTACACTAGTGGAATAACTATGCAAATGAGCTCAGAGCGAATAGCAACATTATTTTGTAACCGCGAAAATGACGTCATAATCTGTTTTGTGACGTCATTTTAATAGACGTAACAAGTTTCGCGGAAAATTGAAACGTTGGATTTCAAGAATTTTGACGATTTTTTTCGCTAAAATTCGGGTCATTTTATAAACAGAATATAAAATTTGTGCTCATAAAATACAGAATTTATTAAACTCGTCATCTAAAACAGATAAAAACTCGGCGCAGCCTCGTTTTTATCTGTTTATAGATGACTCGTTTAATAAATTCAATATTCAATGACCACTTATTCAATATCCTCTATATATTAAGTAGGACAACCGGGGCTGTTGTGCCAAGTGCTTTGGCATTTCAAAGTATGCCTGTCAGTTACGACTGCGTTACGTTTATAGATCCAATTCTCCTATATTCTCTCATGGTCTCCTCGTTTGGTCCATAGTGGCTTGAAAAGCGACTGCCGTAACCGCCGGTAACATATTGTAAACAGCAGGTAAAGGTAAAATGTCGGCTGTTTAAATCTGTCAAGTCATGAATAACATAATTTGGTTTCTAGGCACGCTTTAGACATTATTTCGTCGTTGTGCGATCCATAGGCCGTATATTCGTATTTTTCAAACTTCAGTTACACTGTTTTTGTGGCCAACAACTACAGATTAACCCAAATTTCCTTCAATATCCGTACTCGCTTTCATAACAGAATAGTTCAGATGATTTGATCTCGGGCCCGCCTTTATGTAAGACATTTCAAAAACAAAATCTGGCATATTATATCAAAGTAGAATATGTCGCCTATCTGATAACATGACATGTTATCATGCAGTCTATTTTTAGAAACAATTTGCATAAACTTTCACATGAATTTCTTTGATTTTTAAGGGTTTATTATAATCAAGCGCTGAAAATGCTTGCATGATAAAAAGAATAACATGTTAGTGTCTTGAAATATCAATGTAATCTGGTCTCGGCTGCGAGAAATTATCAGGACGAGGCTCTGCCAACCTCGACCCAATCTTGACCAGATAACATTGTTATTTTTAGACACTAACATGTTATTCTCCATGTATAGTAAAAATGGTTTGTTGTTTTCTTGCTATTGTTTGTCTCAAACCGATATGATATTTAAATACATCTTCTATGGCAGCTACTTCTGTCTTTTTCAACAATAGTCGATAAAGAATATCTCAAGAAAATGAAATTGTAACTGCTGTAGATGAGCGATTCGAATATCATATCAATGACAAAAATAGAACCATTCTCTACTAGCGCAACTTCTCTTTGTCCAAGTTACTAATTTTAGTTAACTCAACGAAGAAATGTGTTCACTTTCGCTAGAACACACTAATACTTTTGATTTTAAGTTTGTTATTCACACGCCTTCACTTACCGACTAACTTATGAGAAAAAGAAAAGAAGCTAAAGCTTGCCAAATTACATCACGGTTAATTTTATTGTCACGCCCTGCCAGGTTAATAATATCGCGGAATACAAGGAACGAAAGCGATATGAAGGGCTAAAGTTTGTAGATATTATTAATTAAGGTAACAGACCGGGTGAGCAAACATTGGCTATCTCAATGTCAAGTGACCTCCAATCTTATCAAATACTGATCTACATTTTTGTATCCTCAAACTAGACATTAAACTCACTCCAGCTGTATTCAAAATTATGTACAATTATGTGCCTTTTACGCCTGTATTTGGACCACATTTCTTGAAATTAAAAAAAAGCTTGTAACAAGCTGTGTCTTCAATTTCTTCATTTTTCGAAACAAAAGGTCGAAAATCTTCATAACTTTATCAACCCAAATTTTCGAGAAAAATGTTTGAATGTAGACTAGTCTAGTGTCTAGAATTCTGATATGGGGTATATGCAGGGTTCAATGGAGACGGGTCCATAGGCGTAACTAGAATTTTGAAATTCATATGCACTCAGAAGGCGACAACCAAAGAATTTACAGGATAAAAGTTATATGTCGACTGTGACAAAGGATGGACGGCCGCCGTCTGCTCCCCTTTCTATAATTTGAGCGTTTGTGACTTATCAAAAATCGCAACTAAGCTGTTGTTACGATGTTATTATCATTCATCAACGACATTATTTGAGAGAGGATTTATTTCCATTTTGCACTTGTGTAATGTCAGTAATCGCAGTTACACCCTTGGGGTCTTGTAGCCAAACTTGTGTACACAAATTGCGGATTTTCTGTAAAAAGAGGTTATTTTCATTAATAGTATATAAGAAACCTTGGAGCATTAGAACCTTAACTCGATCAAGAATAAAAGCGAAAAAGTGTTACCTCCTTATGGGAAATTGCCGTTATTTTAGACATGTATAGACCGCCTCTGGATTTGCATTTCACCGCCTCTCTATTTGATATCACAGGAAAGGGGCCTTAATTATAGTTTTCCTGTTTACAATCTAGGTGCAAATCGCAACTAAGCTGTTGTTACGATGTTATTATCATTCATCAACGACATTATTTGAGAGAGGATTTATTTCCATTTTGCACTTGTGTAATGTCAGTAATCGCAGTTACACCCTTGGGGTCTTGTAGCCAAACTTGTGTACACAAATTGCGGATTTTCTGTAAAAAGAGGTTATTTTCATTAATAGTATATAAGAAACCTTGGAGCATTAGAACCTTAACTCGATCAAGAATAAAAGCGAAAAAGTGTTACCTCCTTATGGGAAATTGCCGTTATTTTAGACATGTATAGACCGCCTCTGGATTTGCATTTCACCGCCTCTCTATTTGATATCACAGGAAAGGGGCCTTAATTATAGTTTTCCTGTTTACAATCTAGGTGCAAATTTTCTTGGTCAATCTTCATAAATTATTTCTAAGAATTAAGCCTGGGACAAAGTTCTTGATCCTACTCGATCCATTTCCAAACGCTTTTGAGGTATCATGTAGACAAACTGTTTTATTTGGTCTAATTTCAAGATATAGCTTGTTCCGAAATATCTGATACACTTGTTCTTATTTAGTCAAATTTGTTACATGCGTATAAAAACAAATGTTACACCTTCTGAAAGTTAATTTTGATAAGTTTTTTTCCTTCGTCAATGATAAGAGAACATGATTTTTTTTCTTTTTTTAACAATAAGAAAATGATATTTACTATCGTATTTCAATACAAGAGTGGTGCCAATACAAAACTACATGAAATCCTAGCAACAAAGTCCCTTCTTTTCAAAATGAACATATCTGTTATAAAATCATGCTCCATCTGAGAAAAGTTCGATCCCCGTCGGCGGCACTCATTCTTTCCGACTATTTGTCTCTCACAAATGGGTTGATAATCGTAGACCTATGTGAGATAGCGGCTGGAGGCTAGGAAAGGATGTGGTGGTTGTACTGGTGGGAGAAATACCAGGAAACCATTGTTAGGTGCTCCAGCCGCCGCGATATAACTGAAATAATGTTGAAAGCGGCGTTAAACTCCATTCAATCAATCAATCATCTGAGAAAAAAAACAGATGACTTCAGGAAGTTCGCTCGGCTTTTTCCTACTATTTAACTTTTCTTTAAACCTGATTTATTAAAAAGATCTAAATGTTTTATTTCGATTTTTGAAAAGAAAAAGTGGGGTCACCGTGCTTATTTTTTGCCCAGAGCCATATGAAAAAAGGTACCAAAAACATTTAATGCCCTTTATTTCTTGCCTTTGAATATCTTTGAAATTACACCCTTGATTTTCAATTATTAATTTTTGTCAAATTAATATTCTGAAAGCAATATATTTATGCTTTATCTTAAAACGACATCCCATTCCACTTATTTTTTTTTAAGAAATGTGGAATTTCAATCAAGCAAAAGAAAGTTTTGACATCCTTATTCAGTCCTTCATAGAAGTATTTTTCCTTTAATATTTTGGGCTACTAATACATGCTTCACAGTAAAATAAATATAGTTCAACAAATAAACTTTTTCTTATACTCTCAATATAAAAATGTGACATTATGAAGAATATTTAAACATGAAAAAACGTTGGGGTCACAGTCTTACTTTTGTAGTTATTTTGACTCATTTGTTAAATAAAGGGAGGTAATTAACAAAAAAATAATTAAATTTCAAAACACATTTTTCAATAATGGAAATAACAAATTTGTTAGTATTTTGGTTCAGGGATATGAGGTAGGGACTCTTTTTACCATATTCATAAATTTTTTACATGTTTTGATAACCTTACATACAGATCTAACCAAAAACATAGTTTGAATTTAGATTCAAAGTTTTATAACGATTACAGAAACGCAAATGTTTTTTGTTTGTTTTTTTTTTAATGGCGGAAAATCCAAAACCGGATGCGCGGACGTCCTTAACTCTGAAACATCTTTTCAATCATCATGGGAGTATATCAAAGTTTCAAGATTTTCAAGACGTATAAAGATTTCAGGGTTAAGATAAGCAAAGCCACAACCATACTTGGTGGTCAAATTAAATTTCACCCACGACTTACTTATAAAAGAGGGTCACTAGATGAACTCTTCTGCCAAGTATGGTTCAAATCTGACCATTGTTTACTGGAGAGAAGACATTTAAAGAATTCACGCTTAAAGGAATGCATCGCTCTTTTTGAGGGTCAATCGAATTTCACGAACGAATTCTAAAAATGTCTCCTGAGGAACGTTCCTGTCAAGTTTGGTCGAAATCTTCCACTTGTTACGTTACTTTATAGACGATGTTAAAAGATTTCAAGAGTCAAAATAAGGCAGTAAGCCCCACCCTGCCACGCTCATTTGAGGGGTGGTGGTGGTGGGGTGGGGGTCAATCATTTTTTTTTATTCAATTAAGGTGGGATGATGCAGTTTCAGGGGGTATCCAAATAACCGAGAAAAAGATGTATGATTTAGACCATACATATGCAAACATATAGTGAAAAATTCAAAATAGCTTTCCACGCATATTCTGGAAATATGAAGGTGGCCTTTTTTTCTCGAAAATATCAAAGATAACTGTTTATTACGCCGACCAATCACAACATCGATGTGCTACATCAACATGTAATGATAGTTTTAGACATGGAGAACATCAAGATATGATATTATTTCTAGTAAGAGCAAAACTAACTTACAGATCGAGTTTTTACTTTGAATGCTCCTCAAAGGTAAAAAGTGAACTTTTTATTTGGAAGCAAAAAAGCAGGGACGTTTACTAAAAAAATTGAGATATATTTTTAGAAAAAGAGATCAACCTTAGTACAACTAAAATCAACAAGGAAAAGTATATGTACCCAGACATTTTTGGTCAATTTCAGTGGTTTGAAGTACAGTACCCCTCCCTAATCTAATTTAGTCACTTGATTTGGTCAAGACATTGTTTCTTTCCTTGATATCCTAGGCAACAAGAGAGAAGTCTTTGTAACTCTGATACACTAGGTAACGCGAATGGAGGATCGAGGGTGTCTGTTTCTGGGGTGTTCAGCTAAGACTCGGGGGGGGGGGGGGGGCATTTCATACAATTACAAAATTTTAGCCGAATTCCTTAGTGAAAATGAAAAGAATAGATAAAAATATAAATAAAAGAAAAGAACACCTCACGCCCTCTGATTACGTCATTATATCGTCAGTTTTCAATTTAAATCACGTTGTTTTTCTAAAAAAATAGCCATTTCTATGTGCACAAATAAATATAAATATTAATTACATGTATAACTCTGATTACCAAGATTAGGTGGTTTATTACTTAGTTAAAAAGGGAAATTTCCGATCGATTTGGCAGCCTGTAGGGTTCTGAAATTAAGATTAAGGTTCGAACCTATTTATTTGTCATTAATTGGTTCCGGAAACAATATCCTAAATCTTAAATTACTCCCTACAGCACCCCAAAACATCCCGATCCCTCAAACCTGTAGATTACCGGAGAATTCATCAGTACTCTCGCCAAATAAAGGATAAAGGTCCCTGTAACCGACCACGGGACTTCTTGGGCAAGGAGCAGACACAATAACTCCCGAATACATAGATTAGGAATAATGAGAGAAGAAATGAATTTCTGATAAATTGAACTTCTATCGTTTTTTTTAATAAAAAAAATCTTTGCAGAGAAGAGTAAA